>JAJJWW010009672.1:0-600000 GCA_023531295.1 Papaver armeniacum
TGGTATGCCTTGGCGCGGTAGGTGTGGGCTGGCATGGTTTTCCATTGGCACTGGGGTGCGGCTAGCATGGTTGGAATGCCTTGGCGCGGTAGGTGTGGCTGTCATGGTTTTCCATTGGAACTGGGGTGCGGCTAGCATGGTTGGCATGCCTTGGCGCGATAGGTGTGGCTGGCATGGTTACCCATTGGCACATGCGGTGTGAGAATTAGGGTTTTGGCCTGTCTAACCCCTAATTTGTTGGTATTGGCAGGTTCACGGTATCGAAAGCTTGGAGAGGCAAAGCGTGCGTGGACGACTTGGCATGATAGGGCCGCGATAATGGACCAGGCGGCCTGGCATGGTGCGGCCATGGCAAGGCTAGGCATACACAGAAGGCTAGGTGTGGTGGGGCCGCGGCAAATGGAGTGGAGTAGAAGAATACGAGTGATATTAAGAAAGTCCCTTGTGCTCGTGGTACTACAGGTTAGGCTGGAACGGACCCACTAGTGTAGATTTGGTGTGAAGGGGAGCTTCTAGCACTAGTTGGCTTGGACTTGGAGCCGTTAGTACTGGATCGGCTTGGAATGGGAGACGCATGTATCGTGCGGCTTGGAAAGGAGCCGTTAGCACTGGATCGTCTTTGAATGAGAGCCTCTAGCGTAAATTTGGCGCGGGCGCCGATCCGTTGGCTGGCATGGCGTGAGCGTTGGCCGGAAAACAACAACTTTCTTGATTAAGTGGGAAGGTGACGACTTTTTCGAGAGGTAAGGAGAGTTCATGATCCCCGTGTTTGGAAGCCTTGCATAGATTTTATTTGTGGTGTAGACCGTGAAGTGGTGAGATGAAGATCGTCGGCTTAGTCTGGCTACGCATCATCTTGGCTGGGTTAGGGAACATCATGACGCTGGCTCGGCGAGTTGTTGGTGTTGGCGCATTAGTATGAAAGGCGCGGATCGTTGAAAAAACTGAACGTGGAGAGCTGGCAAGACTGGCACTGGCAAGGAAAGCGCGGATGTCTTGGGAGTGGCAAGGCTTGCTCTTGTGGGACCGATTACCTTTCTTCATGCGCGGCTTTAACAGTGAATTCTTTCCTTATTCAAAAATCTGGAATCGTTACACCCATAAGAGAGCATTACTTCATGCGCGGTTTGTGCAATACATATATTGCTGGTGAAATTGTATCAACTTCATCTTTCCAGTTGTTCGTTGGTGAAGGTAGGGTAAAGCTCGTTCCTCCTCCTGGTTTGGTATTGTGATGGAATCTCCTAGCAACGATCGTACCTCCTTTTTCCGAGAGGTAAGTAGAATCCGCGATCCTTGCGCCTTGCAGCTTTGCGTAAATCCTGGTATGGTTGTGCGTCTTCAGAGCTAGGCTTTTGGAACGCGAGGCGGAGCTGCTAGCATAGACTTGGCATGAAAGGGACCCATTAGCACTTATTTGGCTTGGAATGGGCGTGGGCTGCTTGAAAAAGCGTTTCCCAAGCATGGAGTTGCCGAAGCAAAGGTGCGGACTGTTTACACGGTGGTGGATTGTCTTCGCAGGACCGATTTCCTTTCCTCCTTACTTAGACAGAATAGGAAATCCTTTCCTTATCCAAATTCCGAGAGTGTTATGCTTTCAGATGGAAACTTTGCTACCCGAGAGATTGATGGGGAAAGTGCTTGAAGAAGATATGACAAAGGCGTTGGAAACTCGCGCATCCGCTTTCTATGACTAGTTTCCCCTTTTTGTTGTTTTTTCTTTATTATATAGACGTCTTGGTGCTTTTGCATACTTATTGTTATCTTCTGGGTATTCATGGCGAAGTTAGGGTTTCGCCAATTAGCATCCTGCTTGCGGTTTCACATCTTTGAATAAAACTTATTATTTAATAGACTTCAATCTTCCATTAGAATATGTTGTTCGATCTTTCATTCCCTTCAAAGCTCCTGAGTAATTGAATAAGGCACTTCCTGTACGTTTTAGCTTTGCGTTCGTACTGGTGATTTTGTTACTTATTCCATGTGAAACTAAAATATGGAGGAGTACGGGTTCCCTTCGTAGTGATTGCTGCTACGGTGAAGCTCTGGCTGGTATCAAAAAATGAGAGGCAACAGTTCGTGGTAGCAGATGTAATCAAATGAGACTACATTGTCGTGGGAACAAAGTAGGTTGTCTAGAATCGTATCGGCCGTATGGGCATCCATGGAAGTAAAAGTCTTGGCTGGATGCGTAAGCGAGCAAACTGTCCATGGTCACGAGTTTTGGCGGGATGGATCAAAAGGTGGCCATGAATACGAAGATTGGATAGCTGCGATCATGATCCTTGACGTGGGGAGCGTGGTGGCACGACCCTTTGCAAAAAGGAGTGGTGTTGAAGCGGTTTTGGCTCTAGAAGGGGACATTGAAACTTAAAGAGCCAAATACTGCAACTTATGGAGATAACACCGAAGCGGAGCGGCTACTGGAGCGAACGTTGAAGCGGAGCGGTTGCTGAAGCGAACGTTGAAACGGAGTCGCTGCTGGAGAACGTTGAAGTGGAGACACTTCTGGAGAGAACGTCAAAACGGCGCCTTGAATTCTCAGAGCCTTGATGGTTACAATACATTGGTTAGGAGTCCCCAGTTCCATCTATCGATCGTGCTTTCCAGGAGAGGTTGAGGTTTGGGAACGGCTTCCCGGCTAGAAACAGTGCTGCTTTGTCTGCGGTGCGGTTGAGGATGCAAATATGTCTTGACGCTACGCCTTGGAGAAATATAGAATCTCACATAACTTTGCCTCGATTTTGGAGAAGTCGTTCCCGATCTTTACGTGTGATGAAATTGGATTACTGATTCCCTTCTACTGGGCGTTCAAGAGAAACGCGAGCCTCTTCATCTATAAATGCACGTCCTGCTGAAGTGCCTTTTGTCTTTTCATCAAATCAATAGTGGTAAAAGGAGGTCGGATTCTTCCGGATATTCCAGTATCTTGCCCTGATGGTGGAGTAGCGTCTCTGGTGACGGTTGGAGCTATCATGATTGAAGAAACATTGGGGTGCCGGAAGCGGCTCTGGTTCTGGTGATCGTAAGTGTATCGCGCAGAGATGGCACAGTTTTGATCACGGAGTGCTGGAGCCATGGCGCTGTTTCGAAAGGTGAGGATGGCGCTTCTTTGGCTGGTTTTGGAGCGGAGAAGATGGTGTTGGAAGGGCGCAAGATGTTAGCGCTGGAAGGATGCAATCCGTTAGCGCAGGGTGTAGTATTGTGGCTGGCATGCGCGTGTGGCATGTGTGTCTGGTAAGTGCGTCTGGCATGCGCATCTGGTAAGCGCGTCTGGCATGCACGTCTGGTAAGCGCGTCTGGCATGCGCGTCTTGTAAGCGCGTCTGGTAAGCGCGTCTGGCATGCGCGTCTGGTAAGCACGTCTGGTAAGCGCGCCTGGCATGCACAGCTGGTAAGCGCGTCTGGTAAGCGGGTGGAGGAAGCTTTGTCTTCGATTGACGACATGTGCAACGTGAGTGGTCATCTTGTTTTTAAGGATGTAATCTCGAGTGGAGGTTCCATTGTGACATGTGTGTAAAATTTGAATTCAACGTTCTTTGGTTCGTTGAAGGTTCTCTAAGGTCGAGAAGTTTCTGGTCGAAACATTCGAAGGTCCTTCTGCGGATATGGCGAAAAAACGGAAATCGAAATTTTTTTTTTTTTTTTTTTTTATGAAAGGAAAATGAAACGCCTAGTTCATGGTTTTGATTTTATGGATTTTTTGGGTTGATAGACAAGTGTTAGCTATGAGGGTTTTAGATTATTATTCGGGATGAACCGTTTTAGGATGAATTTATTTTTGGTTATGATTGAAAATGTTGCGAGGCATCCCGGAAAACCATGGGCGTGATTTTGGTAGATGACATTGGATGAAACATAACATGGCTATTGGTTTTATCATTCCCGTGAAAACTCGAAAAAAGAAAACCACGTATCTTGTCTAGGTAGGACTTACTTGGTTTTTAGGTCTCCGATGAAAAGGAAACCTTAGGGTGTAAAGCGAGTTTTATGGGAAGCACCGCCGTGATTGTGGAAAGTCCCCAGTCTTTACTGAGTTATTTGATAACCGAGTCGTTGATTCTCGGGTGGATCGTTTGCTTCTACCCTCTGGGAAGTCCCCAGTCATCCCTTGTCGTGTCATGACTATAATCGGGTCGCCTGGTAACTGAGTCGTCGATCCATGAGCGGATCGCCTGCTTATACCATCTTGATATCTGGGTCGATGCATGAGATCGATGGTTGAAAATTGACATTGTAACCGAAATATCAACCTCCCACTGTGGTCGCCGATTGTTTATAGGTGAAAATGGTTTCTGCTGATTTCGGTAATTTTGGGTGTACGGGTGAGAAACAATTTAAACCCTAAACAATGTATTGCAAGGGAGTACTTTAGATTCGAGAGATCAATCTGTACAAGTCCGGCCTAAACCAAGAAATGGTCGTTCCAGACTTACTTCGGTCACAAAGTGAAGGAGAATGGGTTGGTTTTGGGGAGGGAAGCAAGGAAAGTGATGAGACCAGAATAGTTGATTCTGGAAGAGTAGTTGTGTTATTACGACTTGTATCAGAAAAGTGGGAAGGCTAACAAATGGTAAGCTAGCAAGTATTTTCTGAGTGTTGTATATTCCCGAATGAACTTGTTGTTCGGTGGAAATAGGTACGACCTATTTATACAAGTCGAAGTGAAATGTACTCTGATCTCATTAAGGAATGGAAAAATGGGTAAGTAAATGGGAGGAGGTGGTAACGCATGGAATTGATGTTCCATAAACCGTTAACGCATGGAATTGATGTTCCATGAAACCGTTAACGCATGGAATTGATGTAAAAAGCGTTTCACCATTAACTCCCTGTATTTACTAACCGCCTCACCCTTATGACACATATGACGGGCGTAGTATACGTCGCACGCTGTAAACCGCCAAACCAACACCCAAAGAGGATCCCCCAGTTTGTGATATGGGTTGATGTCTCGAATGTTTTTTTTGGAAAACATGCGGCCTGTTGTTCTTGCCTAGCAAGTCGTACTTGGGAGACTTTCTAGCTTGGTGACCTTCGACGGTCGAGATTTTGCATCTCAAGAGGAAAGATAGCCGCTGATCGTTGCACTCTTTCGTTTTGGTAGCCGTGTAGGGAAGGCCATCATGGTGGCGCGGCTAGGTTGGCATGCTATTGGCATGGCATGGTTTGGCGTGGCCAAACTTAGGTTTTCGAGCCAAAGGTTACCATGCGTTGTATGGTAACCTTGGATGGCAAGGATTTTCTCCTGGGATTGAAGAGCGACCGTTGATTGTCGCACGCCTTCGTTTTGGTACCCGCGTAGGGAAGGCTAGCAAGGTGGGCGCTGCTAGGTTGGCATGGGGCCATGGCACGGTCCGTTTGGCTTGGTCCGTTTGGCTTGGCATGGCGGGGCCAAGGATTTGCTATGGGCACATGGTGCGGCTAGCTTGGCTAGGTGAGGTTTGGCTTGGCATGTGGGGCCAAGGGTTTGCCACGGGCGCATGGCGCGGCTAGCTTGGCTAAGTGTGGTTTGGATTGGCATGTGGGTCCAAGGGTTTCCATGCGCACATGGGGCGGCTAGCTTGGATAGTTGTGGTTTGGCTTTGCATGTGGGGCCAAGGGTTTTCCATGGGCGCATGGCGTGGCTAGCTTGGCTAGGTGCGGTTTGGCTTGGCATGTGGGGCCAAGGGTTTGCCATGGGCGCATAGCGTGGCTAGCTTGGTTAGGTGCGGTTTGGCTTGGAATGTGGGGCCAAGGGTTTGTCATGGGCGCATGGCACGGCTAGCTTGGCTAGGTGCGGTTTGGCATGGAATGTGGGGCCAAGGGTTTGCCATGGGCACATGGTGCGGCTAGCTTGGCTAGGTGTCGTTTGGCTTGGCATGTGGGGCCAAGGGTTTGCCATGGGCACATGATGCGGCTAGCTTGGTGATAGGTGTTGCAAAACACCTAATTTTATATCTATTGATTATGCTTTCTTTGCGAGTTTTCGTGTAAATTATGTATCTTATGTTTGCTTTTGAGTGTTCTTTGGTGTTTTGGAGTCATTGGAGCAAAAAGAAGTGGGACTCGCTCAAGTCCAGGATTTCTTCTCGTCATCTTGCAGAGAACGAAGAGACGAAGTCATTGGCGAAAGAAAGAAGTCATTCTGACTTTGTATGTGAAAATTATTAGCCAGATTGCCACTGGGTGACCCATATCCATTATCTGGGGTGCCTAAATACCAGCCGTACATGGAACCTTATCAACTTGGTCGTGAATCATTCTCATCCCCAAATTCAGTGTGTTGTTTCCATGAGAGAAGAAGGAGTTAGGGTTTCCACCTGAAATCCAGACCAAGAAAGAAATTGATCTTCTTGTGAGTAGATGAACTTCAGTTGAGAACGTCACAAAGAGGATGGATTAAGACTCGAGAATGGAAGAAGACCTAGACTGAAATTTGAGGGTTTGAAATGAGTCTGTTGCAACTGGATTGAGTATGAAATTGATATGGGTTTTTGCTGGAATCGATTGGGATCGAGAAATAATGAGAACTTGGGGTCTCGATTGATATCTGCCATGAATTAAATGGGTATTGAAGGGATCTTTTGTATAGAAGAAAAAGTTGTTGCTACTGGTGGTTGCTCGCAGTTGCAGTTTGAAATGGAGAAATTGATGAGAGTAATTGGAATTAGGGTCTGGTTGCAGATGCATTAAATGGAGATTCAATGGTTCGATTCGTCTGAAATTGGCAGCAAGAGGTAGCGAATTTGTATGAAGTTTGAGCAATTTTCAAACAAGAAAGAAAGGGGATCTTGAGGATGAGAAAATGGAGGAAGTATTTGGTCCACTAGTGTTGGTTTGTTGACCTGAGATTCGCAAATGGGTACAGGATAATGAAGGCAAGAATGGGTCGCTGCTGTGAAGCTCAGTTTGAAGGCAAATCGAGTCTGGTGATTGCAGGCTAGACCTAGGAGTTACAGGGAATGTGGTGCTGTATTTTTATGTATGGATGGTAGCAATTGGTGTTTAACTGATGCTGGTGGTGGCTTGGTAAGAAGGCAGGATGGAGCTGCATTGATGTGAATGATACACAAGGAATGGCTGTGATTATATGCCTCAGATGTATGTTTAGGTTTCAGGTACAAAGTGGTTGAAATGGTGCTGGCTTATTCGATACAGGGATGGAATTAAAGCTGCAGAGTGTTAATTATGGAGTTGTTGGTGAGCTGAGAATAATGAAACAATGGGTTTGTGTTGGATCTAAAATGGCAGAGGAGAAGATGTTATTGCAGTGATGGAGCTGTTGGAGTTCCAAGATGATGCTGAGCATGCTGAGAAGACTAAGATGGGTAGTGCAACTGCAATTAGGATTGGAGCTGAGCCAAAGAGCAGCTGTAGTTGATTGGAAGTGAACTGAATTTGGCAGAGGGAGAATCGATGCTGGTTTGCAAGTCCTCAGTTGATAGGTGTTTGGCAGAAGCTGAGCTGTTGTTGTAGAGTTCAATTTGCTATTGTCTCAGTGGGCAGAGCTGAATTGGTTGTTGTTGTGCTTGAGAAGGAACTGCAGTTCTGGGGATGAGCCCGAGATGCTGGTAATGAAGAAATTGTGTGAAGCTCTGGCCAGATGGGTCTTAAATGCAGGTGTATGCAGAAATTAGTGTTTCTGCCAGTGAAAATGGATGTTGCAGGTGAGGCTGCAAGAGAAACAGATGGAATTGGCAGAGCTGGTGTATTGCAGATGGAATTGGAAGAGTCTGGTGGCATTGCAGACTGTGGAAGTGCAGGAATAGGAGGCTGTGCAATGAGCTGCAGGAGCTGTTGGTGTTTCTTGTGCAGTTTGAACACAAGACTGAGGCAGAGAATGGATTTAGCTGTTGCAGGGGTTACAGAAATAATTGATGGCTCGAGATGAACTCGAATCAAATGGGTGCGAGCTGGTACTGGCAATTGTGGTTTTGAGGCAATAAGAACGATTTGTAGGGAATGATATTGTTGTTTCCAGGATTGAGTCGATGGAAGATGGCATGGACGCTGGATGGAGTAGTTATGGTGGCAGTGATGGACAGAGCTAGAGCTGACCTGCATTGGCAGTGGAGGTGTATGTAGATGAATGTGCAGGTTGGTAAAAATGCTGATGTGCAGCCGTCATGGCTGAATGGGCACTGGTGATGTGCAATGGTTGTGCAACACAAGACAAGGGTATGCAAGATAGCAACAGCTTTGGCCCAGATCTCATTCATATGAGTTAGCATAGTCAGTTCACCTGACTATCTGACTCATGTCTAACTCAGTCCTGATTCATTTTAGCTCACTGACTCGTTCTGACTCGCTGATTGACCGAGTTCACTCAGTTGACTAGACCGAGTTGACTCAATGATTCGGTCCTGACTCGTTGACCGGTGACCGGGCGGACTTTGCCGGTCACCGGAACCGTTTTCCGGCCACCTCTCCGGCCGATTTCCGGCCATAATACCAGTTTTCCGGTGACGTGTTTTTGGACATATTTTCGACATGGGTTTCTCTCTCTTATGGGCTTGGTGGATTTTTATATAATGGACTTTGAAGGCTAGACCTAATTTTGGAACAAGAGGAGCTATAAAAGAGAAGTCCTACAACTTTTTGAGATATATCTTATTCTTGGGGGAACTTGGAGAGCCGCTTTTGTTTACGCTTCTAGGGTTTGCTTTTGGTCATCTTCTTCTTTATTCAACTTAGATTTTTGTGATGAACTCCATAGCTATGAGTAGCTAATTTATTCATTATTGGTTAAGGATGTAGTCCTATTTCTAAAACTTGTGTTTGCTTTATGTATTAGTTTTATCTCTTGATTATCGTTCAATTCTCTACTGTTTTTATGATCACATGATTGATGTATTGTGATAGGATTATGATGTTTGATTAGTTAAGTGGCCAATTAATTGAACTTGCATCCTAGTCCATAGCTATTTTAGGGTTTTTCATCAAGCGATAACCCTGAATACGAGTAGCATGATATGTTTACGGTTTGTAGTGATACACTCTCGTAATCATATGTAGAGTTTTACCATTATCCGAATTGTTATGCGCAACGCATGACAATTGCATTGATTAGCCTATTTCTGAAACTTAATGCTCCTAGGAATTGGACTTAATTAGCGCAAGGCGTTAGGTTATTCTTTAGGTAGAATTCACATACGCAACTCTAATCTGTGTGTTGATGAACTTAGGAAATTAATAGATTATCTTGCTCTCTTGATTCTCTAGGCTTTTGATGATATAAGAGATTAAATCGTAATTCTAATCATATATGCAAGCACATGTCTAAGACATAAGATGAATTCCTTGACCAATATCTTTCTCCATTGATTACTTTCTACAATTTACTTTGCTTTTAATTTGCTTTTATTGCTTATATAAAAATAAGAAATCCCCCCAATTGGTTACTTTGAGAAATTGAATACGTAATAACTACAATCGTCTCTGTGGAAACGAACTATTTCTTATCATATACTTTAGGAAAGTGAAATTATTTTTGACGCATACGACAGCGATCACTTGGCTAGGTGCAGTTTGGATTGGCATGTGGGGCCAAGGTTTGGGGAGACCAAGATAGGTTCGTGACCAAGCCAGGGTTTTGGGCCAAAGGTCGTTTGGTAACCTCGGACGGCTAGGATTTGCTCCTGGGATTGAAGGGCGATCGTTAATTGTTGCACGCCTTCATTTTGGTAGTCGCGTAGGGAAGGCCAGCAAGGTGGCGTGGCTAGGTTGGCATGGGGCCATGGCAAGGTGTGTTTGGCATGGCGCGGTAGGTGTGGTTGGCATGGTTTGCCATTGGCACAGGGGTGCGTATAGCATGGTTGGCATGCCTTGGCGCGGTATGTGTGGATGGCATGGTTTTCCATTGGCACTGAGGTGTGGCTAGCATGGTTGGCATGCCTTGGCGCGGTAGGTGTGGCTAGCATGGTTTGCCATTGGCACTAGGGTGCGGTTAGCATGGTTGGCATGCCTTGGCGCGGTAGGTGTGGCTGACATGGTTTTCCATTGGCACTGGGGTGCGGCTAGCATGGTTGGCATACCTTGGCGCAATAAGTGTGGCTTACATGGTTAGCCATTAGCACATGAGGTGTGAGAATTAAGGTTTTGGCCTGTCGAAACCCTAATTAGCATTTAAAAAAGGTACCCCGGTAATTTTCTCGCAGACAAATTAAAGGGTTCAATAAATGTGCTTGGTTTGGACATTATTACTCAAGTTCTGTGACGTCATTGTCTGACTAGGGTTTTACGATTTTACCCCTTATCTCAAAACCACCATCAACACTAGTTTAGATTTAGATTCTCTTTCATATTCTTTCAGGTATTCTCTCTCTTGATGCATTTTATGATCCTTGAGTCTATCTGGCCGAGAACATATATACATGGTTCCATTTTGGCTTAGGATTAACAATAGTTTAACTTTATCTAGTTTCCTCAATTTCGTTCTTGGACTCTAGATTTTAGGGACAACTTGAGAAAGTTGCTTTCACTTTTGGAGGCAACTTGAGCTAGTTGATTCTAGATTTGAAAGCAACTTGAGCTAGTTGATTCCAAATTGGAGGCAAATTGAGCTAGTTGATTCCAGATTTGAAAGCAACCTGGGCTAGTTGATTTCAGTTCGGAGGAAACTTGGTTATGTTTTTGAGTCCATTCATACATCTGAAATTATCTTATGCATATATCTTAGAGTAGTTGCAACAAATCAGTGGTGCAATGGTAACACATGGTTGTGTTGAGTTGCTGTTATAGCCAGTTGAACTGGTGGAGATTAGGTTGTGTTGAGTTGTTGTTATAGCCAGTTGAACTGGTGGATATTAGGTGAATGTACAAGGTTGTTGAGCTTCCAATTTGCTTTGTTTGCAGCAATGCTGGTGGTAGTGGATGTCGCAGTGTATGTGGTTTGTTGTGTTAGCAGTTGTGGTGGGGGTAGTTGCGGGAGACAATATGAACTCGTGTTGGATGCGCGCAAACTACTAGGTATGTATGTGTTATAGACCATGAACATCTGTGTAGTTGTATACATCAGTAGGTGTAGTATATCTATTTGATGTGATTTTGAAATGTCATTTTTCATTAACGAACCTGTGGTGCAACGGTAGCACAACTGACTTCATGTCAGATGATGTGTGTTCGACTCACGCTAAGTTAACTTTTTTGCGTATACTTCCTTTGGAGACAACTTGTCCGAGTGGCTTCCATATGTGGAGACAACTGGAGCTATTTGCCTCCATATTTAAAAGCAACTTGTTCAACTTGCTTTCAAATATGGAAACAACTCGATCTAGTTGACTTGAGATTCCGAGACAACTTTGAGCTAGTTGCCTTCAGATTTGGAGACAACTTCATCAAGTTGACTCCACATGGTGTTTGGGTTGTTGGTGGTGATTGGCGGCGGCGGTGGATGAAAGTGGTGGTTGTTAGTGGCGGTGGTGGATAGTGGCGCTGGTTGTCGGTGGTGGTGGTTGACGGCGGCGGTGATGATCGGTGGCGGTGGTGCTGGTTAATTAACGGTGGTGGTGGTAGTTGGCAGTGTTGGTGGGCAGTGTTGGTGGTTGGCGGTGGTAGTGGTTGGCGGTGGTTGACAATGGTGGTGGTTGTCGGTGGTGGTGGTTGGTGGTGGTCATCGGTGTTGGTGGTGGTTGGTGGTGGTCATCGGTGTTGGTGGTTGGTGGTGGTGGTAGCCGGTGGTGGCGGCGGTGGTGGACATTAGAGGTAGTGTTTTTTTTTAATAGTGGTTTGTATACACTATACAAAAGAGGGTATTTAATAATGTGTTAAGCTTAGGGGTATTTATAAAGTTCATAAGGGTATTTTGCAAGGGTCCTCATAGTAGGGGTATATAGATAATAAATTCATTTAGATTAGATGTATACTAGTATAACCGTTTCCACGGTGGGAGGGCCGACCGAAAAAGAATCTGAACATGGGGTTCGTCTGCGACTACTTTCGTCCCGTTTAAGAAAAGGTGATACTTTCACTCCGTTTCCGAAAAGGTGATACTTTCACCCCATTTCCGAAAAAGTGATACTTTCGCCCCGTTTCAGAAAATGTGATGGTGAAAGTATCACTTTTTCCGAAACGGAGCGAAAGTATCACTTTTCACAAAATGGAGCGAAAGTATCACTTTTCCCGAAATGGAGCGAAAGTTTCACTTTTCCTGAAACGGGTTTTGAAAGTATCACTTTTTCAGAAACGGAAAATTAGTCGATCCATAAACCAAAATATGGTTGCATGATGTGTTATGCATCATTTGTGGTGGTTTGCATAATGGCTATGCATTCAATTTTCGAGAATTGTGCCTAAAATTAAAGTATCATTTTTCTTGAAACGGAGGGAGTACATCTTTTTATTAGTTGCAACGGAAAATTAGTTGATGCATCAACCAAAATTTTGCTACATAAAGTATTATGTATCTTTTGTGGTGGTTTGCATAACGGATATACATTTAACTTTCTAAAATTGTGCCTAAAATGATAAATACCTCCGAATTTTTCGTAAAAACTCTAAATTTGATACTGTTGTTTGTACTTGTTGCGTAGAGTTTCTTATGAACGCCCGATTGGGGGATATAAAAACGAATTGGGGGATATAAATTACTTCCCCCAACCAATAGTGTTTGTTAAGGGGTGTTTTTGGGGGAAAAAATACGAAACTACCCTTTAAAACAATAAAAGCTAAATCAAACATAAAAATACCCTACTCCCTTTTAAATTTGAAACATTCCTCACTCCCTTTCAAATTCCCTTCTCCTTCTCTGCCGGCTCCTCACTTTGACTTTTCTTTTATTTTTTACATTCGGTAGGGATGAAGACCATGCCGGTACTTAGCGCCGGCATGGTTATTTAGGATGAAGATCATGCCGATACTGGGTTCCGGCATGGTTATTTAGGATGAAGACCACGCCGATACTGAGTTCCGGCATGGTTATTTAGGATGAATACCATGCCGATACTGGGTTCCTCAGTACCGGCATGGTTATTTAGGATGAAGAACATGCCGATACTGAGTTCCGGCATGGTTATTCAGGATGAATACCATGCCGATACTTGTTATTTCAGAAAAATTTTTTCTGCATGTTTTTGTCCTCAAAACGGCATGGTTCATTTGGGAATCGACCATGCCGGCACCACTATCGGCATGCTCGATAATACTTTTACCATGACGGCACTGAGTTTTTCAGGCGTAACAATGGCGGATTCAATGAAAAAAAAATCAAATTTCAATACATTAATACATATATATGACTAATTGGAGCACTTGTATATTCAGCTTGTTTACTTTCATGGTTGGTTCTTCCCATAAACTTTCATGATCATAAATAATTAAATATCTTCATTTAATGTTGTTGCATCAACAAATTCAATGATGATGATTTATTCTAATCTAAGTGTGACCTTGAATTGATATTTGGATCCAGGTTTTGTCCTTTTCCTCTATCCCCCAATTAGTTTTGATATCCCCCAATTGTGGGTTCTTTTTTATAACCTTTCCAACGAGATAAATTTTGTAAAATTCCAAGGCACGGATTTTTAGATATGTTATATTAAAGTTTGCTTTCCAATTATACCCCTGAAAAGATAGAATACACAAAGAGTTATAGTAACTGGACTAAAAGGGAGGGACATTTTTGGTTTTTCGGCCCTAACCATTTCCAATCTTTTTGTATCAATTGATCACTTAGATTTTACAAAAAAAATGGTCATATAAAGGTCCTCCCTCGCTTCGCTCGATCGGCCTAATGATTAGATTTATATAGTTATTAAGTTAGTTTTAATTTAAATTAAACTAAAAGGTAAATATGTATTTACCTAAATTTAGGACATCCCTTATAAGTATAGGGAGGTTGGCCTAAAAAGACCATGGTCCCTAAAAAATGGTTCTTTCTAAATGTTGGGCCTCAAGGTCCAGTAGAAGGATTTCTGGCTACGCCCCTACCTTCCATTTTGGGGTGCCCTTTATTTCGATCCATATATTTCTTCTTCACTGATCTTACAACTAAATTTTTGTTTAAGAAAAAAACATGTCTAGATTAAATGATTTAGGCAAAAGCTTACACATTTGAATTCTAGATATTTTTTCCCAAAAAAGTACGTCAAATTGGTGTCACAGAGTGTCACTAATTGAATGCGTTTTGAGCTAAACGAAGTGATAACAAACACAGATTCTCTAACTAATCAATTTTCGATCAGTCATTAAATCATCAATCAGAAGCAAAAAACCGACCAAGAAATCTCCAGAAAAAATCGACCCCAAAAAGAAAATCAAATCTTCAAAAAAGATAATATTAAAAATATGTACTTAGAACACTTTCTGAACCAAAATTTTGTAACTTGATTTGAACAGCTGATTTTGTTTTCCTAACGTGATTACAGATTAATTAATCAATTGGATTTCTTATCTTTAATTAATTGATAATAGTGGTTCCTAGTTTGACCTCCATGGAAGAGTATATTTTGACCGAATTGGAGAACCTTTGACCTATAAAGAATTAGTAGTACCACCATGATTCTGTGTGAACTCTGAAATTTATGTCATGGCAGACGAAGCCCTACGTTGTCCTCCCATTGTTTTTCCTTCATCTGAAGGTCACATGGCGGCATGTGGAATGTTAATGTCGATATTCCTCATCCCACATGCTTAATAAAAAATTATGAGTTTAAACAGTAAAAAATTCTTAAATGATATTGTTTTTTCGTAACGGTAACATGTAACATTTAGACTGTACACTTCTGTGCATGATTTTGTGCTAAAACCGGTTGGATTCTTGAGGGTTTTGCAGAACTTTCTTGCACTCGGGTGCCAGAAAGTATTTTCCTCTGCGAAAGGTAGTATCTGGTTGCTAAAAGGCCGAAGTTCTTGAATTTGTATATTTTCCATTAACAACAATTATTACCAAACCATCCTCCAAAACCACGGTCTGTCCAGAGCTGCTGTTTTCATAAACTATTTTACCATCTCTTACAAGTTGCTGCAAGTTTTCGAATGAACCTGGCAAAGTCTAAAAGATGATTGAAATGAAATGTTGACATTTGTTTATTCCTTGATCGTGATTTTGGTCATACTGATGACAGTGAGTCACCATTTTCGATGGCGATTGTTGCATAATTAATGTGTCATTGATTTGTGCATAATTATGTATATTAATCTGTCATTAATGGGCGATGTTTGTTGAGTTAGTACCCACCATGCCATGAAGATATGACGTATTAACAAGAATATTAGTTCTGTGTTTTCAGATTTTCCATTAGTTTTCAGGGGACCATGGAATCTAAAACCGTGACAGTGATCAGGATCAGCAACTGGGTAGCGTAACAGTGTGTTAATAACTCAAATCAACGTAATTAGACCTTATTAATTAATCAACAACTGATCTTTGTTTATTATTTTACGAGAGAAAATAAGATTATAGAAATGTAGTACTACTATCATTTATTGATCTGTTTAATAACAACATGATAATACAAGATTAGTGTACAACTAAGCTCCATGATCTCACGAGATGAAATGATGTGTACAAGTTGTTGTTGCATGTCAACATGCTCTTCTAGTTGGCAAGATAACCCAATTAGTCTCAGAGTCATGGATTTTCGTAGAGAATGTGGGAGCTTACTAAGCAGATGTAAATTTGGTGATTATGTCTGTATTTTGCTGCAAAAATCCGAAAAAAATCCCAACATAATATATACAAAGGAGGAAATACGTTTTGCCAGCATTGTACTATGCAGCATATATAAGCTAAGACGGATTGATATTAAGTTGGACTGAAAATCAAGTCCATCGCTACAAGCTCACTAAGTAACATGTGTGTAATTAATTAGTTCTTAAATAAACAAATAAAGTATCATTAATGTAGATACTCTCCAAGAACTGCGAAACTCAATAGTCAAATGAAAACATTCATATGAACTCCATTAATTCTCTACTTTGAGATTAATTAAACTTAATATTGTAACTAGATCACATGCATGGGATACAAAATTAAATGAAATGCTAAGTGCTAGAGCTATAATTAGTATCCAAAACTCTTGAATCTTGATCTATAACAAGAATATTCATGTTCAACTCTTTATGTTTCAAACAATTATTTGTGGTCCTCCTAAAGATCGATCTTTTGTATATTTTTTTTTTTTGTAGTATCTACGTGTCTATATTCTCGTATCCGTATCGGTGCTTCGTAGATTCTCAATCGAACGAATTTAATCCGCTGCTTTGATCCCCTGCTTTAAGACTGAATTTATCTTCAGCTGAGCTCCAGAAGATCGATTTTAAACTGTTTTTGATTCATTTTACTTTTTAGCTACATAGATCCATTAACGTGGCTGCATCAATTTGATTAGTATTTTGGTAGTTCAATAAAGAGAGCTTAAGAGAAAAGAGACTCTTGTTTTTATTCAATAATTAAGGGTTTAATTAAGATTATTTGAACTGGTTATCAGTATGCTGTATGCGACTACCTGTTCATTAGTACTTTCTATAATTCTTGTTTTAACGTCTTCTTAAACCCAATTATATAAAATCATGCATATAAAATTAGAAGTATGACTTTCTATTCAAACTTCTAGCTATAATTAAACATAGAACCAAATTTGGCAATATATGGAAAAATCATGCTTAAAGTTCTTAAGTACAAATCCTATTCACATGGTGCATGTGAAAGCTCCCGATTAATCAACTAGCTAGTACTAGTTTTGAATGTGGTTTCAGTACATGGTATCACAACTTTGATTAGTTAAAAGGTAATCAAATGGTTAATTAGAATAATTTTGTTCAAATTAATTACAAATGATTATGGTAGATTAGGAAAGGATTAAAGAGAATGGAAGGCAAAAGGTAAGACGGATTGAATTTGAATAAGAATGAGGGTTAAATCTCTACCACTGACTTGAAATTTGAAATTTGAAATTTGGGACTATCCGATCAATGCCATTTACAGGTTTAGATTAAGATACTTTTTAGAAGGAAAAACCCTATGAGAATATTTCTATACCACATAAAAACCTTGTAAGATTGGGGTATACCCAGATTAACTGAGGTATACCTAATGAGACAAAATAAGGTCATTAGGAAGTAAAATTCAAAACCCCTTGGCCACAAATTCTCAAAAATGGCTAATTTAGTCTTGCTTAATTAAGACTAATAAATCTCTCTAGGTTAATTAATTTAGTTAGTTAATTAGTTGATTGAAATTCTGAAATTATGTTTTATTTAGATTGAACTCATGGATTATGTGAGAAGACTTTTGAGAAATAAAAAAATTATTTTGAGAATTTCGTTTATAATGGAAATAAAACCACACTAACCAAACAATTATAAAAAGGGGACCGCAAACCTTCTTGATGGTCTCATTCTCCAAATTACAGAAATCAACACTTAAAAACAGGATTGCAAAGCTTATTAGTGGTCTCATTCTCCAATATTACAGAAATCAACACTTTCAAAAATCACTGGTATTGAAAGTTGGCATGCTCGACCAAACTAGAAGATAATGACCTTCTCTAGCCGGCAAGGTATAAATTCCACAACATGCCGACTAATCTTTAGTCATCAAGGTCGAGAATGCCAAACACTTACGTCTAAAAATCTTATACACGCAGATAAAGGTTGATTTTAGCTGTCATTAGTCGTTATGGTCGAAATTGCACAAAGTGGCGACAAATACTAAGTCGTCAAGGTAGTTTCACCAACCATGCCGACTAAAAGAAAAAATGTACACAGAGAAACTGTTTTATGGTAGTTGTTGGTCGGCAAGGTTCAAGTTTTCAAAAGATGACGACCTTAAATACTACTACACTAGTCGGCAAAGCATAAGGATGAATACTGTGACGACCTTGTGGATGTATTTTTCAGAGATGAAAAGTCGTCACGATATTCATCCTAAGAAGATGACGACCAAAATAAAACTTCAAAATTCGTCAAGGTCGATGAAGAAATACCCTGATGACTATATAACTGCAAATCAACAATTTCAATTTTTCTAATTGTATTTTGACAATCAAACAACAAAATAAAGCATTAGTCGTTAGGTTGGGAAGGAAAACGAATTCATTTGAGCTTGATAAAAGCAATGGGCTATTTTTTAATCGATGAATTTTTCTTGAGATGAAACGATGGACAAGAAGAAGAAAACGTGGAAGATTAGAAGTAATGGTTGTTAGGTTGGGAAGGGAGTGAATTGGTTTGAGGTTGGGAAGAAAAAAATTCGGCGAGAGTATTAAGGTAAATTTATCCTATTTGGACGTATACCCGTTAGCCTTATAAAAAAAGTCCACTTAAAATTGGGTATACCCCAATCCGTCCAGGCATAAAAAGTAATTTTATTGTTTTTCTTTTTCATGAAAAATCCTAAGTTAAGATCGGCATCATTACAAGGAAAATTTTTTAAACAGACAACAAGGTTCATGACCATTACATAAGCAGTTAAACAAACATCAAGATTCACAACTATTCTATACACACCATGTTTTTTGTGGTTGTAAGAATTCTTCAATTCTACCGTTTCAATCCAACCCAACTCTAATATTCCAATATACCAAGAACTAGGTAACAAAACTAGTTTATTAGTTTTGTTATGAACAAAAGAAAAGAAAGTAACAACACTACAAATATAGATTATTAGGTTCATCAAGTGATCCAACCATTTTTCAAGGTTTTATAGGACAATAAAACTATATAATCTAAGATAACTTACTAAGCTAAAAAAAATATTTGCTAAAAAAAATATTTGACTTCTGGAACGGTCTGAATCAATTTGAATTAGCAGCAAGAGTCGATCTGAATCTGAAACTGAAATTGTGTCTTTCTATCTTCGGTTTTTGTTGTGTTGTCATAATTTGCAACGATGTCATCGTAAAGATTGTTGTTGTAATGTCTGTTGGAGCAAATGTTGAAAGTAATCTATGTTGCTGGGATGTTAATGTTGATGTTGAAGCAGAAGTGAAAGATGAGATAATTAGAAGAAACTAAAAACCAAAAAAAGAAAGAGCTTCATATAAGCAAGGACAAGCATCAAAATGATAATATGAGATAGAACAAAGTAAGAGAAAGATTAGTGTCTATAAATTTGCCCAGACTTGCTCCATAGGAACTGATCTGAACATGTATAAATTTAGACGGCTAGGGTTTTAGTTATTGTTTTTGGGAAGAAGAGGGGTGAGAACTTTTTTTGGAGACCTACTTGGTAAACACTTCTATTTTTAACCAAATTTAATCAAAATCAAAAGGTCATAAAATTTAGAAAAATTTAAAATGATTTTAGATTTCTGATAATAACTTCTACTTCTGGAGAAATAAAAACACTTTTGTTTCTGATTGTCGAACGAGCTTTAGCTAAATTTTACTCCCTCCGTTCCAGTTTAGTTGATGTTTTAGGGTTTTATTTGTGTTCCAAAATAGATGAGAGTTTAAGTATTTTCCCCAAATTCTCACTAATTTACCCCTGCTTTGGAATCATACCATAACATTAATTCTCATTGTAATCATCAAATAGGGTAATTAATTCAATTTTTAAATATATTCCATTGAGGATATATACTCCATCTTTGTTAATTCTTTACTAAAAACAAGGTGTTTTAAACTTTTAAGAATGTATTAATATGGGTGAATTTGGAAAAAAAAAATAATCTCTTTGTTATTTCTTATTCTGCGTGAAAAACTCTAGAACATCAACTAAAACGGAACGGAGGGAGTATCAAGTTTTGGATTAGTGTTTTTAAGATTATTGCTGAAGCTTTCTAATTAAGATATTTAAAAGAGCTTATCATATCTAAATTATCTAATCCTTGGTTAAACACTAACCTATATAAAAAAAGTTGTGACACTTTCTTGGTGGGATAAACAATGTAGAAGATACTTCCCCCATCGCCCAATGGCATTACAAACCACCACCACCCATCTTCCTATATGCATGGGAAAGCCTTTATGTTTTCTTAGCAACATTGGATGCGATTATTGTTTCTATCAAGTCAAAAGATAAATTAAAAATACATATCATCAAAACTTCTACTGTTTTCTTCTTATATTCTATATGTTTTTACTGCGTACGGCCACAAGAAAAATAATAAAAAAAGAGGCAAAACACAAAACCAAAATTCCTAGTTCCAAAACCACAAAGTGGTCACACTGCCATCACTATTGCACTCCAATTCTCACTATGCATACGAGTTGATCATCATCATCATCGCTGCTCTTTCGGAGCTGTGTGTAGCCACATACATATATTTCTCCTCGTACATTTGACCGAAAGTGATTTCTCCTACTTTATGTTTGGTTGACCGGAAACACGACTCCGCTACTTGTGCCGACACACACGTGCGGACTTTAGTAATTACGGTGTACGTAATTAAGAGGATCCAAAGGGTAATTCAGAACGTTATATGTCGACTTACCATTATTAGATTAAAACCTTATCTAACGGCTTTAAGTGGAAACACTGCCGTCCTATTCCTAGTCCCTAGAGGCCTAGGCCTAGCTAGAGAGTATCTTGTTTCACTAGAGTGGGCCCTGCCTGCATAGGCATCGGATTTCGAATCATTGTTCGACACGTGGTGGCTACTTGTTAGTTCCAACTCCAGTGGAACCGTTATGCTGGCACCAATAAGATGAGATATTGAGATGGTCGCGAAGGTGATACCTTGTATTCTAGAGTCTAAACCCGACGTTAAACCGATCATAAGAGAGTACTTGGATACACGAAACAGATCGCACTTTTGCTTCCTTAATGGTGAATGTTGAAAGAAAAACAACAACCAAAACCCTATCTAGCGATAAACAACAACCATTTAAAGCACTTAAAGCACTTTAGCGATCCACTTAAAGCACTTTTGCTATCTCTATCTAGCGATAAACAACAACCAAAACCCTAAAATTGCCGCCTCTCAGATCGACTCCTTCGGGAGTAGATCTGAGTAGCAAAAACCATCATTGATCTTCTCAACTACTTTGTTCCATCTCCTCGGATTTTTAGTCTTTAATCTGGATGTTCTCATCATCAATCGTTTCTCTTCTTTTTCTGTGTAAGTTTTGAAATTGAATCTTGGTTTTTTTAATTAGATTTCATCAGCCTCTGTTTCTATTTTGGGGGTTTTTGGCGAAGGAGTATCTGTTGCAATCGACTGCTTTTGCATTGTTTCTTGTTTTTTTTTACTTGATGTGGTTTTTTCCGCTGGAAATATGGGTTTATCAAGAACAAAAAATCCAGCAAATTCAACATCCTTTTTAGCAGCAGCATCTAAAATAGAATCAATGTTAGCAGCTTCAGCCGGAACTCCGATCCAGACCGATTCAGGAACATTGACAGTAACAACTCCGACCAATAAGTCTCTATATCCTCTTTTGGGGTTGTTATATGATCTAGTTGTTACTAAATCAAGTTCTTGTTCATCTTTTAATTTCAGTCTTATCTTTTTTATGTTTATGTACTACTTTTCATGTATGTGTTTAGTGATTACAACAACAGCAACACCAGGTTCTCCAAAATCAACAACAGATACAATATGTTCACCAAAGACACCAACAGAAACTTCAAAGTTACCGAAGACACCAGCAACCATTCGTTCCAGAATACAAATTCCGATGAAGACCCAGACCGTGTTTGAAGATTGATTTCGTCCTATGATGACCTATTCAGGTTATCTCTGTTACTGCTACTGTTACTTTGAAAAAACAAGAGACAATTGGGTGGATTTGTGGATCCTTTATTACCCACGTCATATGTTTTACCATATTTTAGAAAAAACCCATGAGAAATGGTTGGATTTTCATATCCTAACATCTTTGCTGACTGCATATTTGTTATATGGTTGGGTTGTGCTACTTTTAACCCAAACCAGGCCGTTTAAACTAGATACGTTACTTAGAAAATCGATTGGAATGGTTAGGATTCTACATTGGAATTTGTCCTGTAACTGTGTTGTTAGGTGCCTTCACTATGTTGGTTGTCTGTTTGAAATAGTTGTGATGATTGGAAACTCCCTGGTCAGTCATGTAACCGATCATAATCATGTAATCTATCCCATCTCTGTAACGGTGTATCTTTATCAATGTAACTGAGGCTCGCCTCTTTTTCGAAAAAAAAAAAAAGTTGAAAGAAAAATACCTTGCTTCACAATCCCACGATTACTAAAGGTTGATACCACTTATGCTAAGGGCGGGTACCAATGCAGGATCCAGCGGCTCAGATTACTTTGTCATATATGGATTGGTATATCCTCTCCTAGCAAATGCGGCAGCAGCCTTTAACAATCATGAACAATCTTTTTGGATGTTATTTTCAAATTTTATTCTTAGCGTAAATTTTGATTTTTGTTTTTTTTTTTTTTTTTTTTTTATGTTTGGAGGAGGCGGAAAATTATTTATAAATACCTTCTAAATTTTAATAAATTTGGTTTTAGACTAGAACTGGATATGCTAGTAAAATTTGGTTTAAATGAAATTCAAAAATTCTTCACGGGCCGTCGAAATGGACTAATAAAAAATCGTCACAAATAATAGACCCCATGTTTTTTCTCCAAGGGTAGGGTCCACATTTCATGTGAAACTATTCAAAAAAATTTGATTGTATTTGCTTATCTATTTTATGGATATAAATTTGGTGATGTTGAATTTGATATTATCGACGAATTTCGAATTCTGTTCATTGGTATCATCGGTAAAAAGCATTTTCACCGTACTACGGTAATATCGTCTTATGCAAAATAAATTAGCTTTCAAAATTTGGTTGTGATGGCTCATCTATTCTCTCCTCTTATTTTTGATATTCATTCGGTTCAAGCTGGTGAGGTAAAACAACACAACAGGAGCAGTGGCAGAGCCAGACTTTGAGAATGAGGGGGACTAAAATTTAATTCTACACACTAGTGGACTAAATATAAAAATTAGGGGGCTAAATATAAAATATATTATAAAATCAAGAGTATTTTCATGATTTTGGTGATTTTAGGGGGCTAAAGTCAGGATTAGTCAACCCTTGGCTCCGTCCCTGAACAGTAGGCTCGGCGTGTTAAAAGATTAGCTGGGTGTCAAAAAGCAGTCTGGAAAATTCTTGTCTTATGGCATAAGCATTACGTGAAAAACATGGGAAAAGAGAAACTGCCGTGCTCATGGTGCTAGGAAACAATTTTTATTTCTCACGTTTAAATGCTTGCTAAGAACTTGTAATTTTACATGAGATTTTCTTAGTCTCTCTGTAAATACTTTTTCATCTCCAGTATTGATCTTTCAATTACCTCAAAGTAAAAAGTAATTAAAAAAAATAAAAATAAATTGGTTGTCATAAATTTTGAAAAAAAAACTAGTCTTGTTTTGGTAAAACACCATAACGTGACTAATCGATGACACACTTGAATACTCATCAGGAAAGTCGATTCCCGGATGGCACCCTTATCCAATCAGTACGAATGAATGAATGAATAAATCAGAAACTGCGACAAAACATAGTCAAAGTTTTTGGCATCGAGAAGAAGCTGCAGCCCTGCAACCTGCAGCAGGGATTGATTTCTAGGACCACTACTAATGGTCCATGTACCTCACAAATCATCACCATAGTTGCACATCCCAGCAGTGATTTCTAAGGTTGCAAATGCATCTTCCTTGCTGCTGCTGATTAGAGTGTCATATTCGCAGTATGTACGCACATTACATAAACACATGCATGCAACAGTACAGTCGTGGTCAATATTTTGATTGATAATAATAATTTAAGAACCCAGGCTTGATTCTGACATTTATATTGGCCATGCTTATCAAGTAGTATTTATATTAATTACAATATCATGACTGTTCATCTGTTACTTCATTCAGCTACATCAATATTCCTCCTCTCCATTATTAACTACACTGACCGGCCAGAAATTTTTTTCGTCAAGGATATTATGGAAATCAATATACATTGAACCCCAAATGTACTATACATCACAAATGACTTGATTGTGTGAATTATGATTGTAATGTTGATTGATGACCTAAACAAGGAAATCCTCCCATTATGTCGTGGATAATGTGATTACGACAGAAAGAAAATCTAGAGCACGCCCAAAATTATTAGCTCGCCAGATTTTATGATCAGAATGAAAAATACTGAGTTACTAAACACGTAAGTATTGCAAGGTAAAAATACAATTTCTTTTGTTCGGTCTTTTTTTTCTTCTCCAAATCATTGTTTTAAGATATTGATTGAATTGAGTCTGATTTTCCAACCTTGCTAATGGGGTGTACCAGTTTATTGGGACGGGTACCGGTTTTTATATAGGAAAAACTAGAAATGGTTTTGTCTTATTTGAAAACCGGTACCCTCTACAGTAAACTGGTACACCTCATACCATGTGATTTTTCTTTTAAGACATGAACCCACAAGAAATCAATACAACCCCACCAAAGTGATTGTTAGATTTGCACAAAATCATGAACTTAATGGGGAAAATAATGCTAAAGGGACATACACAAAATCTTTAAAGTAAAATAAGATATCTCTTTGCTCTCATTTGCTTTTTTGGTAGGCACACAATAGACCTAGAACACATGGGTTAAAAACACACAACATGACGTATACCCATGGCTCGTGCCCGACCCCTTGATAAATCTTCCATTATAAAATTCATAGGATCCTCTAGCTATATCTATAGCTAGCTCTCCCGACTACTCCTCCATACCTAGTTGCTTATCCACGCATAATGATGAAGAAGAGGATCAAAGTAGTTGCATAATTTCGAGGACATAATCTTGGATCTACATCACATATTTGTCAACATTGTCGGACATCTTGTTGTATAAGGTTCCATAATTCTAACCCCCAAACCTCCAGTCATATACACATGTGTATTTCTTTATCTCAAATTCAAAATTATGGCAATCACGAATAATGTAATCCTTGTCTAGTTTTGCAGTAAGTTGCGTACTACCTAAGATTAATTACTGCAAGGAAAAATTTATTTATTTATTATGAAAAAAATGGCAGGAAATCAGATGGTAAAATTGTTAAGTGTTAAGGCCTATTTCTATGCATATGGCAAACATCAGATTTTGCCAGATATGCACCCACTATGGGTATGCCAAACTGCCAAACTCATAGGCCTATATGTCAGGAATAACATATAGGCATACACAACAGACTTTCTTGCGAGAGATAGAGTGTCCATCGCTCGATGGTCATAACCACGCTCGCTGGTCTTTAAAGCGCCAGCACTAGTCAACCTGTCGCTCGCCGGTTTTATCATCGCTTATTTGATCTTCATCTAACGGCTACCATTTTTCCCCTCTATAAATACCTAATTTCAATCTCATTTCAACTCAAACAAGAATTTCTAAATCTCTCTAGATTTTCTCAATCTCCAATTCTTTTCATCACTCTTTCAATTCCTCAGAGAGCATGGCTGATAATATGAACATGGCTGAGTTCGTAGCAAACCGACGTGCTGCCGAAAATCAAAGAGTTATTAATCGTTCCAATGTGGAAAGTGAAATTAGGAGAAGTCAAATTAGGAGACGTCAATTTATGAGGAGAAAACCAAAATTCACTACTGCGGAAGATGAATGTATTTGCAGGAATTATATTTATTTTACTGAGGATGCATTTCATCCCCAAACATTGTGGCAAATGATTTTTGGGAAATTTCAAGAACAATCAATGAACCTCTACAATCATGATGTTTCAGAGTTGACTCAACGCTTCACTATAATTAAGCAGGAAGTTACTAGGTATGTTGCTTTACTTCAACAAGAAGGTCCAAACTTGAGAAGTGGTGAAACCATGATGGAACTTCAACAAATGTGTCATGCGGAATATCGTCACATCTATGGAAAAAAATTCCATTTTGAAAGTTGTTTCGAGATTTTAAGATATTTTCTCAAATATTGTCCAACATTTATGTTGTAATTTTTCAATTGTCCACTTAAGTTCCTATGTTTTAATTTCTTAATTGTCTAAGTACGAAGTTTTAATATTTGTTTAAATTATTAATTGTAAGATTGGATTAAGAATAGAATTAATATTAATTTTCAACAATATTCGTCAAATTTTCAAATTCATTAAACTTCGATATAATATTTAATAGTCATTTTACAAGACATAAAACTAGACAATAATTGGAAAGACTTCAAAAATAAAAGTTTGGGACAATGTTCTAATCTTCTTCATTTCACAAAACTTCCAATCAATACACTCATGAACGGAATTTCCTTTGTTTATCTTCTTCTTTGTCTTCAATTTTTTTTTTTTTTTTTTTTTGATTTTACTTGACTTGAACTTTTCTTTGCCTTTGCTTTCATTTAGTTGCGGTTTTGACTTGGTTAATATCCAAAACTTGAAGACATCTTTGCTTCTTACCTATTTATTTATAATTATCACATATCTTCTTAACGGAACCTTCAAGCACTACTCCAGAAAATTCAAGTTGTGTTGCCGAATCAAGTTGGGTTTGAAATTGTGCCATTTGGGAAAATTCAAAAAAATAAATTAGATCGAGAAAGAGAGAAAGAGAGAAATAGAGAAATTTAGATTAAGAAAGAAAGAATTAGAGAAAAATTTTGTGGTAACTTCTGAGTTTGAAAATTATCTATTTATAGCGATAAAGAACTAGCCGTTGGCGCGAGAATTAACATCGAGCGATTATGAATATCGCTGGCGACAAAGTCTTTATCGCTGGCGTTATTGAAAACATCGACCAAAAATTATGTCGCTTAGTGGTTTTCCCATAGTGGCGCAACTCGTTTGCCATGTCACCTGGTATGCCAAACAACATTTTTTTCCCATACCCATAGGAATAATCCTAATGTATATAAAAAAAAATTGTACCAAAATGATCATAATTTTCACACACCAATATATACTTCTTCTTTTTTAAATTTTGAAGCATATCCAATACCGACCGAAAAAGAAATTCAAAAGATCATTAAGAAGCATCACTTCTAATTTTCTTTCCCTGTAGGCGGAATAAATTCGGTAGACTAAATGTTAATATTTTGTGGGCTCATACAAAAAATAAAAGGAAATAAAGGCCTTGTTTGGTAAAATTTATGGTTATCTATTTATGATTATAAATAATCATAAATTGATAAATAATTTTGGTATAATCATTTTCAAAATAAATTTTTCCAAATACTTTTTTCAAATAATTGATTATCTTAGAATGGTGATCTTGAAAAGGAGAAGAAAGAACAATGATCTACTATATTTTTTTAGTCATATGTTGTTTTTTTGTCTCTCTCTTGATAATTTAGAGAAAATAAGAAGAAAAAAATTCAATTTGAGTTTCTTAGAAAAAATAATTGATTATAATAAATTTTCAAAACAATTTTTTTCTGTTTATGGAAATAATGAATTTTTTCAATTATGATTAAAATTAGCAATTACTATAATGGTTACCAAACGCATATATAATCCATTATAATCTGTATAATGGATTATGGGCAGATAATCCATTAAAATAATGGTTACCAAATAGCCCCAAAAGGTTTTTATGCAATGAAAATTTAAGGGAGGGCTAGAGCCAGGGTTAGTAAACCTTGGCTCCACCCTTAGAGTTGATCCACTGGACCAGTTTGTTTGGAGGTCTAATCCTTCATCCAACTACATGTGAGTTTTACTGAGATTCAAATAAACGAACACACCAACTTATACTTTTTATATTATTTTTTCTTGAGATTTACATGACTATTACAACTTTACATGACTATTGCAGCGGTCACCAAATCCGTATAAAGTAAAACAATCATCACTATCATATGTACTTGTTAGACTTTGTTTCTAGAGGCACAATTATTTTCTTAAAAGAGAATATTCAATCCTATGATCTTTTATTCTTGTAATTGAATTTTGAAAATTTCACCATTACAAGCCGGAATTTTCACTGATCACACAAGTGAAAATGAAAATTCTCAATTGGAATTTCTAATAGAAAAAGATAATCAAACTTTCATTTTGTTCCAACTTTCACTTAATTCTTAGATGTAAACTTCAATTTTTACACTTACTCAAGATGAGTATGAATTAACAACATATGCTAGATTTCACCAAGCAACTATTCCTTTCTCCTTGTCTCTATTTGAGAGGTTAGGAGTGTGATATGAAAGCAAAAAAAAAGAGGAAAAATGATGGAGAGTGAAGATTTAGGTTGTTAGAAAATTATAGTTTTTTCGGAAGAGGCCAAAGAGGGTAATGAGTTAAAGGGCATGATAAAAAGAGGAAAAAAATCTACTTAAGGAAGTGTTTTTAAGCATCATTTTTTTATTAAGTTTTTTTTTTCCTTCAAAAATTTGTAACTATTTATCTTTCAAATATTTTGTAATTTTATTTTTTATTTGATGAACATTAAAATCATATTTCATTCGATACCAAATATGTAAGTCGCGAAGAAAAACAGAAAAAATCATAAAGGTACTCGATTTTTGTAAGAAAAATAGAGAGAAAAGATGGTATATATAATCCGGCATCAGATACTATTTATGAATGTTTGTCTTCTTCAATAAGAGATGCTCTAAAAGGAAAGGATCGATTGGCCCTTAACATTGTACTTACGGGCAAAGAACCTGGACGCCCGAATCCCTTTTATTGAAGATGAACTCAAAGTGATACCGTGCTGAATCGTCGATATTGTTGAATCCAGAATAGCAAGTCATAAACCAACCAACTAGGATTAAAAAAATCACTATTAAAGTGAAGAAATAAGCGGCTTCAAGTAAAGAAAGAATCGCTCAGAAAGCTAGGACAAGATCACATAAACATGAATAAAAAGAAATGTTTTCAAAAACATCAAAAATAACAAAAAATATCTTATTCAATTAAAAAACCTACTAAAATCACAAAATAAAAAAACACAAACATAAACAAATGAAAACCCTAACTCAGATCTGGTCAAAATGGACCAAACCTGAGCAAAGTAATGGTGACGACTATTATGGTTCTAAAGAGAAAGTTTTTTTTTTTTTTCTGGTGAGTTAGATGATAATGTTGCTCACAATTTTTTTTTTTTTTTTGTATTTAAGACATATCGTAACTAACAAGCAGTGCACACGTGTGGTGCCATCTACAAAAATGTTCTTTTTCACTAAAAGTGTTGCACATAATGTTTTCTATTGTCGTCTGAAACAATTGTTAGAACGCCTATATGAACAAAGAAATAATTGTTTGAACGCCTATATAAACAAAATTGTTTAAATGCGTATATATTATTTCTTATACTAAAGGCTTCGCACCTGATGTTCTTTCAATTACCTTCAAATTATATCTAACTTCTGGAGAAATATAAATATATTGAAAAGTAAAACTTTAATATTGTTCTTTTTGCTCGTTGTATAGATTATTCAAAGAGCTTTCCAGAATATATGAAATTCATAAAAATACGACGTGTAGTTTTTTTTTTTTGGGGGATAAAATCTCATAGAATTTCGTTCATGATAAAATGAAGATTACATGGACTTCAAGAACATCAAGATTAAAGTTCATATACAATTAAAAAGTACTAAAATAGAGTAATTCGTGAAGAGAAATAAAGAACTACGAACAAGAGTACGAATCAATCCGAAGATTGAAAGAATGGTTTTGATAATCCAACCATTTTGATAAGTTTTTTTTTCTTGAAAAAGAGAGGTTCTCATAAAAATATTAGAATAGTATGCGCAAATTCTTGAATCTTGATCATCATACTTGAAAAACTTCCACCCAAAATCTCTATTAAAACCTCTAACATAAAATCCAAGAGAGCGCATATAAAATCTCCATAAAGGAGAAGACACGAACAAAAAGGGCAAAACACCCATAAAAAACCATAAAAATCTCTTAGATCAACCTAGATTAAAGTAAAACTTTACCAAACGTAACCTAAACTATTAACTATCTAAGAAAACAAGAAAAAGGTAAAGAAACCCGCTCAGTTCTAGCCCATTTTAGGCTAGGTCTCAACTGTAAGAGTTAATGATGGTGAGGTTTTCTTTATGTTTTGAGAAGGAACTAAAAAGGAGAGAGACTTTTCTCTGTCTTTTGATTCGGCGTGTAATTTCAAAGATATGAAATATTAAAATTCATTTCTAGCTAGCATATTTCTATTGAAATATTAAATTTCTTTTCTCTGTCTTTTGATTGTAATACCACTCTACAATCGCTAATATGTGCATTTTAATCCTTATTTCGTTTGGTATATAGTCCCCAATTCCATTTGTTTGAGAGAATATCCATTTGGTTATGCAAAATCCGGCTAACCTTTTGATTTCGAGCTTGCCCTCATAAAAACAGGGGCAAATAGAGAATTTCGAGCCCACATATGTACACCTCTCTAAAACTAGGGTGCACATTCAGTCCCTCCTTATCGGAGGAACCCCAGTTTTTCGACATTATAGCCTGCAACTAATTTAGCTTCCGCTTCCGTTTCTCGGAGATCAAACGGAGCTCGATTCATTTCTGTTAGACAAGAAATAAAGAACATAACCAATACGGGGAACAAGGGAATATCCAGAATATGAAGCGTAAAAAAAAAAACACCTATTGAACCATCACAGGAATACCGGCTACAATACCTATCAACCAAAGAGGAATCCTTCCGGTGGTATCGGCTATTTACCCCACTTCTCTCCACATTTCATCAAGTGGTCATGCTAGAGACATAAACAATCATGGATAATTTTGAGATGAGATCCTTCCGAGTGGAATATAGAGAAGTCACAATGTTCTCTCTTTTTCTTAATTGAAGAAATAATTGGAAAATAAAATAGCAAGTCCAAAAATGATAACGGCATCAGTTTCAACGAGCTCGACGATCAGAGGGACCTTAATCCAGTGAAAGAGCAAACATCCAACGATAAACCTAACCCGAACTGAATTGTATAGCTATGACACAATCAAACCCAAACGAACAATATTTATCAAATCTGTTCCTATCTATTATGCAACGGGAATAAATGATTAATGGGTCTATCAATAGCCCTGCTAAAGACCCGAACCATAGAGTACTTAGCACGGATGCCACTGAGAGATATGTTTTTAAATAGGTGGCTTTTCCTCGGTGAAATAAAACTTTTGATTCATGTAAGAGAAGAGGTAAATAAAAGTTATCTAATTTACATCATATGAATAGTGCAGTAAAAATAAGAGGAAGAATAAACGCCATTGAAGTATGTGACAAGTGGGCATAGAAGGAGAGGACGTTATGGTATGGTACATGATAAAAGCTGTCAGGTGTTATGCAGTCAACTTCACCTAATTTTTGTTGACAACAGCGAAACAAAATAACGGCTGTAACAACACTTCCTACCAAATGCGGGTGGTACATCCAATGTGTAACAGTAGTCCGTAATACCCGTAATTTATTACATATACAAAATGTAATAATCTGGCATACATACATTATACATACATACATAGATGTGTACCATGATCATCATCATCGTGGTTATCTCTAACGTCTCTCTCGTTCGGACAATTGTAACAGTTATCCACGCAACCACGCGGTACAAATAGCAGACCGCGTACGTTTGGTCGGTGGGGTTTCTGTATTTGTATTTTACCCCCACACACTATGTACTGTACCAGTAAAAAGCTCTAACACATAAACAGTAATTTTTTTCTTTATTACCAGTGTTTGTTTGGTTCAAAAATCTTTTTAGATTTTGAAAAAAAAACTAGGATTTTGTGTCCTATGGTGTTTGTAACTTTGGATCCAATTTAAAACCATGTCTGGAAAGAGTTCCACCGGAGGGAATTTGAAGTTTTCCGACTCTCTTAAGGATGCTGCTTGAAATTTTCTACCTGAAAACCCAGTTTTAAGTGGGAATGTTATAAATACCCTCCATTTTTGTTGACCTTACAAAAATACCTCGAGGGTAAAAAATAATTTTTTTAGAGTCAACTTGAGAAAGTTGCTTCCACTTTTTGGAAGCAACTTATATATAGTTGCGTCCACTTCTGAAAGCAACTTGTGCTAGTTGCCTCCACTATTTAGAAAGTAGGGGTATTTTTAAAAATTGAATAAGGGTATATTTAAGGGACGATGAGAGGTATTTAAATAATGTTCCAAAAAAAAAAAATCCATGTGTTTAAAAATTACAAAATTGGTTAAAAAGACCAAAATCAATAATTCCTGGGTGAAAAAGACATTTAGATTTTGATACTGTTTAAATGGACAAAAATATAAAAATAGCTAAGATGTAACCAGTTTCATCATACCCATTTCCAAATTCTTTTTCTGATTTTTTATTTACATCACGATGCATCCAGTTTCATTCTCGATATTTTTTTAAGTTTAAGACAGGATGAATCCAGTTTCATCCTTGCTATTTTTTTTTTGTCCATTTCACCCATAATAATTTTTATTCGTCCATTTGAACCATGCTTTAAATTTTTTTGGACAAATGACTCATTTTCCGTTTAAAAATATACCCAACAAGTTTCTATTCGGAGTAATTTAAAATTTTCTAAATTCATCGTGAACCAATTTAAAAGCACGTCCTAAAAATATTTACTGTGAAATTTTGGCGAAGTCACTGTGATTAGATGGTAATGCAATGATTGCGTAGTTTATTTATGGGAAGAAACGTGCCAAAAGAAGAATTCTTTTGCAAATGCAGCCTATCAAAAGTTACAAAATCCACGCTCTAGTTTAAAGTCGAATCGTATCCCAGTGAAGATTAAAAGCAGCAAAGATATAGAGCTGCTTTTCAAGCTAATTATTGACAATCATGTCATTAATCATGATTACCATTGCAATTGCGCCTGATTAGTGAACAGTTGATTTACATAAAAGAAGATTAGATTGCTAATGATTTTGGTCTTCACCTTTACATTTTTATCCAAAGAGTAAGATTTTGCCATGTAATTTGCACTGATATTAGCAATTCTATAGCATTCTGATGCAACTTGCCTTACGTGGAAATCTTAATCTTAAAATTCAGCAATTTGTGTTACAATACTAGCAACCGGAGAAATCCTAAAAGAAGTTTCATGAATCCTTTTTGAAATGATATATAAATGCAGAACTTCGGTTTAGGAGAGCTTGTTTGGATTGACATCCAGAAATGGTTTCTCAATTTCTAAAATTCAAAAAAACAAAGGTTGATTTGTGTATAAAGTTTCGAAATAACTTGAAAAAGCAAAAAATATTTTTGCTTATAACTTCTCCTTTTACTCCCTCCGTCCCCAATATATAGGCGGAGTTTTCCATTTTTGTAGTCCCATTAAATAGGCGGAATACAATTTTCAAGATGGGTTTTTCTTATATATGCCCTTATTATTGTACATTGATAATTGTATTGAGAGTGAGACAAAGGTTAAAACATGAAAGTAGATGGATATTTAGGAAACCAAGATAATTTCTTAATCTAAGAGATTTTGTAAACTCCACCTATATAATAGGGACGGAGAGAGTAGTTTCCAAATATGCAAAAATTCTGGTTTGTCACGGAATTTCTGACTGTGAATCTAGAATTATGCAAGAAAATTTCACAAGAGTAAATAGTCTTATATTTCCCAAAGAAGTGTTTTTGACGTGTGCAGTCGTAAGACTCTTTGCATTTTCCTCTTAACTTATATTGACAATCATGTCATTAATCATGATTACCAATGCATTTGCGCCTGATTAGTGAACAGTTGATGATTTACACAAAAGAAGATTAGATTGCTAATGATTTTGGTCTTCACCTTTACATTTTTATCCAAAGAGTAAGATTTTGCCATGTAATTTGCACTGATATTAGCAATTCTATAGCATTCTGATGTAACTTGCGCTTACGTGGAAATCCTAATCTTAAAATTCAGCAATTTGTCTTACAATACTAGCAACCAGAGAAATCCTAAACGAAGTTTCATGAATCCTTTTTGAAATGATATATAAATGCAGAACTTCGGTTTATAAGAGCTTGTTTGGATTGACATCCAGAAATGGTTTCTCAATTTCTAAAATTTAAAAAAACAAAGGTTGATTTGTGTATAAGGTTTCGAAATAACTTGAAAAAGCAAAAATATAACTTCTCCTTTTACTCCCTCCGTCCCCAATATATAGGCGGAGTTTTCCATTTTTGTAGTCCCATTAAATAGGCGGAATACAATTTTCAAGATGGGATTTTCTTATATATGCCCTTATTATTGTATATTGATAATTGTATTGAGAGTGAGACAAAGGTTAAAACAGGAAAGTAGATGGATATTTAGGAAACCAAGATAATTTCTTAATCTAAGAGATTTTGTAAACTCCGCCTATATAATAGGGCCAGAGAGAGTAGTTTTCAAATATGCAAAAATTCTGGTTTGTCACGGAATTTCTGACCGTGAATCTAGAATTATGCAAGAAAATTTCACAAGAGTAAATAGTCTTATATTTCCCAAAGAATTGTTTTTGACGTGTGCAGTCGTAAGACTCTTTGCATTTTCCTCTTAACTTATATTGACAATCATGTCATTAATCATGATTACCAATGCATTTGCTTTGATTAGTGAACAGTTGATGATTTACACAAAAGAAGATTAGATTGCTAATGATTTTGGTCTTCACCTTTACATTTTTATCCAAAGAGTAAGATTTTGCCATGTAATTTGCACTGATATTAGCAATTCTATAGCATTCTGATGCAACTTGCGCTTACGTGGAAATCCTAATCTTAAAATTCAGCAATTTGTCTTACAATACTAGCAACCAGAGAAATCCTAAAAGAAGTTTCATGAATCCTTTTTGAAATGATATATAAATGCAGAACTTCGGTTTATAAGAGCTTGTTTGGATTGACATCTAGAAATGGTTTCTCAATTTCTAAAATTCAAAAAAAGAAAGGTTGATTTGTGTATAAAGTTTCAGAATAACTTGAAAATACAAAAGATATTTTTGCTTATAACTTCTCCTTTTAGTTTCTAAATATGCAAAAATTCTGATTTGTCACGGAATTTCCAACTGTGAATCTAGAATTATGCAAGAAAATTTCACAAGAGTAAAATAATCTTATATTTCCCAAAGAAGTGTTCTTGACGTGTGCAGTCGTAAGACTCTTTGCATTTTCCTCTTAACTTATATTGAACATAATTAATCATTATCTTAATCAAATAATTAGCATTAATTACATTTAATGAATAAATATTATTCCCAAATAATTTATTTATCTTTTGGTGGGCATCTCCATGAGACTGTGTTGTAAAAAAAAAAAATAGGCCCATGATGATCAGGTTATGATACCAATTTTCTCCTCATCCCTGTTATAAATACCCCTGCAAGACCAAAACAATCCCTCCCACCTCCATTTTCATCAAATCACAGCAACCCACACAGACACTCTCAAAAAACAGAGAACTCTAAATCTCTCTCAGCCATTTTCACAAACACTTGTGTGACAGACCAGAGAAAAAAACCAGAAGAAGATTCAAGAACAGGAGGATTTTTTTGTTAGTAAAGATGTCTTCTGGTAATGGTCAGATCTATTTAGATGAGAAATGGAAATTAAAAGGATCTAAGAGTACAAGAAACCACAATTCATCATCATCAATGGCTTCTTCTTCTTCATCATCTTCAAATCATCATCATCATAATCTGATGAGAAGTTCTTCCACATCATCAGCTAATCATTTAATGAGGAATTCATCAACTTCATCAACATCGCATTTAATGAGAAACGCATCAACATCATCTTCAAGTAATAATAATAATTTAATGAGGAATTCATCAAAGAGAAATGGTGGGAATCATAATAAAAGCGGATTCTCAAGGAAATGTTCTTCGTTAGTTAAAGAACAGAGAGCTAAGTTTTATATCGTTAGACGTTGTGTTACTATGTTAATGTGTTGGCGTGATTACAATGATTCTTAATCTTCATCACCCCCATCAATCAAAGAAGAAGAAGACATTTTTTCAAGAGAACCAGAAAAATCCAGAGTTTTTACAGAGTATACTCTGTTTTTTGGAATTTTTTCTTCAATCAAGTTCTTTCTTACTGTGAGATGGGTAATGGGTTTTGTTTTTTTGAATCAAATCACAAAACCCAAGTTGAGTGATTTTATGAACCGTCCAAGGAGGAAGAAGAATCAAATCAGTAGAATGAATAGTCTCATTCATTTGTATAAAGATTTAATTTTTTTTTTTTTTTTTGGAGATAGATAGATTTGTGATGTTAATGTAACTGAAGTAGAGCAGAGGAAAATGAAGATTAATATAAATATATATGTATTTGTTATAAAAGAAAATTCAATCAAATCACCATTTTTAGTAATTTCTTTGTTCTTTCTTTCTACTCTGTTTGGAGTAGTTGATTTTGATGGGTCAATCAATCATCTCTGTGATTTTAGATGATTGTTGTTGATTGATATTGAATTGATGGGGTCTCTGTAACCATCTTTGATTGATGATTTTTTTTTTAATTTTTTGGGGTGTAGATTCAAAGATAGATTCAAGATATTGATTTTATTTTCAAAATGAGAGAGATTCCAATTCCAATATTCAACCATTTTGCAGGTGCTGCAACTCTGTCTCTCTGTTCAATCCGTTTTTAGCTTAGTTGAAGCTGACAATTATCTTTTTCCATTTCTTTAATTTTTTTAAACTTTTTCAAAATTACTAATTGAAAAAATTCAATATAGTTTTACAGGCAATAAACCCGTTTTTCTAGGTATCACCCAGACCTCCGGCCGGTCCAAACTCAACGCACTGCAAGGCAGAGAAAAACTACAGCTTTACTTGTGCCTATTTATTGGCATCACCCAGCCTTCGGTTTGAGCTATGTTTCTCGGTATGGCTCAGACTGAAGCTCAATTGCACTTAAAAATTGAGCAAAGTGAATTTTTTACTTATTTTTTTTATTATTGAGAAGAAAATCAATGCTGACATGATTCGAACTCAGACAACTGATATAATCATCTAAATACTTTTATCATTCTACTATAGTGACATCTACCCAGTGTCTGTTTGTTCGTATCAATCAGGCGGTCTGTGTTCAGTCTGAGCTTAATCGCCGTGCCGTGCGGAGAAATTTACCGGAGAAATTTGAAATCTAAAGATTGAAAAATATGTATATAGTAACTGCAGAGTGTGAAATTGAGGCAGTGTTTGTTTTGTAATAACGTGGTGATGGAGTTAATGTGTTTTTTTCTGACTATGTTTTTTTTATTTTCTTTATAGAATAGCTTGAAATATACAGTTGGAGGCTGACCATCTCCCACATGCTTGTCTGTACTTTTGATCTTATTTGTTTACTATGGATTTGGATGTACGTATGGAAAATTGGAAATTACTACTAGTGGTAAATAGTAATTTGATGTGAAATCAAATAAATAAGAACCCTAGAAGATATTATTTACATTCATAGATGTGACTTTATCATTCTTATACTTTTTTTTTGGGGTAATTTAAGAAGTTTAAATTTTTACTATTTCGAGTATGGATGGAAGAATTTCACATCATCTTTTGGGTATTTCTCTGTATTTTGTTTTTTTGTAGATTCTACCCGTAGAGTTCACATTACTTTTTGAGGGATGATCTCAAATGTGGATATACATGGTATATTTTTGGTCAGTAATGAAAATCGGGTCACAGAGACTCGCATTGACCATGACCATGAGTGACACACATTGGGTTAAAGTGGCATATTTCGACTCACCTGAGATTTTATCCCTACCATTTAAGAAAAAGTGATACTTTTACTTTTCTAATTTAACATATTCTTAGGTAAAAATTAAAAAGTGAAGGATCAGCTAGGTAGATTTCGAGTCATTGTAAATTGCAAATCAAGTGGTAGATTTTGAGTTATAATGAAAAAACCAAGTTAAAAAGCTGATATCGGTGAAAAAATAGATTCCGAGGGTTTTAAGAGATTATTAGTTTAAGGGGCAAAATTTTGAGATTATAATGCAAATTTTGTTGTTTTGGGTACTTCTCTGTATTTTGTTTTTGCAGCTTCTATCCGTGAGTAACGAGTTCACGTTTCTGTGAAAGATCACATTTAAAACATCAATGATTTCTGCTAGATTTGTTTTGTTGTAAAGTGATAAACTTGCTTATGAACACCGGACTAAGCGATAGATTTTGCGACGAATTGTGGTCGGTGGCAGTGAGTCTGGTGACCTCAGTTCAAAACTTGTCGATACCAAAAAATTTCCTATTTTAAAAAAAAAAGTGACAGATTTTTCTCAAAATATTAAATTTTGGGTTAAAGAAATAATATATAATTTGGTAAAGAAATAATCATGTTAAAAAAAATTATGTTAAAAATAAAAATTTATATCAAAAAGATTCTGTTAAAATAAAAATAAAAATTTTATGTCAAAAAGATTATCTTAAAAATAAATTAAATTTTTATTTGTTTTAACAACATCATAATGCATCATTTTATTTAATTCGGTACATCTGTACACTTTTATTGCCGCTAAATGGTTAATTATGAAGCTACCAGAACAAAAAAAAAAAAAAATGCTGAAATAACATGCAAGTATTCTTTTCCAGGTATTTGGTCATGCTCATTTAAATTACAATGGACATTCCTAAAACAAGATGCAGATTTTCGGCCTACCACTTGGCGCAAACAGACCTTCACGAAAATTGGCCCCTACCCCTACAGTAGATTCTCGATCGCCTAGACTAGACCTCACAAAAATCGGCCCCAACCACCGGGTTACACCCATTCCGATGAAAATTTATCTACCAAACCAAACCATCCACCACCAAGAAATGTCAACTAGTGCAACAATTATTGGTACATACTACATAGATCTACTGCTGCTATGAGCTGCACGCTCACAGAGTCGCAGCAACAGGTGTGTACGAGTGTAGTAGACTACTGATATGATACTGATCTCTGCTCAGTCCAAGTCCAAGTTTGAAATGAATTTTGAATTCCAAAGTTGATGATGAGGATACTGCTGCTGCCTGCTGCTGATGATGAACCTAACCAAAAGACCATTTAAAGCTTTTCTCATCTGTAGGTCCGTTTAGTGGAAGCGTGGAGATGCGTGTGTGGTGACGCGTTACCGGATCGGTCCTACTATTTAAGAAGATTCTTAGGTGTGTGTTTATATGACTTGCTGCATGCATGATGTAACAACCATTTTACATTCAATCCACTGAATTCATCTTTATGATGATGATCTTTTTGAGTGAGCTGCTGCTGCTATTCAGATATTTACATTCAGTATTTTTGACTCGGTGGAGCCGGTATTGAAGGTGGGAGAAGGGAGGATAAAAAGAAAAGGAAAATCATTATGTGAGAACCAGGGGCGGAGCCAGGATTTCGAAAGAGGGTGGGCAAACGAAAAGGTGTACCACAAAATAAAAAGAGCTCAATTTTCTTTTTGGTTACACATGAAAGATTGCATTACAATAACAGTGTTAACAGTAATTACTCATACAATTTTTCTTAAAAAAAATGATCGATGATGCGGTCTTTCTTATATTCATGCCTTCATGACTGTTTTTCAAGTGTTCGCAGTACATAGATTTAGAAATCTCTTCTTTCGTTTAGCTTTAAGATAGGTGAGATTTCTAAGGGGGTGCACACTTATTTCAAGAGGGGGTGCAAAAGGTCTAAATTTCAAATTTGGGCTTAGAGACATTAATACCCAGTGGAGGAATTTGGCAACCAAGGGTGGGCAATTGCACACCCACCCTTCCATGTGCCTCCGCCTGGTGAGAACGACTTAAAAATAAATAGGCTTCGGAAACCAGTTGGCAAGTGTCAAGGAACTCCGAAGCTTGATTTTCATCCGAAACACCCATAATGGTTTATGAAATTATCAGAAGTGTCAAACCTGTTGGAAAATTGGCAGTAAAACGGTGTGAAGAAAAGAATGTTGTATTAGGGTTCAAGGCTCTTATAAAAGCTTCTTTTCGACAATTTTTCGACCCTTTCCCAATTGAATTGGCGAGTACAAACAGGTCAATTGAATATTGCCGTCAGGATACTTGAAGCCCCACAACGGTTGTTGGATTCAAAGCTTGTACGACCTTGATCCAACCAAGAACACACCTGGTTTTGTTTCGATGATGCTTGTAAGAAAGAAAACAGAGAGAGTTGAGAGATGTGTTTTGAATGAAAACAAGTCTCCTATTTAAAGAGGAAATCACACCCTTTGGAGATGACTCTTCATCTCCATGAACATCTTTTCGAGTGAACAGGCGCGTCTCTTCCTTCAATGCGTCTATTGGTGAAACGAGTTTTCTGTTCAGGTTTTCTAACTGACAATAGAAACGTTAGAACAGAAGCTGCCTAAGTGCCTTCAATTCAAGGGTTTGTTGAAAATATCCAACAAAACCTTAATAACCTACAACTTCAGTATAATCACCCCACCATACACTATTTTTTTTTCCGTACTCTTTGTGAATTTATTATGAACTAGACAACTCAGTTAATTTGTACTGGATGGATGCTTACAGTTTAACCCTACAGATACATAACTCATGGGATTTTATAAAGAATTGTCTCCCATGACAAGAAATTACAGCTATTAAGGTTTTCTAACAAAAAGATAATGTAGGAGGAAGTGGGACATGAAGATGAATCAGCAGCACAGGCTCTGCAAGTGGAGAAGTTTGATCTTTTCGTACCAAAAACTTGAATTCAAGTCGAGTAAAATTTACTAAAGTAACGAGAGTGTAAGTGGAGTGTAAGAGTATGTTGGTTTTTGTTCTTCTTTTTCCTAGCCATTACTTTGATTTGAAATCAATCAATCAATCAATCACAGTAACAATCAGTTTTGGTTTTTCTTATTCCTTGGTAGCCGTTGATTATCTCGGGATTGGCCCATTCTACCACGAGTAGATCGGCATTTTATTCCACAATGAAATGAGTGATACTTGAGATCACACGAGTGGGACTAGTAGTATCTTTGAAAGCAAAATACGAATCGAAATTTCTTTGAAATAAGTAATGTTGGATTCATCATTTATTGTATTTACTGTTGTCGGCAGCTTAGAGTCATGTGAAATTTATCATCCGAATCGTCGATTTTGCAAATCCAACTCATATTAAGGTGGCTAAAGGTAAACTACAAATCAAATGATTGACATTGTATTAATAGGAAAAAAAAAATAGTTGACATTTTTAAGAATACTATTTATAAGCTTCAAATAAGAAGATCACGAATTATTACATAGCAAGCAAGTGAACAATAAGCTGCGCCGCAAGCCTTATTTAGGAAAGTTGGAACAAAATTTAGGTTTTAGAAAATTTAGCAACAAAAATTGCAGCTACAACTTGAAAATGGTGGGATGTCAACTGGGTGTTACTTCTCCTGGTAGCAGCCTTATTTAGGAAAATGGTGCATGCATTGTTTAATTATCTTAAATTTAAAATTTGATGAAAATATCGGGTCAATGCAGCTTCTCTTTAAGGTCGTATGAGATTTGTAAATCACTCCAAACATATACTACCTCCGTTTCTGGAAAAGTGATACTTTCACTTTTTCATTAGCCTAAAAATAGCCAAATTAAAAAAAATAAAAGTAATATTTTTCCAGAAACGGAGGGAGTACCTTTCTAGCATATGTATACTATGGTACAAGGCTGCACATCAACTTGCATCGGATATCTCAAAATTTTCAAGATAAAGCAATAAAGGTTAATTAGGCCTTAAATAGTAGCCTTGCGGTTTCCGCAAAATAACTGCATTGCTGAAGGTGAAAATAGTGCATCACTCTAAAATTTTCCGGTATTCAGGAAATATAGGGTCTGGCCACACTGAGAACCAAACATCACCAAAACTAACCCCAAATTTGGAGACCTACTAACCTTCTCCGGTTAAACGGTGGATTCCACACAAACATGACCCATATAATTACATGGGCGTCGGTTTTGGTGGTGTTCAGATTCTCGGTGTGCTTAGAATTTCCCTCAAAGATAATCTCATTGTGGATAAGATTTTGGGTTATTTAAGATTCTTTGTGTACCTAATAACAACTTGGGTTAAGATACTTTGTGCACCTAATGGGATGATTTGTAGTTTGACTAACCCTTTTTAATTTCTTTTAATGTGACCTACTTTGAGTTAAATCACGTTAGACTGAGTGTCTATCATTCTCTTAATCAATTAAAAGCTTTTAGTCCCATCCAAAAAAAAAACCCCACTTTAAACGTGAATGACGTTGTTTGGCGAACAGAATAAAAGGGAAAATTCTAGAAATGGGACAACTGTTATTGTCCAGATATGGGACAATAAACCTGGACCCTTGGTCATTCCCCTATCCAGCGCGCTACTAATCCCGATGCTAAAATCATTTCCCTCTCAACCATTAAGATTGTGTTACCTTATGTCCCATATTTGGACAAGGATTGTTGTCCCGGCTGTAGGAGGGTCGGAATAAAAGATGCACCACTTCTGGAATCTAATCCCCCCACTGAATACATCTGTTCTTGTGGACGTAGTCCTCTAGCTAGCTATGAGTGTGTATGAGCCCAAGTTATATGTATCTCCATCTGTTACACACTTTGGTATAAAGTTTGGATTTGATGGGACTTCAACCTAATCCCAAAATATTTCTGCGAATTTCAAAGTGGCCCAACGGTCGACACCTACGTTAAAAAAATGGGAAAAATACGGTTTGGTCCAAAACCCCATCCAAATATACTAGTTAGTCCTAACCCATTCAACTAGGTACAAATTAGTCCTTTTTCATTAAAAGTACACAAATAACCTTCCTGATTTACGATTTAGTCTAAATATTTACAGTTTAGTCCAAAGTGACTAACAATGATGTCAGCAATTTTAAATAATATAAAAAAGAATTAAAAACAATTTAATCTTCAAGGAAATGTACTGATTATGACGATCTAACTTAGTTAAGTTGAATGAAAATGTGTTTGCTTGATTCTCAAATTTATGTTTCGATATTGGATATTTGTTCTAAGTCGAGAAAATTAGGTTTTAGGATTTTTTTCTTCGTTTGAGAGCCATCTCGACATTGGAATGGAGAAGTGAAATACATACTTAGGACTAATCCGGAAGAACTCGTACATATCTCGATGGGTATTTTTGTCTTAGAAAAATCGATTTTGACTGAATCGTTAACAAAAGGATCAACCGTTTCAAATCGGGTGAATTTGGATCTTCTAGTACTAGGCTTGAGAGGACAGGACTAGAGCGTCCAAAGCCCAACAACTTTGGGACTAAATGTTAATTTCTACTAAAAAAATAACTTGGTGTTAGGCATTATCGAACAGTGTTGTGCAAGTCCAAATTTATCATCAGAATTATCGATTTACTACGCAAATCCAAGTATACGAATTATTAGCTACGGGGTTAGGAAAAAATGATTGAGCAATGCCGCTAAGACACAACTCATATTGAGGTTGCTAAAGGTAAACTACAAAACAAATGATTGACATTGTCACACATTGTGTATTAATGGGAAAAAAAAATTAAAAAACAGTTGACATTGTATTAAGAGAATTGGAACAAAATTTAAGATTTAGGAAGCTTAGCAACCAAAATTGCAGCTACAATTTGAAAACGGCGGGATGTCAACGGGGTGTTACTTCTCCTGGCAGCAGCCTTATTTAGGTAAATGGTGCATGCATAATGCATTGTTTAATTATCTTAAATTTAAAACTCGATGAAAAATATTGGGTCAATGCAACTTCTCATTAAGGTCGTATGAGATTTGTAAATCACTCCAAACATATACCTTTCTAGCAATGTATACTATATAGTTAGTACAAGTAGAGGTGTAAAATGGGACGGGCCAAAGACGTTTATGGCACAAAGACAAAGACGTTAAAATTCGAAAGCACAAAGACGGCACAAAGACGTGACCGGCCCAAAGACGGGCACAAGTTTGTTTAATGTCTTTGTGTTGTGCTGGAACAAAATAGGCACACGGCCCGGCCTCAAAGACGCTGCGACGTGTTAGCACACGACCAAAGACAAAGACAAAGACGCGAAGAAAGCACGCCACGTCATGCGTAAAATACTACATAATACATCACATTTGATGCATATTTCACAAAAAAATCATTGTTTTAGCCAATTTCTGACATTTTATCTTCGGTATGCTAATTTATTTCTATAATAATACATGTACTAACTAAAATATCTAAAAAATATTTATTTTGGAGAACATAAAATAAGTGTGCTAGCACAAGACAAAGACAAGATACGGCAGACGTTTATTTTTCTGGCACAAAGACAAAGACAAAGACGCCATTTAGCACAAAGACAAAGCACGTTGAGTCTAAGATACTGATTGACCAAAGCCACGCGAAGACGCTAAGCACGTGACTTCGTGGGCTGGGATGTGCCGGGCCGGCACGTTTTACACCTCTAAGTACAAGGCTGCACATCAACTTGCATCACATACCTCAAAATTTTCAAGATAATGCTTTAAAGGTTAATTTGGCCTTGCTTTAATTGTAAGGCCATTAAGCTCAAATGCTCTAATTTGGTACGCCGCAAAATAATTGCATGATGAAGGTGAAAATAGTGCATCACTAGGAGAGAATGGGTCAGGACAGACCGAGTACTATTTAACCCGACAGTACTATTAACCCTTTCGGGTGAAATGATGGTTCTACACGAACATGACCCATATGATTACATGCGTATCGGTTTGTAGAAATTAACATTTAGTCCCAAAGTTGTTGGGCTTTGGACGCTCTAGTCCTGTCCTCTCAAGCCTAGTACTAGAAGATCCAAATTCACCTGATTTGAAACGGGTTGATCCTTTTGTTAACGATTCAGTCCAAAATCTGATTTTTTCTAAGACAAAAATACCCATCAGAGATATGTACGAGTTCTTCTGGATTAGTCCGGTATGTATTTCACTTCTCCATTCCAATGTCGAGATGGCTCTCAAACGAAGAAAAAAAATCCTAAAACCTAATTTTCTCGACTTCCGAACAAATATCCAATATCGAAACATAAATTTGAGAATCAAGCAAACACATTTTCATTCAACTTAACTAAGTTAGATCGTCATAATCAGTACATTTCCTTGAAGATTAACTTAGCGAAAAAGTTGATTTGATGCAGTTACAACGATTTAATTCGAATGTTTCAACAATCAAAGCGATTTGGAAGATAAGTATAATCTATGCTTATTATTTAATTTGATGTAAATGTCAATTTATCGATTTTGAAATCGATTTAAGGATTTTTTTTGTGATTTTAAGAACCTAATTACTTCGATTTTTGTTGATACTACTAGTGTTGAAGGCGTTGTTGTTTTTGTTGGATTTCCTATTACTGATTTGACGACTGTTAATGAAGCCGCTGGTGATTTGCCACAAATGGAAGCTAAGATTGATTTAGTTGGTACTCTCTTTGGGGTAAACGTTCGCCGATACCTATGCCTAAGAATATTTCTCTTGTTAATGATGGAGTCTCTTGTCCTTCTCCTAAAATGCAAGGTAATTCCATCTCATTTTTCTCCTAGTTTTTGATTTAGGGTTGATTTCTGTTGAGGAGTTGGTTAGATTATTTTTTTTGTACTTGAAATCTAAGTTTAGGGGTAATTTAAGTGAGGTGTGCTTCTTACTGGAAGCATGATAATGAGACTTGTCTTGTAAAATGGGATTGGGGGATTATTATATGCTTATGGTCGAGTGGAAGTGAGATTGTCACATTTATGCACAGTGTATATTAGCATTTCTTCTCATTTAAGTTGGAATTTAAGTTGGTTACATTACGAACTGTAATGTTTTATTCATATGTTCTTATCATTGTAGCCAAAAATGGAAATGTGTTCGGAGGCATATGTTAAATGGCCATATGAAATAGTAGAGAAATAGGACATTGCTTTAGTGTGTTACCTATTAGACTTACATCTAATGAATTATGATTTTGGTTTGTAATTTATAATGTTATTCAATTTGATGTATTGAGCTCATTTATCTAGGACAATTGTAATTTTGATTACAGTAGATAACAATTAGGTGTTCGTCTTTTGTTGTGTATTTTAGAAGTAACAAATAGGTCCAACCATTGAGAAGCTATATTTGCAGCTGACAGAAACATTACGGATAAAAATCTTATTCAGTTTAGGGCCTTTGGGCTAGAAGTTCAAATTCCATGCTTCTGGTATGAACTTGAAGTCATTTAGTACATGGTATTATTAAAATTGAAACTACATACGGTAATGACTCGGAAATGGTCGCGTTTCTTTGATTACTAATTTTTGAGGAGAGAGTTTTTCGTGAGTTTTTAGATGTTTATCATCTGGAGTTTCTCTTTTACAGGACAAGGGAAGGTATTCAGTGAGTTGACAAATTTTATGCATCTTATTTCGCAGGGACATAACTACTTATGTAGTTCAAACTGAATTGATGGCTAGTGGCTACCCTCAGTGAAGGAGATGATAAGACTCTGTTGCAGGTCAAACTGGATGGTGTTGCCACCATTATTGGTAAGATACGCTTGTTTTATTATTGTTGTGACCTTTGCAGTTTTAGTGCAAACCTTATATATACTTAAGACTAGGGATGTAACTCATTGGAGATGAACTGGGTAAAGAACTTTGTAAATTAATACCAGTAGTCCAGTACCATACTATGAAATTAAACCTTCTTTTTTGTATTTTAAAGCTTATATCTAAAAAATGAAGTTGTTTCCGGCTATTTTGATGCGCTAAAACATGAATATGATTCCTCCATAGTGTGTCTGAGTTCGGGGAATGGATGATTTCCAAAAATGGAACTGTCAATCATTTTTTGTATGACAAACTACAAAAAGATAAAATTTGCATTTTTGATTTTATTTAACCATATTACTTGACTTACGTTTTGAAATATGAATATAGTTGTTGCTAAATAAATTGGCGATTAGGATAAACATGAACATAAATTAAAGAGTTTGAACACCAAAAATAAATGGTTCACCTATTACAGTGAATTTATTTTATTTTCTTTGGTCTTCTCTTTTTAGTCGTAAATTAAAAATATCCGACCTAATGTTTATGTTAATGTGTACATAATTGTACACCTGCTTTTTTTTAGAGTGTACATAGCTGTACACCTGTTGATTGTTAATGTGTACATAGTTGTACACATGCTGATTATTAATGATATAAAACTGTATTATAACCTGACTGAAAGACGACATGTTTCTTCTAGTGGGTGCTTCAGGCCTTGGCGGTTGGCTATTATGTAGCTCATTTTGTTTAGTTGTTGTAATTGTTAAGTGAAGACAATGCTTAATAATTTTAGGTTATACAAGAAATCAAACTTAATGAATTATGATACCAAACTGGCTTTTGATCAACTTGGTGTATATAACTGTACACATGTTGATTTTAAATGTATACACAAGTTGATTTTTAGTGTGTACATAGTTGTACACTTGTTTATTGGTAATATGTATATATATATATACAAACTAACAACCTTTGATTTTCCTGTTTTGTTATTTTAGCTCTTTTAGAGATATTCGTCTATGTTCGTTATATTTTCATTTTATATACTTAGTTGAGAAGTGTTCATTTGTTGCCACACCGAATTCAAATGCTAATTCTATTTTTAACTAGTGTACTAAACAAGCATACCACTTGTTTTGTGGATATTAAAACCTATATATTTGTGTAACTTAAATTAGGTGATACATTTTTTGTCCACTTAAATTAGGTGATACTAAACAAGCATAATGTAAATAAGTTGTTGGACATTTTGTGAAAGATGTTGCCGAGGGGAAAACTTGGGATTATTTTACAAGGTAAAGTTCTGTAACCAAGTTAATTAAACAGTAAAAATTAGATGAGGATAATTTGATACAAATTTGGTTAAGGAGATTCTAAATTATTTGCTAGATATATAATGTTACGGCATATTTGGGAACTTTGTTGAATGAGTTATGTTCTTTTGCTAGATATATAATGTTATGCTACAGTTACTAATAGTAAACACTGCAATCTACATATGCTAATTATGGTGTACATATTTATACACACGTTATATTATGGTGTACATAGTTGTACACATGTAGCAATTGTGATAACAGTAGTGATGTAATTATTAATGTGTACATATTTATACACACGTTGATACTATGGTGTACATAGGTTTACACATGTTATTGTTTTTGAAGTCGGGCATATCTTTGCAATTTAGTTGTTTTTGGTTTATATTTTTTTCTTCAAAGCAACTAATTGACGTCTAATATTTTATTTTCCGGGTTGAAGATCATGAGGATCGTATCTAAGAGACGCATTTTAAGATATTAACTTCATTTCATTTTAAGATATTAACTTCATTTCTATATACAATTCACAGGGAACAGATTGAGAATTGACAGGATGAGATTGGGGAACAAGGTCATTGGATACAATGAACGGAGAAGCAAATACTAGTAAGTTCTTTAACATATGGGTTACTAGCTCCTTACAGATTTAAGTTCTTTAATTACACAAAATTACACACATGTTGATTTATAATGAGTGCATATATCGATTCTTGGATTCGATATTTTGTTTTGTGAACTGAATTTTGTTTTTTACACACCTGTTGATTTACGAGTCACCAATATCTAGCTCCCACTGTATAATTATTTTGTTGTTTTATTAGATTCCTTGTCAGTTAAAAACTTCATGAAATAATAGTTTGATCCTCTTCGTCATTGTATGTATAGATGCACAACATAAATACATCATTTCCATGTCTTGCGTATCAACAAGATGCTTTCATGTGCTGGAGCTGACAGGCTTCAAACTGGTATGAGAGGAGCGTTCGGTAAACCCTTAGGAATGGATCACCTAGCTAACTTGTTATCGTATGAGATTCAGCTTTAGTCTACTTTTGCTAACTTGTTATCATATGGATCACCAGTTGGTGTACAAACTGGTGCACCTTGTTTTGTCTTTTGATTTTTTGGATTTTTGTAGACATGTACATGTTTGTACGCCAATGTAAATTAAGATTTTTTAAAAATGAGAATTATATAGTCATATGGGTACTCTTTTTGTAGCTCTCGGAAAGAGCTTTCCGAATATATAAAATTTGTGAATTTTGGACAAACGGTTCGAAAGATAAATTGTTTTTAATTCTTTTTTATATTATTTAAAATTGCTGACATCATTGTTAGTCACTTTGGACTAAACTGTAAATATTTAGACTAAATCGTAAATCAGGAAGGTTATTTGTGTACTTTTAATGAAAAAGGACTAATTTGTACCTAGTTGAATGGGTTAGGACTAACTAGTATATTTGGATGGGGTTTTGGACCAAACCGTATTTTTCCCTATCGGTTTTGATGGTGTTGAGATTCTCGGTCTGCTTAAGATTTTCCTATGGATAATCTCATTTTGGATAAGATTGTAGGTTATTTAGGATTCTTGGAGCACCTAATAACAACCTGGGTTGCCATCAATTGGGATGATTTATAGTTTGACAAACCGTTTTTGTTTTTAGTTTCTTTTAATGTGACCCACTTTGAGTTAAATCACGTTAGATTGAGTGTCTATCAATCTCGTAATCAATTAAAAGCTTTTAACCCCATCCAAAAGAAACCCACTATTTTTAGCCCTGTCAATATTTGTCCGATATCGGAATCCGTTTAGAATATTCGAGATTCTATAGGATTTTATCCGTTTTATCGGATATCGGATATCAGATCGGATATTTTATCGGATATTTCTTCCTTAATATATCGGAAACGGATTAGACCCCATCCGAAATGTTAATATCCGATATCCGATAGTATAGGAACTTATTTTTAATTTATCCTAATTTCGAGTCTATTATCGGATATTGTCGGATAAATATCCGATAAGTGTCAATTATGAAAATGTTTTACAAAGGTTTTTAAGCTTTTTTGTTATAACCGGATATTATCGGATATCCGACAGCTTAGCCTATCGGAATCAATATCTGATTTTGATATCCTATAGGATATTAATGTGAATTTAGGTTATTTAACTCCCGAATATAGAGTCGCCCAAAAATGAGATTTTGCCAAAATCCTTTTTTTTTCTGAACTTTGGTTGAGCCTATACTGTGGCTCTCTTTGCCGAAATCCTACCATAATCGGTAGTCAAGATTGTTCATATAACTACCTAATGTAGAGTAGCCCCAGAATGAGATTTTGCCAAAATCCTATTTTTTTCGAATTTTTTATTATCTATAATCAATAGTAAATAAAGTTATCTTGACTCCCGATTCAATTATTCTCGAGAATTAAATGATTGTGCCGACAGTGGACTGAAAACCAGAAAAAAAATCCAAAACGGACTAAAATTCAATTTTCTCGTAGAGGGGCTACGACCCCCTGGAGCCCCCCAGACCCCCTATATAGCGTACCAGCATTGTATTCATACCACGTCCATGCCCGCACCGAGCTTTTTCAACTGCATTGATTGAGCCTATAATCGGTAGTAAATGAAAGTATCCTGATTTCCGATTATACAGTGGACCTCTTTACCGAAATCCTAGCATAATCGGTAGTCAAAGATATTTCATATAACTACCGAATATAGAGTTTCCCCAAAATGAGATTTTGCAAAAATCCTTTATTTTTCTAATTTGGTTGAGCCTATAATCGGTAGTCAAAATAGTTCATATAACTACCGAATATAGAGTTTCCATAAAAATGATATTTAACAATCGGTAGATAAAAAAAACTAAACTACCGATTATGAAGGGGCATATAAGTATTTTCAACCTATTTTGTCTTTTTGTGTCGCCCCTAATTTTTTTGGGGTCACCCCTAAAAATGCTAGGCAAAAGAAAGAACACGCAATTGGAGGATATGGGAATTATTTGGGGGATATAGCTACAGGACAAAAACGGTGTCCCAATAGCAATTCTGGGTGACCCCCTATGGTCTTCATCACTTGCAGCATGATCCTCATCACTTCCGAATTAAAAAATAATAATAATTCGTTCCCAAAGTGAGGAGCCGGCAGAGAAGGAGAAGAGAATTTGAAAGAGAGTGGGGAGAGTTTAGAATTTGAAAGGGAATGGGGAATATTTGGGTTCCAAGCTCTAACCTTGAAAGAGATTAATAAGAAGCGGAGATGAAAATGGAGGATATGATTTTGTTTTTTGATTGTAAGTTTTTTAATTTTTATTTTGAGGGAAGGGTATTTTAGTATTTTCATAACCAAAAGTCATCTCTTAGCAGACACCATGAATTGGGAGAAGTAATCAATATCTCCCAATTCTTTTTTATATCCCCGATTTCGCGTTCAAAAGAAACCCACTTTAAATCTGATGCACCACTTCTGCATCTTTTAATTCCCCCCTTACCTGGAATCTAATCCCCCCACTGAATACATCTGTTCTTGTGGACGTAGTCCTCTAGCTAGCTATGAGTGTGTCTCAGCCCAAGTTATATGTATGTCCATCTGTTACACACTTTGGTATAAAGTTTGGATTTGATGGGACTTCAACCTAATCCAAAAATATGTCGGGGGCAAAGCGTCTGCAAATTTCAAGCTACCTGTAACTACTGGAAATCCAGTAGCACACCCAAATGAATAATAAAACAGATCTACCACATGATAAGTATTTTTTGGAATTAGAAAATTTTTATTTATTTATCCAAGGAGCAAAAGTACAAGTTCTTCAATACAAGGAAACCCTAATCTCACTCTCTAAGCTAAGCTCTCCCCTCTCTCTCTAAAATCCGATCCCTTATGCCTTGCCCAAGGACCTCTATTTATAGGCCAATCAACCCTAGTGGTGTACATCTCATTTTTACTTCGCAACGTTCTCGTGGAGGTGCTTTATACTTCTCCCAGACCATTTTCCATAAAGTTTCTCCCATTCTTTCGCTGACAACTTTCGTTTCTGTCGGGACAACTATCTTTTCTTGCTCGATAATCTTCTTACTTCGTAGGTTATCTTTCTAGTCAAGTAACCTTACTTCGTCCGTCCTTATTTCGTGGTCGATATCTTGTTGGGTACTCCAGTTGATCTTTTATAGTTTAGACTCCTCTTGTAAGTCACTTCGTTATAGGTTTCCTCCTCTCCGTGCTTGGTGAAGCGGTGAGATAACTCTGACAATTGATTTGACAAGTCACTGACTGGGATCTTTGACTGAGATTCGTCAGTCCTATTCATTTCCTTCCTGTGCGACCACGTGGTGAGTCTATTTTGTGCACTTACATTTTTCCTTTTCTTATTTCGTTCGAGTTACACGAGAATGGAATAAGAACCGGTTGAAATTCCTTGGCTGCCACGCGACCACGTTCTTTCGGTAACCGGCTATTACTAGTCACGTTTCCTCAAACGTGTCAACCCACTTGCTTTACCGGTAATACTCTACTTACCTTAAATACCTCTTTTCAGCCCTAGTTGGGGTTTCTTCTCCATTCTTTTCTACTTGAACTCAATGTTATTACTTTCTCTGCTCCTGCTTCTGTTTTCATCAATACCCTTTTCTTTTCTCAACTTTTCTCATCTTTCCTCCGCTGTTATGGCTCCAAAGAATGCTTTAATGCCTTCCTTACTCAAGACCTTCGAGAAATTCCAGTCTGATTTTCACTATGGGTCAGAAGATGGGTTTATCTTTATCCCCTGTGGTTGATTCTTCAGTGAGTCCTCCCGCTATCGCTACTCAAGACATGGAGCTTAACTACCGGTGGATTCAATCTGATGATTGGTCGGTCGACAAGATGATTATCACTTTGGGTCAGTTGAGAGCTGGATTGTCTTTTCCCATTTACAACCCTTCTTACCCTATTTTTCTCGAGATCTTGAACAAGCTTCAATGCGGGGTCTTTCAGCTTTCTGGTAACGTTATTCGTATCTCCAGCGAGTTTGCAATTCGCTCAGGGAGCGGTACTTCAAAGGTTCTACCAATGGCCAAGGAATTCAATCCTCGTGACTACAGTGCCGACTCCTTCGCTGCTAGTTATTCCGTAAGGTTTATGAGTACTAGGAAGTTCAAAGAATGGGGCATCGAGCTCATCCAGAAGACTATCTCGTCCTCGTCCAAAGTTCTTCCTTTAAACATAGATTCTCTCAAATTGGAGCAAGATGAAGACTGTGCGACGTTCCCTTTGGTGGTAGGGGGCCCTTTTCTATGGGGTGTTGACGAGAAAGGTGTTCCTCGTGGAGGTCCTCTTCCCCAACACTATTATCTTGCTGATTGTGATCCCTGGAAGCTTCGGTGGTCCGTTCCAGCTGAGGTATTGTTTCATCTTATAGCCTCTTTCTATGTCCTGGTTTTAACCCGTTCTAATGCCTTTTTTGATTTTTTATTTCGTACGAGATGCCTGCTGCTGGCCTTCTCAAAGCACTCGAGGAAGAGGACGCTACTTCTAAATCTCCTGCTCTCTAACAGGTAGCTACCTCGCATGTTACTTTCTTCTTTGTATGATATCCTTGAACTCTAACTCTCTACTCCTCGCAGGATAATATTACCCTTGTCAAGCATTCCTCTTCTGAGTTAGTGACTAAGGGACAGAAAAGGCGGGATCATCCTACTCCTCCCCCTGCTCCTACTCAGGTACCTTTACCTCGTCCAAATTGTTATCTCACATTCTTCGTCCCTCTTATCTGTTATATCAAGCTTGTTTTTTCTCGCAGATTGATGCCTTAGCCGTTCCTTCTTCTGGCGAGCCCAAGAGGCAACGCAAGGGCTTGGACTTGGAGTCTTTGACCGCTGTCAGGAGTTCTGTTGCTGCTCCAAGTCATTTTGTTCTTTCAAAGCGTCAATCTCCCCAGCCTCATGCAACTACTTCTCCAAAAGTTGCTGATCCTTCTGTTCCTACTCCTTCGGTGGTGCATGTTGAGAAATCTCCAAAAGCCTTCATCTCATGAAAAGGTCTAGCAAAGGGTCTCGCCTGTGGCGTCTAATCCCCTTTATGATCCTGACATGAAGTTTTTGCAAGACATCTACCACAAGGCTCGCGAAGATCCTGCTATGAGATCTCGTTCCCTCTAATCTTTGTTGACTCTTAGTGCTGATGATTTTCTCTCCCAAGATGCGTCCACACTGTTGAACGTCTCTATGAATTTGTCCTTCAAACAACATTCTGTCTTAATGAACTTGGTGAGTCTTTTACACTCCTTCAGATGTTCCTTCCCTTGTTTCGAGATTTATTCCTTGGTTCTAATTTTTCGATTCGCAAGAGGTCAATCGTCATATGGCCAGCCTCGTGGAGATTAGACTTATTCGCAAGAAAGCAAAGAAGGATGAAGCTCAGATCAAGGCTTTGACGAAGGAGCTCAAAGAAGAGAAGAAATACTCCATCAAGCAGGACAAGAACGTTGAGAAGCTTCAAAGTAAAGTTCCCCCCCTTGAAGATCCATTCCTTGCCTTTGCTTTTATTTCTGTTATTTTCTTATTTTGTATTTCATCAAGCTCGATACATGCAATGCCAACTAGATGCCTCAGAAGCGTCCGCCTCGCCGGAGGATATCCGTGCCGAAAACTTGAACCTCTCGACTCATAATGACAGCTACATGTCAGAAAACCTGACCTTGAACGAGAAAGTCGAAACTCTCTTTTCGCAAGTGGATCGCTTATCTATCGAGTCTGCTCGTAATGAGGAGCTGAACCTTCATCTTCATGACGAGAATGAGCGTCTTAAGTTATAACTTCAACGAGTTAGCAATTCCGTTCTTACCTCGAGGAATCTTCATTCCTCATCGTTAGCAGCTAATAAGAGGCTGGAGGAAGATAACGAGCGGGTAATCAGTAAGAAATATCAGTTGGTGATTGATCTTCGTAAGTCTCGTAACAAGGTAGCTGGATTGAACGAGGAGAATGACTGTTTGAATAAAAAGCTAGAATTTCTTCAAGCTCAGATGGATAACTCGTCACGTCCGAAGCTTGTCAAATCTTCTTACTAAGCCAAGCCCGTGGATCTTCGCAAGAACAAGGGTGGTCTCGTCGTTCAACCCAACATATATACTTCGAAGTCTGGTCATGGTAAAGGTTAGGACAATGCTTATCACGAGATATGCGTTCAACTCCAAGAGTCGGATCTGGCAATCTCCAAGTTGGACTATTTGTATTCCGATATTCAAGAGACTTTGAACACTACTATCTTACATATGGAAGGTAGCCTTAGGTGCAATGCGAGATATCGTCAGTTATATCAAATTTCTAGTTTTTAACGAAGTCTTGTTTCATCTTTGCAGAGTCCGAGGAGCGTTAAAAAAACCAGGTCCTTAACCTTTCCCATGAAAGGGATGAATCTCGCATAGAGGTTTCTCGCCTCATGGATGAGGCTAAGCACTTGAATGCCGATATTGACGAGATGATAGTAGATTCCATAAAGGTTGCGAAGTTAGATCGTAAGAATACCCAGAACTACTTGGTCTCTCTCTTTGGTGACTTCTGCGATGGTCATGGCATTCCTCATCCTACCTTTCCCCTGGAGGTGTTTTCTGATGACGAGTAACCAAAGGACGAGAGAACTATCTCGGGTGAGTAAGAGAAGCTCACTGCTGGTGACGAGAAGCGAAAGATTGACGAGTCCAATGGTGCCTCTGCTTCTACGAGTTTTCCAGGGCAACCTTTGAGTCTTGATGCAGACATTGGCGCTAGCAATGAAATCCCTGAACCGGCAGTTACTGATGGCGTTCAACAACAATCTTAGTTTTTCTTTTTCGTATTCTAGCCTTCTCCTTTACTGTTTTGGAAACAATTTCTCTTTCGGGGCACTCCCAAGCTTGGGGGGGAAACACCTTAATATTATGGTTTATTTGCACATTAATGTTATGATTTTTCCATTTCGTTATGTTGTGATTTTCCATTTTGCCAAGTATATACTTACCGAGGGAATACTTACCGAGGGAATACTCAAAAGAATAACAAAATTTAAAGTATATACTTGCCTCTTATTCTTTTGTGTATTTCCGGGGTATAAATGAAAGGTCGATATCTCGCAATTTGGGCTTCGTGCTCAAGCTTTAAACGTTTTCTGCCTTACTGCGTGTTCTTATCTTGAGTACTTGCCTACGCCTCTTGCCTTTTTTTTTTTTTTGTGTGCATGTTACATGATAATTTTGTTCTTGTGTTTCTTATTCATATGTTGCTTTTCGAGGTCTTTTGGTGCCTCCTAGTTAAGGTCTTATTACGCCCCATCCTTTATGAAGGATCTTAATTGGACGACGTATCAGGCGCTTACTACTCTTTCAAGTAGTAATCCATCAACCTCGTCTTAACAGTTGTTTTGTTCCCCATTTCGCGACAATGCAATAGGCATAGCCATTCCCATGAATGTAATCCCAATGACATTCCCGTCTTTTTTGTTCACTCAGCTCCCTAATCTGGAGGGTGCCATCCCTTTATATTCCCCCGGATTGCCCCTTCAAGGAGGTTAACCCTAACATGCATGTTGGTCTCCTCCCATCCAGTTATTAAGATATTCAGATGTTTTCGTGACTTCTTATCCCCTTCGCCGATACGGCTTTGGGTTACGAAGTCACACCCTAAGTGGAGTTTCTTTGGGATCGAGTATCATTTCCCCTAACTTCCTTTCTGAGAGTTGTTCACGACATGCGTTAGGTCTTTGGCTCTTGCACTTTCATGCGAGCTAGGGTGCATGCCGTGGATTCTCAGCCTTCCTAGGCTAAGGGTTTAAGTTTCCCTAGAAACGGTTCATTTCGTTGATCTTATTCGCCTCCTAATATGAGGTCTTACCAGCTGGCGTTGTGGTTCATTTCGTTATAAATGTCTTAGAGATGTGAAAATCCGTATCTTTGAATCGATTCATCAAACTTCAAAATATCATTGCTATTATTTTGTAAATCCGATACATTTCCAAATGATAATTCACTAGTACATTTCATCGTTTCTATGATTCTTCCTCGATATCAGCGTTCTTCTTCTAGGCGAATGTGCTCGGATTGGTACTTTTTCAATTTCTTCATTTTTACCTCGTTCCTGATCTTGAACAATGTTGAAAACAAAGGGTGTCGGGTCAACAGCGCATAGATGAACGATCGTACTAAATCATCTTCTGAAAGCCTTACTTTTAGTTCTCTGCAAATCGTATCCCATCTTGCCACAATACTTCGCAAGCTTTCATTTTTCCTTTTTTTTAATGAGAATAGCGCTACTATTTCCGATTTTCATGGCTCATTTCTTGCACATTTGTTTACCATCTCTGGCTGCTCCATTATTCCTGATTTTCTTTCTTTCGCTATGTCATTGCTTGTCGTCCCTTTTCTTTCAGGTGCCATCAATTGCTGCATTCGATATTCTTTCTCTCTGAATTCCTTCCTGCTTCTTTCTACGTCTTTCTTTAGATTTTCTCGCTTGTTTCGTTCCCCTCGTCCTCTTATTTCTCGCCAATTTTCATGGTGCCCTTCAATCACCAATTTTCTTCCGGATGCATTTTCCCCTCTTTGCATGTTGTATTCCGTTTGTTTTCTTTTTAAGTGATTGTTCTTGACCAGAAGTTTTTCGTTCTTCCTTTCTAACCTTATCCGTTCTCTCACCAATTCTTCCTCCCTTCTCCTTTCTTGGTATAGTTCTTCTTTTAGTTGCTCCATCTCCTTTTCTTTGTCACACGTCTCATTTCCCCTATCAACACGACCAAGAAACTCAACATTTCCTTCAGTTTCTTGTATTGATACCTTTTTGCGTTTGGGAATGCTTACCTTGGCTCCTCCTCGTGGAGTTCATTTTTCCTTGAGAGTTTCATTCTCACTTCGCGTTACATCGTTTCCTTCTGCTATTTTTGCTTTCCTCGTTTTTCCACTCTGCTTTATTTCAACTTGGCTTTCCTTATATGGAGTTTTCTCACGATCCCTTTCGTTAATAACCGTCATCTTGTCTGTCTCTTCTATGCCTTTTTGTGACATAGTCTGCTCCTTGCTTATCCCAATCGTGAATACCATTAACTGCTCTGCTCTTTTGTCTTCGCACATCTTCTTCTTTTGTTTTATATTTCTTCTTAGTTTTTCCTCATAGTTGCGAACATCCTTCTTGATACAATCTCGCGCATCCTGTAGATCTCCTTTGATTTCTCTTATTGCGCTTGGCATTGGGAATCGTATGGCTTGATGATATGTAAATGCAATCCCTTTTATCCCATGTATCCAAGGTCGGCCTATGAGAGCATTATAGGGTGAATCTATATCCACCACACAAATAGTGACCTTCGATTCCAATTCGCCCGCGAAAATCTTCACGACTAATTCTACCTTTGGCTTGGATGCGACCCCGTTAAAACCATATATGTTATATGTCGAGGGTACCAGGTCAGAATCCTTGTACCCTATCGTTTTAAATGTATGATAGAAGAGTATGTCGACTGAGCTGCCCGTATCCACCAAGATTCTGTCTATTGCCCAGATTTTATCTTTCTTGACTTCGTCGACATCCCACTTTGAGTATTTCCCAAAGTTCAAGGTTATGACCAATGGGTTCGTGTGAGAAGCTCCTCCTTCCGGCGTGTCCCTTGCGGAAAACGTTATTTCCTTCTTTTGCCACTCTTCTAATGGCTCCCTTTTCGATACGCTGAATATCTCTCGTCCTTCGAGGTCCCTCTTATGAACTCTCGTGAGTATGTTATGATGGAAATTCTGAATGTTCTTGGCCGAATGTATTATCGAATTACAATTCAACTTTTGGGTTCCTCTATCTATTTCGATTCGGTACACTTGTTGATTGTCATGGGGTTGGGGTGGTGGTGTCGTTACATAACCTTCCAGAAAATGGGCGAGATTCCCTTGCTCCAGTAAACGAAGTATAATCCTTCAGATGTTTCGGGAGTCGTTCGTGTTATGTCCATGAAACTAATGATACCTACAGAACTCATGACTTCTTATACTTAACGGTGGTTCTCTTCCCAAATTTGGTGGGGGCGGGATCTCTTTGGTCAACACTATAGCTTCCCATACTTTTTTCACAGTTGTATTGAGTCTAGGTAGCGTTACATCTTCAAAAGCTGGTACATTTGGTCTTCGTTCTCCAAACCTGGGCCCTTGATTGTTTCTGTGCTCGTATCCCGTGTTATGATTTCGTGACTCATAAAATCTTCGTCTTGACTCTTCATATCTCTGCTGATCGATCCATTCCTGATCTCCACTGGATCCAACTACAAGTTTCGCCGGAACTGGAGTTGACGGTTCCCCTTTCTCATATTTTAGATCATCCTCCACGACATGTACTGTCCTTGGTAATAGCCTTGAATTTACTTCCTTCGCTGAAATTGGTGTTACTTCGCTAGCTTGCCTCTGCTTCTTTTCTAATGCTATGTATTCCTCTTGGTATTCCCTTAATTCATTCATCGTCAAGGAATTTCGGATTATGAATATCTGTGTGTATAACAAGTCTGTCGGGAATAAGGCGTTCACGAAGGCTAAGATAAGATTTTTCTCATCAACTCTACCTACCAGTTCGCTACACACCGTCCTCCATCTCGTTACCAGTCCTCGCAGGCTTTCTGTTGGTCTTCGCCTTAGGTTGAACAAGGTTTCGATTCCGGGCCTCAACATATTGTTACTTATGTATGTTGTCAGGAATATTCTCTGCAAATCCTTAAATGATGAAATCTATCTTTCCGGTAGTCCATCAAACCATGCCAACGCTTCGCCGGTCAAGCTTGCCTGGAAATATCTACAGAGTACCGCTTCGTTTCTTCCCCACTGCATCAATGATAGAGTATACTGTTTCAAGTGTTGCACAACACTTTCCGATCCGCTGAATATGCTTGAGAATGTCGGCAACACGCACTTCTCAGGAATGTCCGCATACATTATCTCATAGGTGAATGGAGATTTATCTGCCTCCTCTATCGCCTCGGCCAGCTGCACCCTGCCTCCTCTTCGAGAATTGTTTATCAATGTCCTCATGTCTCGCAATTCGTTTAAGACTTCTTGGTTCAGGTTTCCTCCATTTTCTTCGTGATGATAACCTCTCATCACACCAAGCCTTCCTTCCCCACGCCGGATTGCTTCCTCGTGCCTTTGGTTTATGTCTCGTCGCCTCTCCTCTTCTCTCCTCATTTCGTCTTCGTCCTCCTTTCTTCTTCGTATCTCCGCCTTTGATCTTCCCATCTTGTTGCCTCAAATGCTCTCCTTAAGTCCCTTTCTTCGCTGCTTTCCCTTCATCGTCTTCTTCGCTGCTCTCCTCCGTCGTCCTCGCGGGAAAATCTCCTCTGTCGTGGCTCTTCTTCTCCTAACGAGATCTTGTTTCCTTCCGAGTTCATGGCGTCAGCCGTTGTTTCTTCTTTAAGTTGGAGATTTTGTAGCACCAATCTAGCATTTTATCTCATCAGTCGGGTGTGTTGCTCTGCTAGATCCCCATCTCGTTCTCGTTCAAGGAGAAGTGTTTCCCTTAACTGCTCTAATGTCATGTGTCCTTCACCGATATTTTTCTCTAGCTCTTCGTTGGTCATTTCTTCCTCCGCAGCGGTATCCGTGTCAGATGTGTGTATCGAGCCTTCTCTAAAGTCATCTTCCCCGGTTGATTTATTCCGTCGTCGGTTCGCGCCCTGTCTCTCCCCTGCAGCTGATGTTTCTCCCCTTTCCATTCTTCCTCCTCTTCTCGCCTCCAGACGTTTGCTTCTCATTGTTGCTATGAAGTGCCTCTCTCGATCCGGAGTTCTGGCCATCAATTAGTCTCTGGTTCGATATCTCCAAATCTACCTCCACTCACGATGCAGTACCCAAAAACTACTCTCTCTCTCCCAGTTTCTTGCGCCAAAATGTAACTACTGGAAATCCAGTAGCATACCCAAATGAATAAGAAAACAGATCTACCACATGATACATGTTTTTTGGAATTATAAAATCTTTATTTATTTATCCAAGGAGCAAAAGTACAAGTTCTTCAATACAAGGAAAACCTAATCTCACTCTCTAAGCTAAGCTCTCCCTTCTCTCTCTAAAATCCGATCCCTTATGCCTTGCCCAAGGACCTCTATTTATATGCCAGTCAACCCTAGTGGTGTACAACTCATTTTTACTTCGCAACGGTCTCGTGGAGGTGCTTTATACTTCGCCCAGACCATTTTCCATAAAGTTTCTCCCCTTCTTTCGCTGATAACTTTCGTTTCTGTCGGGACAACTGTCTCTTTGTTGCTCGATAATCTTCTTACTTCGTAGGTTATCTTTCTAGCCAGGTAACCTTACTTCGTCCGTCCTTATTTTGTGGTTGATATCTTGTTGGGTACTCCAGTTGATCTTTCGTAGTTTAGACTCCTCTTGTAAGTCACTTTGGTATAGGTTGCCTCCTCTTCGTGCTTGGTGACGCAGCGTGATAATTATGACATTTGATTTGACAAGTCACTGACGGGGATCTTTGACTAAGATTCGTCAGTCCTATTCATTGCCTTCCTGTGCGACCACATGGCGAATCTATTTTGTGCACCTACACTACCCACCGCCGACACCTACGTTAAAAAATAACTTGTTGTTAGGCATTGTCAATCAGTGTTGTGCAAGTCCATGTCCCCCAATTATGCACCTTAATTGTCCTCATTTCATGTTTGGGATAGTAAAATCACATGTTTACTCGACCCACTCTTCAGTTGTTTTTGTACGGACGCACTATGAGGTTACATACTCGTAGAAGTAGACCACTTGCAAATAATGCAACACCAACTTGCTGTTTGGAAATGGCATATGTTGGATCAATGAACAGAGATCTAGGGTTCTTGTTTGGTGCTATAATGTTTCCTGATAGATCATTTCAATATGCCAATTATTATCGCCTTCTTGGAAGGCTAATTAGACAAAGCAGCACGTACTAGTACTGCTTCATTTATCTATTTGTTTCCTACTTCATTGACTTGCTATAATATGCCCCTTGTTTTGATGTGTACTTGATCGTGCATATATATGCTGCCTCCATGGATGAGTTAAGCTTAAGTAACCAATCTACCATTTAACAATATCTCCACTTGCTAATGATTTCGTAGACGAAGAAGATGTTTAAGCTTGTTTTAGGTTTGTTTACGCGAAAACTAAAAAACGATGGACTGCACAATTAGCATGAAAGTTTATTCATGGATCGATGTCAACTTTTACGTACTAATTACGTACCGTCTAATAATCTTAATTTCGAGGTTGACAATGACATTAACTTATTTATTTTTTTTGATCAATAAAACGATATAATTTTTATATATGAAAGAATAATGAATGGAAGAGTTACAATACTTCAAGAACATAATGGACCAAGGAGAAAGAAAAAGTAAAAGATTCAACAATAGAGCGACTATCTCCTGATCTAACTCTTCCCATTTGAAGACTAACTCTTCCCAATAGAGCGACATTAACTTATTATTAATTAAGCTGCATCACTAATGACTCAAAAAATACACTCTCTTTGTTTTTGCTTCTATTGAGATTAATGTTGTGGGTTTGTGGTTAGCTAGATTCAGAAATGTCTGTTGGATTTACTAAAACAGCACTGCAACTACATTTTAATATGTTTCTTAAACCTTATTTATCTGAGCCTAAATATTTGGTTTGTTTTACAGTTTGATATGTGTGGATGTGTTTTCGAAACAGATTCTTGCACTTGTTCTTCTTTTTCCTAGCAATTACTTTGGTTTTAAATCAATCACGTATACAATCAGTTTTGTATTTCCTTCTTAGCGGTTGATTCTCTCGGGATTGGCCCATTGTACCACGAGTCCGTTGGCGTTTATGATCAATGAATGTGTGATATTTGAGATCACACGAAGTTGGACTACTACCCATGAAAGAAAAATAGGTACCGAAATTTCTTTGAAACAGGTAGTGTCAGTTTTAAAATTTGATCGCAACTACTGTTGTCGGCAACTTAGAGTCATACTCACTGTCACGGGATTTACAAAGAAAATCCATATATATGAGAAACTTACTATCATTGTTCGACCTATAATTATTTTTTCGAGTATTAGGCAAAAATGATTAAGCAATGCCACTAAGACACAACTCATTTTAAGGTGGCTAAGGTGAACTACGAATCAAATGATTGGCATTGTATTAATGAAAAAGAATTAGTTGACATTTTATTAAGAAAATTGAAGCAAAATTTAAGTTTTAGGAAACTTATCAGCTAAAATTGCACGTACAACTTAGATAGATAAAAATGGCGGACGTCAACGGGGTATTACTTCTTCTAATAGCATCCCTTCATAGGTAAATGCTTTACTTAAAAGTATTGCTAAATTATCTTAAATTTGATCAAAATGATGGGTCAATGCAACTTCTCTTTAAGGTCGTGTACTCGTATGTGATTTGTAAATCACTCCAGACATATACCTTTCTAGCATGTATTCTATAGTACAAGGCTGCAAATCAACTTGCATCACATATTTCAACAATTTCAAGAACTTGCCTCAAAGTAGTACGTAGTTGCTTCAGTTTTAATACCTTCAAGCCGAAATACACTAGTTTTGTATGGTATAGGGAAAATAGTTCCATGATGCAACTAAAATTGGTGGTTTTGGATTTTGTGCACCTAATAACACTTATGTTAGCTACTCCCTCCGTCCCACATATATAGGCGGAATTTTGGTTTTTATTTGTCCCACTAAATAGGCGGACTTTGCTTTCCAAGATGAATTTTTCCATATATACCCATATTTATTGTACATAGGTAATTGTGTTGAGAAAAGACGAAGGGTAAAACAAGAAAAAACATATAAAATTATGAATCCCATGCAATTTTCTTAATCTAAGAGAATTTTCTCTCTCCGCCTATATATGTGGGACGGAGGGAGTATAATATGATTTGTAGTTTGACAACTTAACCCTTTTCTTGTTTTTAGTTTCTCTTTGTGTGACCTACTTTGAGTTTACATCATGTTAGATAGAGCGTCTCTATAATTCTCTTAATCAATTCAAAGCTATGAGTCCAATCAACAGCAAAAACCCCACTTTAAATTGAGTGCGAATTCGTGCACACTCCTTAACGAGTGTATATTTCACATTTTAATCTCTACCCTTGATTTAATTTAGGAAGTTATGTAAGTCGTGATTCTAAATATGGAGGGTAATGGGGTCATCAGTTAAATAATCAACCAATCAAAAAAATATGTGAAATATACACTCGTTAGGCCTCTTCCTATGCACATGCCAAAAAAATGGTGTTTGGCATGCCACCTGGCATGCCAAACCATTTGCGCCACTATGGGGAAACCGCTGAGCGATCGACTCCCTAGCGAGCGATATTGACAATATCGCCCGATAAAGACTTTATGTTGACGATATTGTCAATATCCCCAGCGATATTCACTCTAGCGGTTAACGGCTATTTCTTCATCGCTATAAATAGGTAACTTTCAAACTCAACTTACCTCAAATTTTTACACAAAAATTTCTCTTCTTCTCGATCTATTTCTCTTTTCTCAATCTAATTTATTTCTTCTATTTGATCCAAATGGCACAATTAACCCAACTTGATTCGGCAACACAACTTGATTTTTCCTGGAATAGTACTTGAAGGTCTTAGTTGAGAAGATATGTGATAGATTCAAAGAAATAAGTAAGAAGCAAAGAAGTCTCAAGTTTTGGATATCAACCAAGTCAAAACGCAACCAAGAGAAGGCCAAGAAAGGTTAAAGGCAAGGAAAATCAAGGCAAAACAAATTTGAAGCCAAAGAAGAAGATAAACAAAGGAGACTCCGTTCATGAGCGCATTGATTGGAAGTTTAGTGAAATGAAGAAGATGAACAAGATGAAGAACATTGTTCCAAATTTTTTTTTTTAGAGTCTTTCCAATTATTGTCTAGTTTTATGTCTTGTAAAATGACTATTTTAATTATATTGAAGTTTTTAATTTTGTGAAGTTTAATGAATTTGAAAATTTAACGAATATTGTTGAAAATTAATATTAATTATATTCTTAAACAATAAAAAGTATTACAAATATTTAAACTTAAAACACAAAATTAATATTAATTACAAATATTGAAATTACAACACAAATGTTGGACAATATTGGGGCAAATATCTTAAAACCTCGAAACAACTTTCAAAATGGAATTTTTGCCAGTAGATGGCGATATTCCACACGACACCTTTCCGAAATTCCACCAGTGGTTTCACCACTTCTCAAGGTTGGACCTTCTACCAAGTAAAGCAACATACCTAGTAACTTCCCGCTTAATTATAAGGCGTCGAACCAAATCAAACACTACGATAGCGTAGGTTCATTGTTTGTTCTTGAAATTTAAAAAAATCCTTTCCCACAATAGTTGGTGATCAAATACTGGCTCCATTGTCAAATCAATATAATTCTGCAAATACATTCATCTTACAGTTTTGAATTTTAGGTTTCTCCTCACTTGACATCTCCTAATTTGACTTCTCCTAGTTTCTTTGTCTACAATTGCACGACAAGCGGCTCTTGATTTTGGATAATACAGTGGTTTGCCATGCACTCAGCCGGATTCATATTATCACCATGCTCTCTAAGGAACTGGAAGAGTGATGAAAAGAATTGGAGATTAAGAAATTCTAGAGATTGAGAAATTCTTAAGAGATTAAGAAATTCGGTGTGAGTTGAAATGAGATTAAAATTAGGTATTTATAGAGGGGGAAATATTAGCCGTTGGATGAAGATCTGATGAGCGATTATCAAAGTATCGTAGCGTGACTTGATTTGCTCATTTGTCGGCAGAAATGACCATCGAACGATCATTTGACCATCGGCGGAAGACTCTATCGCTGTTTCGGAAACTCGTCGCGTATGCCTATATGCCCGGGAATAACATATTGGCATATGAGTTTGGCAGTTTGGCATACCCATAGTGGGTGCATATATGCCAAATACCATGTTTTGGCATGTGCATAGGAAGAGGCCTTAGAGGAGTGTGAACAGATTTGCACTCCTTTAAATTTAAATCACGTTGCTGGGGAAACAAAGGATAATCTGAATCTGGTGCGGTGCAGAGTCACATAGGGGCAGATGACTACTTGCAAATTGCTTTACTTACAAATTCATCCTGACTATTTTCACATATATTCATCAAAAACTAGGGAATTAAACCTCAGTTTAAAACTCATCACCATTAAATTTGGGATTTCTTATCTTCCATGTAAATTTCGGATTTCTTATCTTCCATGTCGTTTGAAATTCTTTTAAATTTACATCCACTACCCGGAGTCTTAGCTCTGCACTGCGGATACTTGTTCTTGTGAACGTAGTCGTCTAGCAGTAGTGCAGTACTAGCAATTGGGAGCGTAAGTTGAGCATCTTTTTACACACTTTTGCAAGTCCGTGTCCCCAATTATGCTCCTTAATTGTCCTCATGTCGAGTTGGGGGATAGTAAGATCACATGTTTACTCGACCCACACTTTGAGTTGTTTTAGTAACACTAAGAATATCACCAACTTGTTATTAAGAAATGGAACAGAGATCTAGGGTTCTCGTTTGGTGCTACATGTTTCCTGATTGATCATTTCAATAAGCAAATTATATATATCGCATTCTTAGGAGGCTAATTAGACAAATCATGCAGGTACTAGTACTGTTTCATCTGTCTGCTGCTTCAAAAACTTACTATAAGTTCTGTATAACTGCCCCTTGTTTTTAATGTACTTGTTCATCCATATATATACGCATGCCTCCATGGATGAGTTAAGCTTAAGTAATCACCCATTTAACAATATCTCCACTTGCTAATGATTTCGTATGTTTATGCTTGTTTAAGGTTTGTCTACGTGAAAACTTAAAAACGATGAACTGTAGAATGTCAACTTTTACGTACTACTTACGTACCGTCAAAAAATTTCAATTTCGGGGTTGACACCTACAACTTGATTTAATTAACCTGCATCGACCATCACTAATTAGTCAAAATATTCGACATGTTTACACTACTCTCTTTCTTTTTGCTTCTAATGAGGTTGTTGTTGTGGGTTTCTAGCTAAGCTAGATTCAGAAATGTCTGTTGGATATACTAAGAGCATCCACAGTCGTCGACCAAAACTAAAAATTTGGTCGAAAACAGACACTATCGAGTGGAGTATCGAGTAAATCCTAGACTAAGAGCATCCACAGTCATCGACCAAAACTAAAAATTTGGTCGAAAACACACTGTAATGGAGAGGACTATCGAACAAAAACTAGACTAAAACCAAAAACCAAACCATATTTGGTCTTTGGTTTAGTTTTGGTCGGGCGCAAATTAAAGTTACTTCGATGGGGCGTAACTCAAAGTTGCGCCCGAATTAAAAAAAAAAAAAAAAAAAAAAAAAAAAAAAATGGGACGCATTTTGGAGTTAAGCTGATTGGGGCGTAACTTTGAGTTACGCCTAACAAAAAAAAAAAAAAAAAAAATGGGACGGACTGTTTTGGTTTGCTTTGATTGGGCGTAACTTTGAGTTCGCCTTCAACAATAGAAAAAAATAAAATAAAATGGGACGGACTGTTTTGTTACTTTGATTGGGGCGTAACTCAAAGTTGCTTTGATCAAATTTTAGTCTCCCTCCATCACGTTACAACACGGACTAAACCCAAATTTTGGTTTTTTTTTTACTCTTTGCTCTTTGGTTATGGTCGCACCACTGCAGTTGCTCTAAAACTAAAAACCAAACCAAATTTGGTCTTTGATTTAGTTATAGTCAGGCGTAATCTGCGTCTACGCCTGATTGGGGCGTAACTCAAAGTTGCGCCCCAACAATTAAAAAAAAAAAAAAAAAAAATGGGGCGCAATTTGGAATTCCGCCCAATGGGGCGCAACTTTGAGTTGCGCCCCAACAATAAAAAAAAAAAATTTGGGCGCAACTTTGAGTTGCGCCCCAACAATAATAAAAAAAAAAAAAAAATTGGGCGCAACTTTGAGTTGCGCCCAACAATAATATAAAAAAAAAAAAAGAAAAAAGAAATGGGACGAGATTTGGAATTGCGCACGGTTGGGCGTAACTCAAAGTTGCGCGACCAAATTTTAGTCTCCCTCCACTGCGTTACAACACGGACTAAACCCAAATTTTAGTTTTTTTTTTGCTCTTTGCTCTTTGGTTATGGTCGCACCACTGCAGTTGCTCTAAAAGAGCATCGCTACTATTTTTTAATACAGTATGTTTCTTAAAGACTTGAACCATAATTATGTGAGCCTAAATTTTGGTTTGTTTGACTCAATTAGTTGATAATCTTGTTTATAAATTGTCAAAAGAGAGAATCTAGGTATCCGTAAGACAAGATTGTATAAAAGAATGAGTTCATTCTGGATAGAAGCAAAAGGTTTATGTTAGATTTTCATGCGCAATTCTTTTTACCTTTTTTAATGAGGACAACACATCTAATTAGAAGCAGAAACAGATCAATTACATAGTTCTTTTGTATCAGGCCATTTGGTTTCCGTACGCCACTATATGTATGATCATATATCTAGAGCATCCAAAAAGGGGTATAGGAAAAGCCTAATTTGATTGGGGGCAGACATTTTAATTGGGGCCAAACACTAGAGGACAAAAAATGTCACCCAATCCTAATTTGGGTCATCCTAATAAAAATATTTTCTAAATGGCTAAAATGCCCCTGAGTGATTAGTATTAAGGTTTAATTAAGTTGATTAGTGTGATAATTTTGTTTAGATAAAAATCAGTTTTGGGATTAAAATTTGGGGAAATTTAGCTTTTGGGTTTTATTTTTTTGAGAAGAAGAAGAGTAGTTTTGAGAGGAAAAAACTAGGGTTTTTAGAAATGAATATTGATTCAAGTGAAGGGCATGAGGTTGGTGAAGGTTCAAACAATAACCATGATTGTGTTGATGGTGAGATTGTCTCTAATAATCCTATGGATTGGATGTTTGATGAAGAGGTGTTAATGGTGGAAGCCATGAATAATGGTGGAAATGAAGATCCCTCTTGCTCAAAATGAAGGAACCGATACTCAAAATGAAGAACCCGCACCTCAAAACAATCGGGTAAACCTCATATACTCTTGAAATTGTCGAATGGTGCTCCAAGGGGTCGATTTTTCGTCACTTTGTTTAAGTCGTCGGTGTGAGAGTCGTTATAGTCGGGGTTTGGATTTCGGGATGACTCTTCAAAGTCGTCGATGTGAATTGGAATTACCGATGACGACTCAAACCCGCAACTTTTCAAGTTATGAAAAATCGTTAGGGTCGTGTGATAAACATGATTTGACTCTTTATGCTAGGTAAAAAAGGGTCGTTAATTTTTTTTTTATAGAGAAACGACTCTAAACCCATAACTCTCAGTAAATAAAAAACTTAGAGTCGTCATATATTTATTCGTATAAGATGACGACCCTATCCCGCCATTTCAACTTTTATGTAGAGTCGTTCGGTGTTTTATTTAATATGCTAATGACCCTTGCGTTGGATTTCATAGAATCATTTCATTGAATCATAAAAGGAATACATCTTTCATAGCGATACATTGAAGGAAATGAAATACAATAGATAATACACGGTGCAATCGATACACTTAATCATAAATGGCGTAATTATACATAGTGCCTTCCAAGATAAAGTAGCAATCGTCGAACTCAAACTTTTTCCCACGAAGCTCCTCATAATAGCCATACGCCTTCCTCAACTGAAAACGCAAACATACTCAGTTAGTATTGTTGAAAGCTTTGTATAAGTTTTACCTCTTGTTTAAATACTTACTCTTATAGCACCCAACATATTGGGCATGGCTTCCCTTACGGCCTTGATTTCTCTTTTGAAAACTTCACACTCGAAGAATATCTCCTCGAACCGTTCCTTGACGAGTTTCAAAGACCTTGAGTTGCAATTTCCGTCTAACGCCACAAAAACGATGAATACACGGTTCCACCAAGCATCCGATGTTTGATCAATGTCTTTTCCTAGATCTTCAAAGTGGTTTGTGACTGTTTTCCAAGCTCTCACAATAGCGCAATTCTCTTCCGAAGTGTAAGTACTAGTCATGGTGTTTCCTCTTCTTTTTCCTCTTGGATAATAAATATATGAGAATGAATGTGAAGGTATGGTATGGGTGAACAATGGGTCTCTATTTATAGAGATTAAGGACCCAACAGTCACTTTTTTGAATTTTTAACCATTGCCCGACTCAACCACATTCGGTGAATTCAAAATTCACATTAACTGCATTAAGGATCGTCATTATATGTATTAAACAAGTAACGACTCTTGATGATAAAAAGAGTCGTTCATGTGTTTTGTTTACTGATGACGACTCTATCATCAAATAGTCTCTGTGTTAAGTGACCTTTAGGGTCGTTAATATTTTTTCTCCAAAAATGACGACTCATTCCAAAATTTCAAACAATATATAGAGTCGTCAATAGTGTTTTTACAAACCGTGACGACCCTTTCTGAACTATGGTTATTGAACCAATATTTGAAGTCACTCATTTTATTGAATCGAAAAAAATACATGTAGTTGAAATAAAATAGAAGGGAAACACATAAAATTGTTCAATACATCGCGCTAGGGATTCTCTACGGGTTTAATTATATTGGGCGAATTGCCATTCAACTTCCTCCAAGAGAGTGTAGCAGTCCTCGTGCAGAAACTCATGACCGTACCTTAATTCGTATTGAGTCCTTCCCAAAGAACACTGGAAAAACAATTATTTTAATAAGTCAGCGTTGTTGAATAATCATAACCAAATAAATAATTTTTGTTGAACGGCCTATTGATTCACAAACTTACTCTACTCATGCGGTCTTCGTTTGGCATAGCGTCCTTACGAGCTTTCAATTCGTTTCTCAGCAGTATGCATTCATTTTATAAATAAGCGTACCTTTCCCTTATCTGCGTGAGTGTCCTCCTTGAACGATTTTCGTTTAGTGCTTTGAAAACCTTAAACACCCTTTTCCACCAAGCATTGGTGTTTTGATCATGCCCAAGGTAAGGCCCTCCGGTTGGGTCTTCATTACTGGCCACCCATTGCGCTTCCTCAACGGAGTGCTTTGTAAGAGTGGTGTGTGCTCGACAATAGAAGCATCTTCTAGATTATTATTGAACGGAGTTGGAGCCATTTTAGTGTTTCAAAGTGATGGGTGGTGATTTAGGAAGATTGAAAGTGATGGGTGAATAAGTTTGGTAGAGATAGTTCTCTATTTATAGCAAAAAAGTACCCAACGGCTAGTTTTTTTTTTTTTTTAAAAAACAATTACTTCGCAATAACCGCTGCTCCTACTAGTCAAAGTTACCGTTGATTTTCAAAGTCCTGCAATAACTTCGTAAAAGTCGTCATTGTAGATATATATACGATGAACGACCCATGGTGAATCTTTGAGGCGCATGGTTTACATTTGGGAATGTAGAGTCGTCCATGTATAAAGAGGGTAGTCATTTATCGAGGAATGGGTCGTTCTTCTGCAAAAATTATGTTGACGAACCTAAGGGTCGTCATTTTGACATCCCAGAAATTGACGACTGCTGCTTAATGAAACATTTTTCTTTTTTCTGTAGTTGGTTGTACGATCGAGCTCTCAACCTGAACCCGTCTCCATTATCGGTCCAGATACCTCCCAACACTATATGACCGATTAGGTACGTTTTTAATGTTTGAATTGATGTATATCTTTATGAAAATTGTTTAATTAGTGTTGAATCATGATAGTGTCATTGGTTTTAATGTAGACGTGGAAAACAAAGGCTGAGGTCAAGGAATGGATTATTTCAAAGGCAAAAGAGAAGATGAGCGTAGTTGTTCAAAGCAAACACGTTGATTATAAGCAAATGTAGATGGTATGCGAGAGAGCGGGGGATAAGGAAGAAAGTCACAAAGGGAATAACTACAAGTATGAGAAGAAGACGACGAGGGTCTACAAAACTTCGTCGAAGAAGATACAATGCCCCTTCAGGATTTTTTTCAAAAGGCATCCTGAAACTAATCTATGGAGGTTTTATAGTATTAGGATGGTCGATACAACCATCCTCCACCTAGTACTCTTTTAGGGCACCCAGCATATGCCAGATTGAAACCACATCAAATGGAAAAGGTAAGACAGATGAAGCGATGTAGGCCCCTTCAGATCCTAAATGCAATAAGGGCGGAAGATAAGACAAACTTGTCTATTATTTCTACAATCTACGCTGCCAAAGCAACGATCAGGAAAACTGAATGGGATGGTAGATTAATTATGCAACAATCAGAGTGGTTGGCAGAAAAACTTAACTACGCCATGCAAACAAGGGTGGGTTCGGGCGACAAAGTGATTCATATTTTTCTTGCACATCCTAGGATGGTGGATTTGGCTCGGTGTTTTTACCAGGTCTTGTTCATAGATTGCACCTATAAGACCAACAAGTATAACATGCCGTTATTGAACGTGGTTAGTCATACTTCGGATAAGCAATCATTCACCGTGGCATGGTGCTTTATGGAAAATGAAGAAATAGAGGACTATGTTTGGGCTTTGGAACAAGTTAGGTTGATTTACCGAGGCGAAGACACACCGCGGGTTATATTTACGGATATGGATTTTGCAGTCATGAGTGCCGTTCGTCAAGTTTTTCCACATGCTCAACATTTTCTTTGTAAGTGGCACATCCAAATGAATATTTTTTCTAATTGCAAGATTCATATCCAAAAGATCAAGCCTGCAAAGGGTAATCAACGTTCCAAGGAGGAAGACGAGCGTCTAAGTAAACTTTCAAGAAAAGAGATAGCAGAAGAGAAAATGAAAGAAAAGGAAAAATATCTTTGAAGATGGTGATCTATGGGAGGATTTTGCAAAGATTGGGACCATTTGGCTCATTGAAGACCGAAGTAAAGTACTATGCAAATCTTGAAAAAGTTTATTGATGATTGAGTACGGATCATAAGAAGGTTGTCGATTATTGCCTAGATACATGGTTGAATCCTTGGAAGGAAAAGTTTGTTTATGCATGGACCAATAAGTACAAGCACTACAAACCGAGTCCACGAGTATTGCAGAGCAGGTCCCATGGACGTTTGAAAAAATTCTTCAAGAGAAACAGGTGGGGTAGTTACGGTCACGGGAAGCTATTCACGAGCACGCCGAGGATGACCTTAGCAAGATAGTGACTCAGATGGAGTATAGTAAGGACCGTTTTTTGAAGCAATACATGGAAGACAAGAATTTCTATGTGGGGTTTCGCACCAAGTATCATGGTGGGCAATAAAGCATATGATGAGTGAACTCAACAAATTTCGAGCGAAAGCTTCCGATGGAAAAGTCATTAAATGTAATTGTACAACTGAGACGTGGCTTGGCCTCCCGTGAAAACATAAGCTCGGTGGGTACAAGGGGCTCATTCCCATTGAAGATATCGATCCTTTTTGGAAGCAACTTGGGTTCATCCCAAATCCCACAGGAGCCGCTCATTAACAATTTGGAGACCTTGAGATTGGCAAGTATATCAATGAGAAATATCGAAAAATGAATTGTGCAGGAAGACATATATTGGTTTCTAATTTGTGGCCTGCTGCCCGTAAGAGCTTGGGCGTAGAATAAGAGCCAATCAAACAAAACCACTTAGGGTAGACCCACAACTAAAAAGTCTTTTAGAGAAACCGTGAAAGAGGCAAAGAGTTGCAAAAGTGACATGTCACGTCATCAGTATGTCCAGGCAGAATATAAGGAGTATGATAACTTTTCCGTACCCAATGCAAGGGGTCCGCCCAAGGAAGAAATTGATGTTGTAGACCATGTGGTCGGTACCCAGCAAAGCCAAACGAGCGGAATGGTTACGATAATAGGAATAAAAGGTAATCCGCGCACCCCTAAAGATTCCCAAGGAAGACCACATCGTGTTGCTTACACTTTGTATAAAGAGTATACCGACCAACTTCCTCACGTCATCTTGGATCACCTTCTATCCACCGACGACATTGACGGCGATGGAAATTGTGGTTACCATGTTGCAACGGAACAATTAGGGCATTTCGAAGAGGTCGACGAACTTAAGCTCACCCAAATCGAATATGCAAGAAAAAAAAAATGGCGAGAAAAACTAGTTCGGGACAAACAACTATATTTGAAAATGCTCATGGAAGGAGATCAAAAGAGAGGGAATTAAAGTTTAGGGAGTTGGTTTCAAACGTGAAATGGAGGAAGGGGTCGAAGAAGGCGGTTATAAGTTTTGGATGCAAATGCCTTTTGGTGGCCAACTTTTGGCGGACACATTCACTTGTGTTGTAATTGTATTCAGCAAAGGCTTCCCCGGAGCCTCTTGAATGTACGTACCCTCCAAAACTAGGTGCGAGGCGGCGATAAAGAAAAGAAGAATTGTAATGGCACATGTCAATGATAACCATTACATAGGCTTGAAGATTTCCGAAGAATGTCCTCTACCACGGGTGTATGGTGATTGGGGAGAGTACACCAAGGAGTGGACAAACCAGTATGAGTATGGAATGAACATTTGGAATGCTATGGACCCAACCCCGGTTTACTTAGACTTGGGAAATGAATCGTGAGAGAAGATCTTTATTCTAAACAATGCATTGCATTTTGAAGCATACTTTTTGATAATGGTTGTATCTTCTACCCAGATATTTGTATTTTGAAGAATGCTTAATGAATACAATGCGTTTTATCCTAGTTGGATTAAACCACCAACGACCCTCATAGGTAATTTGAATTATGTTATAGAGTCGTTGACCATATATACATACACCTTAACGACCTAACTGTAAAATTTGCTATTCTCTGGATGTTTTTATGCCTAAAAGTCGTTATACATATATACATACAAGTTAACGACTCTCTAACCTAAAAATGTGACAGACTCTGGATGTTTTGCAACAATACCAGTGCGTCATCCATATATACATAAACATTAACGACTCTAATGTTAAAAATTTGATGTCTCCGGATGTTTTCCAACTAAGAGTCGTCATCTCATTTTTTACATAAACATTAACGCGGTAACCGTAAAATTTGATGGTCTCTGGATGTTTATATACTAAGAGTCGTGAACCATATATACATACAAAGTAACGACTCTAGTTATACGCAACGAGAGTCGTCATCATTATAGTGTATACATGGACGACTCTATAAGAAAACCCCAACGGCTTTTTTGGATACACTTTTTCCCAAAAAAATAGCCGTTAGTAATTATTGTATATATAGAGGAACACTTCCAGGAGCAAATTCAATTGAAAACCACCTCAAGAATGGCAAATCCTTCATCAACCCCCAATTCAATTGATAACATACTTAGAAGATGCAAGCGACCAACCAAATCAATATTGGCAATGGAAGAAGAGATACGCAAAAAAAACATGAGACCTACTAAAAAATCACCCACTTTCACGCCATATCCTACGAAGGAAGAAGAGGAGTTGCGCGAGGCCAAAAAACGAGACCAAGAACAATCCCAACTCCGTGAAAGAGTCAAGCAAGTCGAGGAAGAGAACAAATGGGTTAAAAATTATTACATCGTCAAGGATCTCCACGAAGAACATGAACATGATAGTATATTTTGGAGCCAAGTTGGTTCGGGTCCTTTCGTTAATAACAACAACAAACTACGATATCCTTACTTGCCGTCCCACATTAGTCATAGGACGATTCTTGTTATAAAATAGTGCACCAAGTACAACGAGTTTCTCGCGAGGCACAAAGGGGATAGGCGTGCTGCTCAGGACGCATATACCAAATGGAGGGAGAGCCTTTTATCACATTGAAGCCGCCATACTAGTTGAATCTCGCACGAAACATGAATAACATGTAATGTGTTCAAAGGAATTTCCACCTTCTAATTAATATTTAATATGCTACTATTCCAAGTTTCCTTTCAATCGAGATTCAATTTATTTTAATAAGCGATGTCGTTATCTCGGTTTGTTAGTTCAAGTGGCGACTATACCTAAGTCGATCATATGACTAATTTTGCAACAACTTTGCTCTTGAGTCGTCAACACCTTTGATCACGTAGTTAACGACTCACGTTGTGATTTAAAAAAAAACGACCGTTGGGATTTTCTTCTATATAATACCACCCCATCCTCTAGAGAAAATAGCCCAAAACCATTCTTTTTTCCACCAAACTACGTAATCTTTCAATTGCAATGGCTGAATGGGAAGCGTATGAAGATTTGTGTCTCGTTAAATCGTTTGCTAATACCTTTCGTGAACGTCCAAATAAAATCTATTCAATGTTTTGGAAGAGAGTTAAGAGAGTTCTTCTACGGGCGTCGCGAATCCTAATAACCGAAATGGAGAGACTTGGCATTTCGATTCAACTACATTAAAAGTGCAATGAGAGAGTATGTAAAAGTTAGAAATATGGTGTATGACCATCATCCACGAGCTCCTCTTAAGGAAAAAGTGAGTAATTCGTTAATATTTATACTTTCCTCATGCTTCAAAGTTACTAACATATAACATTCCTCGTTTAATTTCAATTTGGAGCGTTTCAATGGTTTATGGACAATACGTAATGGGGATACTAAGTTCATTCACCACAAAAAGAATATACAACGTTGTATCGTCGAGCTTGCGAAAGGTTCATTGGTAGAACATTTGATGTGTCAAATTCAAGAATACCCATATTAACTTTCTCTGGTTGTTATTTTAACTAAGAGTCGTCAATATATCCCATATAAAAGCAAGCGACTCAGTATACCTAAAAGGGGTATTTTCGGATTTAATACACATGTAAAAGTCGTTAACTTTTTTATTTGATCCCGCTAACGACTCTATCCATAGAAAATATTGTTCATCTCTGGATGTTTTTGCTAACATAGAGTCGTCATTTGTTTATACATAATAAATAACGACTCTAGACATATAAAATGTCGTTCATCTCTGGATGTTTTTCGACCTAGAGTCGTCATTGGTTACCATATAATCAATAACGACTCTAACCATAGAAAGTATGGTTCATCTCATGTGTTTAGCTCACAAAAAGAGTCATTGTTTTCAATATAACAATTGCGACTCTATGCAGGAAAAAATGGTTCATCACTGTGTTCATTTCCTTACAGAGTCGTTAGACTTCTAATTGAAACACTTAACGACTATGTGTATCACAAATAGGGTCGTTAATCACCTTTCTGAGAACAAAGTGTGACCCTAACTCTATCAGGTGTATAATCTTATTTGCGTTAGAGTACTACATTATTCTAACAAACATACTAGTAAACATCCTTCTTAAAACCAAGTAGTTTCAACAAACCATCCAAACCAAACACATAAGTAGTTTCAACAAACACATAAGTTCAAGTCATAAAGTAAAATAAACATAAGTTCAAGTGAGACGGTAACATCTCCTCACTCAAGACCACCATCTCGACCTCGACCTCCTCCTTACTTCCCCGTAAGGAAACTTTAGAAGCTTTTCTTAGGAGGAGGACCCTGATATCACTACCCCCTGGGGAACCACCACCTTCTCGGTACATTGTTCATCATGATGTTGGCTACTTTTCCCCTGTTCACCACGCTGTTGTGCTCGGCTACGTGTTTTCCGGGTCGGCCTCACATTGACATCAGTTGCAGGTTCATAAACCACTTTTATGTCATCCTTGTCGGCCTCACATTTGTTCAACTTGTGCTTGAACGGAGGTACGATACTCTTCATCGGGTGAATCTTGAACAAACCCAAGTTTGCATGATTCTCATAGGATTGTACATTGAAAAACCGTTAGGGTGAAACAAAGGCCATGGTAATACCACGACATCTTCCATTGCGCCAGCTCTAGCATCCTTATAAGGAGTAAAGATTACCTCTTCCGCCGTGATGTTGTCAAGTTTTTACGCATTTCTATCAAGGCATCGGTTTGTTTCCTATCCACGAAGCTTAGGAGTACAACCAACGGGTTCTGTTGGACTACCTTGGCTCCATTTTGAGTTGATTTTCACATCTTCATTGTTTTTTGAAGCGATTGTCGGGAAATGATCATAAATCCAGACCTACAACAACCAAAGTTAAATTTTTTTAAACAATCAAATAAACCTAAAAATATATCAAAGGAAAAAAACATACTAAAATGACAACTTTCATCAATCCCAATACGGATTAGAGCCAAATTCCCATTAATTTGAGAAGTTCGTTCTTGAGATCCCAGGAAAGCCGACCATTCGGATGTGCAACTATGGCGGTCCCCAAGAGTACTTGTTCACATCTTGAAGGGTCCAAAAGGTCAAGAAGGTTGCATGACCACCATTACCTTTTTGTCGGGAAATACAACCGAGCGCAAGGGCGCACAACAAATAAGCAGCGCCGCATAATGACATTCCATATCGGAGAGACCTCCTTTTTTTCCTTCTCTGTAAGTACCAGCAAACATCCGCCTAATGTCCACAAGTTTGAACTCTTTCTTGGGTACTTAGCTCCAGACACGAAAAGCCCATTAGTCTTCTCTTTATCCCAGTAAACAAGTTCTTGGTCCATGTATAAATTTCATCCCAACTAGGCCTTCTCTTGAAATTCTCTTTGGTTGATTTACCTTCGACTGCACCCTAATAGGCCGCATCATGTGGAGAGTCAATGTCATCTCGCAAAAAGGAAGTTGGAATGTAGAGCTTCAGGCGTAATACCTTTCACGAAACTAGATCTTGCAACCTTGTCATACGCAATCACAGAGTTCACAACGTCATTGTACATGGCGGAGTTTTCAACATATTCTCTAACTCTTGCACATTCACTTGTTCGCGGCCCACAACTCCATTTTCTTAAAGAAGATTGGTGCACTGAAAAGACGTGCGGCATTCTTATGATCCTGCAAAAATAAACAAATAAATATTAAAAAACATATTAGAAAAGTAATATCAACCAACTAATCAAATAGCAAGCAAAGTTGGGATTCTTACGATTGTCTCATAGATGGTATGAGCCCACGATCCAGAATATCCAAATAGAACTTTGCCCCATCACTAGGTTCTCCTCTTGGTTTACCACTTGAAGAGGCTCCAACATCAAATGAGTAGCAGAACGTGTCTCGCGCTTGGTGCAATATCGGTTCCATCCTTCTAACCCTCTTTACCAGGCCCGGCTTTGCATTCGTTCTTGACTTCTACATCTTGTTTACCATCATCCTCTTCATCATCATTACCCCAACATCATCCCTTCATCCTCTTCCTCCTCATGACCACCATTATTACCTCCATCCCCTTCTGCTCATCATCATCACCATTACCATCATCGGAATCATCACCACTAACATTATCTTCATCATCATTGTCACTCTCTACTTCCTCCTCACCCTAAATGCGGGGAGGATCTTCTTATATCTCCTCTTCTTGGATTTCTTCTTCTTCACCCACTATCTGGCGGAAATAACAGGAGAGTTTGATTCTGATGAATCCGACAACTCATTACCTTTGTCTCTTGGTTCGGTGATAGAAAATGAGACCTCACTCGGCTTCTACAGCGTAATGGACCGTCAAGTAAGTATTTATCATGGCGTGGAGCTTTGGAAGGTGGAGTTATCGCCATTGGAACCTTGCCTTTGGTTACGCATTTGGTTTGAAACAAAAAAACAAAAAAAACCCAATAAGACATCAACTTTATTGTTATCGGAAAAGAGTCGGCAATCCGATAATCTAAAACACAATGAGCCCTTGTATAACATGTGACGACTCAAAGTTATATGATGCGACCACATGTCAAATAATAAAGGGTCGTCAAAAAACAATAACGATCCTACGATTTGGGTTGTGACTCTAGGACATATACTTAAATGACGACTCAAGGGAAATGAGATGACGACACTATCAATGTTTGGAGCAGAGGGCTGTTGAGTTCCATCTAGAGTCGTTATGAAATAAATAAGAATTCGGCAAACAAGAGTCGTCATACGCAACATAAAGAGTAACGACTCTATTCTAGGGCAAAAAATGTCGAAGTGGCAGAATAAGGGTCGTCATCTTAAACCTAATACACTAACGATTTTTCATAAAATAAACATGCAAATGAAAAGTCGTTAGGGGTATCCACTACGATACTGCGACCCTTTATTTGAAACCATAAAGTTTGATTTACGGATTTCGATTTCACAATCAAAACACAACAAAAAAATGCATAGAAGGTGGGTTTAACTTCACATACCTTCTAATTGGACCCATATCTTCTTTGGGTTTCGATTTTTGGGTTTTGGAGTTAAATCCCTCGATTACCTTTCCTTTGACGGCGTCGGGGAGATTAGGGATTTGAAGTGCTTTGCGGGCGTTACGCTTTATACGAGCCATGTTTTAAGAAGAAGTTAATCGTCGATTATCTTCTAACATCGACGATGAATCGGTTAGAAGAAAAAAATCGTTAAGGGTCGTTAATGGTGGTTGTGGAGGAAGAGGAGAGGAAGAGGAGAAGAAAAAAGAAAGCTGATTTTTTGGTTTAGTTTAGGGTATATGAATTGGGGGGCCTAATTATGATTTCAAATTAGTGTTAAGCTGATTTTTTAAGATTTGTGTTTAGTAAAGGGTAAAGCAGGTCTTTTAAATATCGGATTAATACGCCCCTCAAAAAATTGGGGTGGAAATAAAATATCATGGCCCCAATTAAAATGTCAGCCCCAATCAAATTGTGAAGCAAAAGTCTCACAACGCCTAGATTCCCTTTGGACAACCTTAATATCATCAAAGTAGAGAATTTAAGCAATTATAAGACAAGATTATGTAAAACCATGAGTTCATTTTGTAAGGACAGTGTAAGAGTATGTGTGGGTGTGTTTTCGAATGAGATTCTTGCACTTGTTCTTCTTTTTCCTAGCAATTACTTTGATTTTAAATCAATCAATCAATCACATATACGAACAGTTTTGTTTTCCTTATTCCATTATAGAGGTTGATTCTCTTGGGATTGGCCCATTGTACCACGAGTCCATTGGCGTTTTATTCCCCAATGGATGTGTGACACTTGAGATCACACGAAGTTCGACTAGTACCAAGGAAAGAAAAATACGAACCGAAATTTCTTTGAAATAGGTTATATTAGATTCATGTATCTACTGTTGTCGGCAGTTTAGAGTCATACAAAATTTATCATGGCAAATCCAACATACGAATTATTAGCTCGTGTTTTCGGAAAAAATGATTCTAAGACACACTTTTATAAGGTGGCTAAGGTGAACTACGAATCGAATGATTGACATTGTATTAATGAAATACAATTAGTTGACATTTTGTTAAGAAAATTGAAGCAAAATTTAAAATTGCAGGTATAACTTGGACACATGAAAATGGCGGACGTCAACGAGGTGTTACTTCTTCTAATAGCAGCCCTATTTAGGTAAATGCTTTATTTAAATGTGTTGTTTAATTATCTTAAATTTGATCAAATTGTTGGGTCAATGCAACTTCTCTTTAAGGTCGTATGTGAATTGTAAATCACTCCAAACATATACCTTTCAAGCGTGTATTCTATAGTACAAGGCTGCCCCAACCACTTGCATTACATATCTCAAAAATTTTAAGATTCAGCATCAAAGGTTAAATTAGCCTTAATTCTCGTGGTTTCTGGTGCATTAGTGATAAAGATGCTTCGTTGTTAATTTTGCAAGCAGTCGAATTTAATGATTTTTCTTTTTTAAGTTAGTATTCTTTTATCTCATTTGCATCCTACTAAATATTTTGGAGTTTTGGATAATCTCATTGTGGATAAGTTTTTAAGTATACTTAGGATTCTCTGTGCACCTAATAACAACTTATGCTAGATATGTAAGATTTATAGTTTGACACATCACTTTTTCTTTTTTACGTCATGTTAGTTAGAGCGTCTAACACCCTCTTAATCAATTGAAAGCCATTAGTCCCATCCAAGAAAAGAAAAACCCCTCTTTAAATGATAATCACGGTTAAAATAAAATGAATTAAATTCAAATCACGTTGTTGGGAAAACAGAATAAAAGATGAACCACTAATAGGAAGGAATCCGAATCAGGTGCAGAGTCATATATGAGCAGGCGGTCACTATTAGACAATTACTTTCCAAATTCACCTAAGCCTAACACCAAATTTCACTGTGTACAGAATATAGTTATCGGAAGACCTGAATCCGAAACTTACCAACACTAGCTAGAGTCTTTAACAGAAAAGAAAAACTATGGGTTTTGCAACCACTACCTAGAATCTTAGCCCCGCCACTGAATACACATGTTCCTGTGAACATAGTCGTCAAGCTACTGGCAATGATTCCTTGGGAGCCTAAGATATACATCTTTTACACGCTTTTTGTACAAAGTTTGGTTTTGATGGGACTTCAGCCTAATCCAAATGTATGTCGGGGGCATGGCATTTGGGCATCTAAAGCTACTCAACCATCGGCACCTAAGTTAAAAAACCCAGGTGTTAGGCATTTTCGAACAGTATTCTGCAAGTCCATGTCCCCCAATTATGCATCTTAATTGTCCTCATTTCATATTTGGGATAGTAAAATCACATGTTTACTCGACCCACTCTCCAGTTGTACGGACGCACTTTGAGTTACATACTCGTTGAAGTAGGCCACTTGCGAATAATGCAACACCGCCAACTTGTTGTTAAGAAATGGAAAATGATGGATCAATAAATAGAGATCTAGGGTTCTTAATTGTTTGGTGCTAGCTATATGTTTCCTTCCTTGATCATTTCAATAAGCAAATTATCATCACATTCTTGCCGGAAGTGATAGACACACCGCGGGTTGGATCCCGCGGTGTGTACCATGTGAGAGGGAGAGAGTGGTCCCTCTGGCCCAGATACTAAAATTTAGTATCAGGGTTACGGTATAAAATTTAGTATCAGGGTTACCGAAGGTTGTTACATAATAAATCCGCATTAAGGTGGCTAAGAGCATCTTCAACAGTGGGTGCTAAAAGTCATATGTGGAATTTTTATTTAGATCCTTATTTATGGGGGTCATATGTATGTGGCAAAAATAATAATCTTTGCTCATGGGCTATCTCCAATGGTGTGGGGTCTTCATTTTAAGATTTATTGTTTTGGATAATGATAAAATTGATTCCCTCTTTTCTATTGGTTCAGACCAATTTATTTAAAAAAAATATATTAAAAAATAATTAAAATGATGACGTGGAGGTCATTCCCAAGGTCTAAATAAGACCTTCTCCTAGACCTTCATATTTATTTTGACACCCTTCCTATTTAATAGGACCCACTATTGGAGATGAATTTAATGTAAATAAGGGTCTAAAATCTTATGTGTCATAAAAAAATAAAACCCTCTCCCTCTATTGGAGATGCTCTAAGGTTGTTACATAATAAATTTAGTATCAGGGTTACCGAAGGTTGTTACACAACTCAGATTAAGGTGGCTAAGGTAAACTACAACTCAAATGATTGACATTGTTTTAATGGAAAAATAAACAAGTAATTGACATTGTATTAAGAAAATTGACACAAAATTTAAGTTTTTAGGAAACTTAGCAACTAAAAGGGCAGTTATAACTAAAACTACATGAAAATGGTGGATGTCAACGGGGTGTTGCTTCTTGTAATAGCAGACCTATTTAGGTAATGCTTTACTTAAATGTACCGTTTAATTATCTTAAATTTGATCAAATTGTTGGGTCAATGAAACTTCTCTTTAAGATCGTATGTGTAGAGGTGTAATTGGGTGGTAGTGCGGCTGCTGAGCCACATTGACCAAAGACGCTAAAATTGGAGCCACTGAGCCCAAAGACGTGACTTAGCCCGGACGGCCGCACGTTTTTAAATGGGGCGTCTTTGGGTTTGACTAATTGGCGCGCGTAGCACTGAAAGACAAAGACGCGGCACGGATAAGCACGTGGCCCATTGCCACATCACGTTAAGAGAGCACGTCATAACATGTACAAATACACCATGTAACAAGGCATAATACATCACATTTTTTGTATATTTCACAAAAAAGTCACTATTCTAGCTAGTTTTTAATATTTTATGTTGGCTTATTTATAACAACACATATAATACCTTAATATTTAGAAAATATATTTCAATAGAACGCGTAATTGGGGGATATATAATCTAATTGGGGGATATGAATTACTTCCCCCAACCAAAGGTGGCTGTTAAGGGGTGTTTTTTGGGGGCGAAAATACTAAAACACCCTTAGATTAATTAAAAACATTATGAAAAGACTGTTATACCCTTTCAACTAAAACATAAAATCAAATAACCAAATTCATATATCCCCCAATTCCGGATTTGATGATCAAAAAAAAAAAAATCTTCATCTTCTTCCTCATCGTTCATGCCTCGAAGAACCAAATCGAAAGCAAAACCGAGAACCAAATTGATTGCTCAACAAACACATGAACAAAGAATCGAGAACATTGCTCAACAACTAGAAGAGGATGCATCGATGAGCTCGGATGATCAACCACTCGCAGTCATGGCTTCTACGAGAAGGTAAGTGATTTTTGAACTCATTTATGATTGTTTTAATCGATTTGTAGCCATGGGTTTAGGTTAGAATCGCCAACAATAGCTGAAACCGTCGAGTTCGAGAGTACCGAGCATAGGATCTAGGTTTGAATACCATGCGGTTTAGGTACCGGCATAGCATTTGGGATGAATACCACGCCGGTTTCAATTTCTGATAGTGAATTTGCAGTACCGGCATACAAATTGGGTTGAACACTATTCCGGTAGTCAACTAAAAACACACAGGAACAATTTTTTGTACCGGCATTGTATCTAGGTTTCGTGAATGCCGGTACTTAAAAACCTAATAACATTCTTGAATAAGTTATCAGGTGTTTGCCAATTCCTTTATGAGTATTTGGAAACGCGTAATTACACATCTAACAAAGTGCAAGATTTCATTCCTAGAGGACCAACTTACAGAAATCCATACGCCTTTCACCAGTTAAGATCTTTATAATTTAGTCAACAATTTTGTTTTTGCTCAATTTGCGTTCACATAAAACTTTTAATAGTAGTAGTATATTATTTTTAATTATGTGATCATGAAACAGGAGCTATATTGAGATGGAGAAAACATTCAAAATTTGGTCATACAAAGAAGGGGAACTACCTTTGGTACACAACGGGCCACATAGTTATCTATATTCGATCGAAGGCCACTTCATTGACGAAATGGACAGTGAGAAAAATCCATTCGCAGCACAAAGCATGGATGAAGCTCACGCATTCTTCCTTCCCTTCAGTGTAACCAATATGGTTAGCGCTCTATACAAACCTCCTTCCGGTACTCGTGTACCTTATATTAATGTAGTTACAGATTACGTTGGTGTCGTCTCCAAAAAATACCAATATTGGAATAGAAGTACCGGGGGTGATCATTTTATGGCTTCATGTCATGATTGGGTAAGCATCCGCAGCTCAACTTTCTTTTAATTATTTACATAGTTTGATACTGAATTGTCTCTTCTCAACTGTATCTACAGGCAGCTGCTGTAACAAGTGAAACACCTGATAACTTATTCAAGGACGGTCTTGATACTCCTCAGTCCCTGCCTCCACGGGGGAAAGACGCAGGTCGCAAGAAGCGTTTGGGGTTTCAAACAAGAGGGTCAATTTGGGAGAGTGGTGGTGAACGTAGTGCACTTGCAATCCTTGAAGGTCTTGGAGCAGTTGAGGACGATGAGCATGATGAAGGGAAAGTGAGGAGGAAGATGATGAGGTTCATCCAAGTCAATTAGCAAGCCAAGCGAAGTTGGTGGGACGAGTCAACAACCAACACAAGGCAAGGGCAAGGCGCAGCCCAAAGTTAAAATGTTCGGTACACATACCGACATATACGGAATGCTCAAAACAGTGCGATGTACCGCGTCCCGGCATATAAATTTCTATGCCGGAACAATCAGTTTACATTATTTGGTTCCTGTATAGAAACTGACATGTACCGGCATGGTCGTGTTTGCTAACGTCCATGCCGGTATTCCAAATTTCCAAATACTCATAAATATGTGATGAGAAAAACCGGCATCCTCGACATATAAGTTTCCATGCCGGTATCATATACCGGCATCCTCGACATTTAAATTTCCATGCCGGTATCATATACCGGCATCCTCGACATTTAAGTTTCCATGCCGGTACCATAACTTTGAAGATTACGACAATAACATCATACCAAGTTTCAGGAAGCAACAACCGCATGACACTTTTTCTTATTTCATCTCAACCACATGACTGTTATTTTAGTCATCTCAACTACCACATGATCATGCTATATATATATATGGTAGTATAAGATTTTTTTCTTATAATTTATTAAATAAGTTAAAGAATGAAAAAGTTGAGGACTAGTGAAAGAAGTAAAAGAAATATAGCTTGAGGATATCTCGTCTTTTAGAGTTGGTAACAGCATAAGATAGCCAAAAAAAAAGTTTTTGGCAAAGTTTTTGGCGGTGCTAGGACCGGTAGATAACAAAAAAAAAAAAAAAAAAAAAATCATATGCATGGGAGAATAGATTAAGTAGCTACCAAAGCATGTGAAGCATTACAGTTTCTTCCCAAGATTCGTGAAAGGAAACCAAGTGATTCCCTGGTTACCTGTTGCGTGAAAGCATATTTGTACCAACTGATTCATTGTTTCCTTATTAATGAGAACTCTCTCAACTGACATGTATCGGCATGGTGGTGTTTGCTAACGTCCATGCCGGTATTCCAAATTTCCAAATACTCATAAATATGTGATAAAAAACCGGCATCCTCGACATATTGCTTTGTTGAATTTGATTATGTTATTTGCAGGTTACATTTGGCGTTGAGACTTCAAGGATATGTGAAAGATTGAAGCAATTGGTCTCTTAGCCTTAGCTAGGGAAGTGCTTTCATATCCCATCGATGATGAAGTTATCAATACTCTCGGTTCCTTCCCTACAGGAGCAAGAAGTCAACTAGCTAGCCTTCTTTCCATCTGACTCGACTAGGATTGGCAAGAAAATCAACTTGCAAATTGTTTGATTGCCAATGAGAAAATCAAGAAAGATCTTTGAGTAATATCTAGCTTTCACTTAATTGGATCGATATAAAGAGTGTTCAAGAATATCTTTCTTACTCATTGGTAGTCCAATATCTTTAATATGTACTGTTAGGCTAACCATGTTACTTTGACAGGCAAGCTCCAACATAAAACCCACACTTTGAACTGTCAGTGTCCGGTTTACTCCGCTAAAAATACACTCATATTACAATGTCCATTAAATTATATAACAAAAAAAATATTGACGAAACCCACAAGTCCGAAAAGAGTATGGCGCATACGTTGAGTAAACAGTGTCGATATGCGAAGAAACCAGGATCGCAACAACATGTCTTTTTGGTTTGTACTGTATGTTCCGGCATAGTAGAGATCGAGATTTTAGAAATATCGGTACACATACAGGCATATACGGAATGCTCAAAACACCGCCGTGTACCTCGTCCCAAGATAGAAATTTCTATCTTAGGAACAATCGGTTTACATTATTTGGTTTCGTATAGAAATCGACATATACCTTAGCATGGTGGTGTTTGCTAACGTCCATGCCAGTATTCCAAATTTCCAAATACTCTTAAATATGTGAAGAAAACCAGCATGCAATCTTGGTTTGAATACCACGCAGGTATGTTCTTGAATAGTTGTAGATATTTTGTCCCGGCATACAAAGTTGTATGAATACAATGCCGGTTATAGAGGTTCCGGCGTAGTATTCATACAACGAGCATCTGGGTATTAAAGACGATGAAATGGCGGTTTCGAAAAAAAAAAATCAAATTTTCGAGCCTCTTTGAAGCATTACCCGTGTGTTGGGGTTGCTTGTATGTTGAACATGTTTACTTTCTTGAGTTGGTTCTTCACAAACACTTCATGGTCACGAAAATCATGATTCAAAGGTGTTGGTTCATCATATAACTCCAATTGTGAGTTGTTATCATACACCAGAAGATTGAAGATATGATTGTTGTTGTAATTGAGCTAAAGATTCAGCAGCTGCAAGTCTCTCATCACAATCATCTTCCATTTTCAAAAAAAAAAAAATTCTACTCAAATTTTTTTCCCTCTAAACTAACACACACAAATTCAAATAAACATAAATACACAAATTATATCCCCCAAATCATTAATATTTTACTAATCAGGATTAATAACTAATTTTGATTAGGGAGGGTTAGATTAGGAATTATTAATTTAATTAGATAAGGGGTAACCCAGCTAGGATATTTGGATCCCTATTTTGTCATCTAGTCATATCCCCCAATTAGATTTGATATCCCCCAATTGTGGGTTCGGTTCTTTCAATATCATTGTTATAATGTCGTCACCTATATTTAACTAGAACATTAATTTACATGACAATAATCCAATTTTATATTTGATGGGTTATTTCTTTTTATTAAATAAACTTGTTAATTTTACTTGAAATAATTTCAAATGATATGTTGTCTAATTAAATTCTTGTGATAATGTCAACTTAATGTATACATTAAGTGATTTCAAATTATTTATAACACGTGTGCAGCCACATTTACTGACGTAACACGTTTATTCGTGTGTTGTGCCGTGGTAATGTACATCTTGTGCCTAGCTTTTGACTAGTAAAGCACGCGCACGGCAACATGCGTTTAAATCGTTGGTACAAAGACAAAGACCACGGCACATGGCACGTGAAGCACGCGACTTCGTGTCTTAAACGGGCATCTTCGGCCCGACGTTTACACCTCTACGTATGTGATTTGTAAATCAATCCAAACATATACCTTTCTAGGTTGTATACTACAGTACAAGTCAGCGCATCAACTTGCATCACATATCTCAAAATTTTCAAGAAAAAGCATTAAAGGTTAATTTGGGCTTAAATTAGTAGTTGCTTCAATTGTAAGACCTTTAAGACGAAATGCACTAATTTGGTACGGCATCATTAATATAATTGCATGATGCAGGAAAAAAAATAGTTCATTTTAGTTTTGCAAGTAGTCCGAATGGGTTTCAGGGCATTAGTACCGATATGATCGATTGATAATGTTGCACACAGTTTCATCATCCTAAATTTTTCCAGGGATTAGGATAGTCTTGTTGTGGATAAGATTTTAGTTATACTTTGGATTCTTTGTGCACCTAATAACAACTTATGTTAGGTATATATGATTTGTAGTTTGACAAACCCCTTCTTGTTTTTAGTTTCTTTTATTGTGACCTACTGTGAGTTTACATCATGTTAGTTAGAGCGTCTATCATTCTCTTAGTCAATTAAAAGCAAATTAGTCCCATCCAAAAAAGACCCACTTTAAATGTAAATCGCGTCGATTAAAAATGAAATAAATCACGTTATTGGGCAAACAGAATAAAAGATGAACCAACTTCCTACGCAATCTAAATCAGGTGCGGCGTCATATATAGGCAGGTGATTAGAGGGGTAAACTGGGACAGGCGACACGTTTATGACACAAAGACAAAGACGTTAAAATCCGAAAGACAAAGACCGGATAAAGACGTGGACGGCCCGGCCACGGGCACAACACGTTTGTTTAATGTCTTGTAACATGTGCCGGACAAAACAGGCACCGCGACCCGATAAAGACCGCTGCACGTGTTAGCACTGACCCAGCCCAATAAAACACGCGAAGAAAGCACGCCACGTCATGCGTAAATACTACACAATACATCACATTTGATGCATATTTCACAAAAAAATCATTGTTTAAGCCAATTTTTGACATTTTATCTTGGTATGCTAATTTATTTCTATAATAATACATGTACTAACTAAAATATCTCAAAATATTTATTTTGGAGAACATAAAATAAGTGTGCTAGCACGACAAAGACAAAGCACAACACGTTTATTTTTTCGGCAGCAAGACAACCACGGCACGCCATTTAGCACGACCATAAAGACCTGACACGTCTGTATCTCTAAGATAGCCTGACCCCAATGACCATTGACACGCAACACGCTAAGCACGTGACCCGTGGGTGGGGGCTTGGTTACGACGTTTTACACCTCTACAGGTGATTACTAGCCAATTGCTATCCAAATTTATCTAAACCTAGCTATTTTCACATTTGCTCATCAAAAACTAGTATATATATACTTGCTGATTTCACATTAGACGACACTAATGATCTCTGAGTTTGAAAAAAGAAAAACTAGGGTTTCTTGTTCCTTGTCTCCCATGTACAGAGGATTAATTTCTTTTAATTTTGCACCCACTACCGAGAATTTTAGCTACTAGCAATGATTCATTGGGAGCCTAAGATATACATCTTTTACACACTTAGGTATAAAGTTTGGTTTTGATGGGACTTCAACCTAATCCCAGTACTATAAGTGGGGGCAAGGCATTTTGTGAATCTCAAGCTACCCAGCCATCGACACCTAATTAAGTTAAAAAACTCTTGGTGTTAGGCATCATCGAACAGTTTTGTGCAAGTCGATGTCCCCCAATTATGCACCTAAATTGTCCTCATTTCTTGTCTGGGTTAGTAAAATCACATGTTTACTCGACCCACTCTTCAATTGTACGTACGCGCTTTGAGTTACATTTTCGTTGTAGGAGGCCACTTGTGAATAATGTAATTCCACTAAGAATATCATCAACTTGCTATTAAGAAATGGAAAACGTTGGATCAGTAAACAGAGATCTAGGTTTCTTGTTTGGTGCTATATGTTTCCTGATTTATCACATTCTTGGAAGGCTAATTAGACAAAGCAGCAGATACTAGTACCGCTTCATTTAACTATTTTTCTGCTACTTCATAAACTTAATAGAAGTTCTTTATAAGTTGCCCCTTGTTTTGATGTACTTGTTCATGCATATATGCATGCTTTCATGGATGAGTTAAGCTTAAGTAATCGCCCATTTAACAATATCTCCACTTGCTCATCATTTCGTAAAACAAGATGTTTATGCTTGTTTTAGGTTTCTTTACGCGAAAACTAAAAAGAGAAAATGGGTCATTTGTCCAAAAAAATTTAAAACACGGTTTAAATGGACGAGTAAAAAAAAATATGGGTGAAATAGCCAAAAAAAAAAATAGCAAGGATGAAACTGGATTCATCGTGGCTTATCTTAAAAAATAGCAAGGATGGTTGGATGCATCCTTGTGTAAAATATAAATAAGAAAAAAATATTCGAAAATAATTTGGATGAACCTGGTTACATCTCGTGCATTTTAAATTTTTGTCCATTTAAATGATATCTTTTTAATTTTTGGCTATTTAAGTGATATCAAAACTTAAGTGTCTTTTTCACCAAGGAATTGTTGATTTTGGTCTTTTTGACCAATTTTGTGAACTAAAAAACGATGGATTGCGCGCAAGATAAGTGCGAAAGGTTATTTATCGATCGAATGTCAACTTTTGCGTTCTAATTACGTACCGCCATTAATTTTGGGGTTGACAACTACCACTTAACTTAGTTAAGCATCACTAATTACTCAAAAAGTCCGACAATTTTTCACTTTTATTTTTGCTTCTAATGTAGTCGGTTGCTGTTAGCTAGATTCAGAAATGTCTGTTGGATATACTAAAAGAGCATCACGAGTACATTTTAATATGTTTCTTAAGCCTTGATTATGTGACCCTAAATATTTGGTTTGTTTGACTCTATTAGTTTATAATCGTGTTTACAAATTGTCAAAAGAGAGAATTTAGGCAATTACCAGAAGACTAGATCATACGTAAAATTGAGTTCATTTTGGGTAAAGCAAAAGTTTTATGCTAGATTTTCATGCGCAATTCTTTTTTATTTTTGGACTAGGACCACCAGATCTTCTAATAATAAGAAATGGAGCAATTCTTTAGAGCTTTTGTAAGCTCCATCAGAGCAATTCTTTCTCTACTCAATTAAGCCTTCAAAGGTTTTCAGTATGCCCCAGATTAGGATTCATTTATGATTCTCGTGGGCTACTCAAAAGAGGATCACATAAGCCCATTATATAGTGGGCTTTGACATCTGATTAAATAAAGTCCATTATTTATATAATTATATATATCTAGGTCAAACATCTAGAAAAACAAGATAGCTTCCCCCTTTTGGCTTCAAGTGATGGTATAGTTCTTTGTTCAACAGATAAATTCCGGCCTAGAGATTATTTCATCTATAACCCATTCACTAGACAGATTGTCCCACTCCCTGTACCGCGACCAAAATTTAAAATACATGATGGTTTTGTTTATGAATCTTCTACGGGAACTTATAAGGTTATTCACATCCCACATTGCCGAGCGTATCGCTATTTTAAACTCCAAATTTTTTCATCTGATACGGGACAATGGAGTACTCATAAAGTAAGATCCCCCCCCCGGAATCCGCGATGATGACTATAAACTACACCACCCACATTGTTAACCATAATAACAAATGGTATTGGATAGATGGCGGAAGAGATAAAATGATAGTCTATATGGACAACCACAACAATCGTGGTGAATGCAGGCTATTTAACTTGCCACAGGGGAGAAGAAGTAGGGTTAGTTGTCAGCGACAATGTCTAGGAAAGTCAAAAGGGCATCTATGCTATGGTCAAATTGATGAAGTACAAAATATAAGCACTATTAGTGTGTGGGTGTTCCAAGATAATGGATCGACTTGGCAGTTGGTGTGCAAAGAGACTGAAATGTTATGTGCAACGCCGAGGATAGGATATTCTTTTGTAGCTTTCAGTCCAGGGGATCAGGATGTTGTGATACTTGAATGCTTTAGTGATGGTCATTACTACGAAGTAGCATGCAATATTAGAACTGGAAAATCCGAAGCGCTTTGTTCTTCTCATCCGAATGTCCCCGATTGTTACTACAGAAGCTATATCGGAAGTCCAACTATGGTAAAGCTACGACCAACAATCATTCCAACAACTGTAGGTGTAAAACGTCGCAGCCCGGCACAGCCCAGCCCAAAAAGTCACGTGTTTAGCATGCTACGTGCTCTGCTGGGTTGTGGTGCTAGATTTTCAGACGTGCTATGCTAAATGATGTGTTGTGTTGTGCCAGAAAAATAATTATGATGTGTTGTGCTAGCCTATTTATTCATGTTTTCCAAAGTAAATATTTTTCAGTTATTTTAGTTAGTATATATACATTATTATAGAAATAAATCAGCATAACGAAAATAAAATTTCAAAAACCGGCTAAAATAAAGATTTTTTCTGTGAAAGTATATGAAATGTGATGTATTGTATTGTGTACCATATCACTATTTTAATCTCCAGATGTTTTCATCTGATACGAGAGAATGGAGTACTAAGTAAAGTAACATGCTCCCCAGAATACTTGCTGATGACTATAATCCGTGATTAGAATGTAGTGCTACTGCTTATGCCTAGGGATGTCAACGGATGAATATCCGTCGGATATTTTGGAATCCGTATCCGATAGGGTAAGAACTACCGGATATCCGATATCCGATAATATCCTATAGGATACTAAAGAATCGAGATATCGGTTCCGATATGATAAGGTTATCGGATATCGTATATTTATCCGATAAAATCCGGTTAAACAATAAAACTTAAAAATCTTGTAAAACATGTTGAACTGAAATTTAAGTCCTATTTCTCAAACATTCCATCCAAACTGTCTTCAAACACATAAAAAATCTTAAAAACATATTCATAAACTGTCTCTTACTCACACACACGAAAAAAAAAACACAAAAAGCAAATGCTAAAGAAAGCAAGATATCTAGAAATTTTGTCAATTTGTAATCTGTCACTGTCACTCTCTTATCTCTGACTCAGAGATAAGAGACTCTCTGACTCTCGTCTTCATTCTTCAATTTCCACATCTGCATTACAAATTTACAACAAGTCAACAATAAAATTAACAAATTTACACTACAGGAAACACAAAGTTACCCACTGGCTGGTATCCCCCTAGGACTACCAATAACTGATTGTGATTTGTGAGAATAACAAACAAAACTATGCACTGAGTTTAAGCAAATGAAAAGAAATATTACCTTCACTAAAGTAGTCTGGCAACCAATCACTTACGCACAACAATGCTTCAACAACCTCTGGATCTAATGAAGATCTGTGTGTTGTAAGCACTCTACCACCAGCACTGAACATTGATTCGGATGCCACACTGGTGACTGGAACAGCCAACAAATCCCTTGCCATCTTTGCTAGAGTTGGGTACTTACCTGCATTTAGTTTCCACCAACTTAAGATATCAAACAAATACTCATCTTTTGGAGAGCCTTTGGGCAGCCTTTGGTTCTTCTAAGTACATCTCCGATTGATTTACGCACCTCATAGTCATTGTTTTGAGTCATAAACTCAGCATAATCGTGGATCAAACTCATCTAGATTGTCTGAATCCATCATACTTGAGCTAGAGACAGAGCTGCGGCAATAGTTTTCAGCGGCATTTGAGTTCTGTGAATCATATGCATTGAAGAGATCTGTCAATTGTGTTCTGAATTTACCATACTCTGTTGTATAATCATTGTTTCCATAAAATTTCTTATAACGAAACTCTACCCATCTTGCCTTGAACCTAGGATCTAACACAACTCCAATGCTCATAACCAAATTGCTTTCATGCCAATATGCATCGAATTTTTCCCTCATCTTCAACCCCATTTCTCTGATATACTCATAACCACTGATTTCCCATTGCTTGATGCACCTGTTAACTTGATATACCCCATTGAAGTACAGATTTGCGGTTGGATACTTAACCCCCAGAAACTTGGTTGAAACATCATTAAAAACCTCTAAACATTGACAAATAACTACCCCTTGTTGCCACTCATCTTCACTTGGTAGACATGTGAGAAATCACGATCGGTCTCGTAAATCTTTGAAACGCTTTTTTCAATTCTATTGCATTCTTAAGCATAACAAAAGTTGAGTTCCACCTAGTGTCCACATCTAGACTAAGTGCCTTTCCAGTCAACCTACATTGTGACACTGCTGTGTCAAACCTCTCTTTCCTAGCTTGTGAAGCTTTGATATACTTAACACACTCTCTAATTGATAGCACAAACTTAGCTGCAACTTTCATCCCATCTAGTACAACCAAATGAAGAATGTGATTGGCACACCTCATGTGAAACAATTTCCCATCAATAACTAAACAATCCTTGCTATCTAGCCATTTAATCAAATTTCTCATCATAACACCATTGGTAAAGCATTATCAATCGAGTTAAAGAAAGGAATTTCCTATCTATGTTCCATTCAAGAGTGCAAGTTTTGATACATTCGGTAAGAACATCTCCGTGTGTGGTGATGGCACTAAAATATAAGCTAATGTTTTCTTATTCAAGTTCCATTCATCATCTATGTAGTGGCATGTTACACAACAATACCCATCTTTAGTATGCTTTAGCGGTCACATATCGATTGTAAGACTACATCTAGAAGTCAAGTTATCCAATACTACTTGCAATTCTTGTTTTTGTTCACGAAAAAGCTTCATCAAATCACTCCTAGTTGTGTTCCTACACATGATCTTAGTGACGAGGTTCAAAGACTTGCAGAACATTCTAAAGTAAAAATGTTGAGCCATGTTGAGAGGATAATCATGCTTAGCAATCATTTTAACCATGTATTCCTAGAAACTGCAGGGTCATACTTATAATTAGCTAATTTTGCAGCTTGGTTACCCTACATTTTTGTGAAGTGGAAATCTTCGTTGCCCGTGCTTGTTTCTTCTCTCTTTGGGCGAGATCTTTAGATGATTAGATAACTTTGGAAGTACCACTTACACTATCTGCGTCAACTTCCTTATTACAATGATGGCATGTACCTATTACAAATGTGCTTCCCTCACATGTTTTTTGTTGTGTCTTACTTTAACATCCCTTTCAAATTCATCCCACACCCAAGAAGTTGTTGCTGCGAGTTTTTCTTCAAAGCGGTTATCGGTGGATCCTCTCTTCAACTTCTCTATCTTTATCATCTGTATGAGAGTCCGACATGGTAACATTAATCCGGGTTCTCTTACATTTCTCAGCAATCCCGTCTTGTTACTAGTACCGGTGTTGAGCCAATTGTGAAGCTTGAACACTTGGTGTTTGTGAGGCATCCGTAGAAATGACGGCATTTGATTGAGATTCGAGCAAAGGGGTTGAATTCGAGGTCTTGCGAGACTTGGTGCAACTTTCTTGGTAGACTTGAGTGGTCTTTTAAACATTTTTGCAATTTCTCCATATCAAAATTAAACACGAGAATATGTGTAAGCAAAGATCTATCCAAGTTAATAATGAGAATATGTGTAAGCAAAGATCTCGGCAAATATCTAATATCTTACACAAAAAAAGAGAAGAGACGGGGAACAAAATGCATAAGAGAGACTTGATGTCAAAGACGAGAAGACATTATGGTACTCGAATAAACACTAGAGCTACGAGAGATTAATATGAGTGTCGACATCGGAGCAATTGTAAAAGAGATTACACTTCTATTCCTCGTGTGCATACTAGTAAACTACTTGAAATTCGAAAAGATAAATCCTGTGCAATTTAACACCCTTAGAGAACCATATGCGGGCCTTAACTCCCTATAAAAGAAACAAAAAACGCTTCCATCCAATGCATTTGCTACTATTCGCTTACTCATGAAAGCCTATCTTGCATAACGAGATGGTTAACAAGTTGCAAGACTATCTAGCTTAACAAGTTGCTCGGAATGCATTTCCCGGGGATGTTGAAGCGATAGGCAAGACTACCTAGCTTAACAAGCACTCAAAATGCATTTCCCGGGGATGTTGAGCAATAGGCAAAACTACCTAGCTTAACAAGTCACTCAAAATGCCTTTTCTAGGGATGTTGAGCAATAGTCAAGACTATCTAGCTTAACAAGTCTCAAAATGCATTTCGGGGATGTAGGTCAATAGGCAAGACTATCTAGCTTAACAAGTCACTCAAAATGCATTTCCCAGGGGATGTTGAGCAATAGGCAAAACTACCTAGCTGAACATGTAAAGCAAAAGTAGGCGTATGCCGCTTATTGAACCATTCAACAGACTGAAAAGCTGCTTTTATACAAAGCATTTTGAGTAAACTAAAGCACACGGTATTCTTTAGTAGAAGGGGAAAGAATAGTTCGCTTTGTGCTTTCCGCACATGCTATGTAAACCATTCAAAAAAGAGAAAGCTGCTTTTATACAAAGCATTTCGAGTAAATATAGAATAAGAATCTTGAGAAGACACAACATGATAACATAATAGAGTAGTGTTGTTTGAATCTAACTCTTTAGCATACCACATATTTAACATTGTAAAGTAGTGTTGGACATAGGAATTAACAAAATTAAGCAACTTCACCACCAACTTTGCTTACTTGAGTCTCTTTCTCCGGAGACAAAGATGAATCCCTTCACGACACTTTCAACTGATAGTAGTTTGTTCTTGATCTGAAATCACAAATTTATTAGTAGGAGAAAATTCAAATTAGACTACAGGCAACCAACTGTCCACTCAATCACATTTGCAGACTTAACTAAAGCTAACCCCTTGCACAACAATACTTTGTGCAAAGTTAGTGCAGCCTAGAGATACAGGGACTTTGTTCTACAGGAACTTAAAAATTTGTGAAGTTATGCACCACAAAACATTTAAAAATACTAATAATACATGATAAGCTTTTAAGGGACATGAGAAACAACATCCGGCTAACTTCACATCATTTTTTTAATCGAATACTAACAACACTTAGAGATTACAACTTACATTCTTCTTCTTCATTGGGCTAACATCGGGAGTTTTAACACCTTTCCGGGAGCCCGAAATAAACATTAATAACAAGAGATTAACCCAGATTTCATGAACAGGACAAAGATAAAACTAAAAGATAGGAAGAAATGGTGATAACAAGTCATGAGATCTTGGATAAAAATGAAAACCATGAAACTCTAAATCCTAGAAGAGGAGGAATTTAAATCGAACTGATAACAACCAAAGTATCTATTCCATTGTATCTATTTCATCTTAACAACAAGAACAAATTTCAAAAGATAACTTAATCAATAACTATCTTATTAATAGAATCAAACCCTAACTATCAATATTAAGTTATTCAACAACCTCTTATTCTAATTCAATTTAAACCCATCTCAAAGCTTTCACTGAGAAACAAATTTCATCCGTACAGAAACCCTAATTTTATACTGCAACACAGAAACCCTAATTTCATAATAATCGAACATAAGAATCGAACAAATTAAAAGAGAAATTATTAACAACATAGAGGGGGGAGAGAATCAATACCTGATTGAGTGATTAACATGGAGTTGGAGAGATCGGATTCGAGAGGAGGGAGCGAGAGTGAGGAGTGAGAACCTAGAAGAGAAGAAAAAAGAAAAGGGAAATCGAAATGAGTTCTCGACTCGGTCTTCTAGACTCCACACTAGAATACTTGGTATGGGAAAATTACAAGTACGCCCTACTTAATCGGATATCGGATATTAACCAAACGGATGGAGCCCAATCCGATTCCGATAGGCTAAGGGAAAATATCCGATAAACATATCCGATCCGATATCCGATATCCGATAAAGCGGATAAAATCCTATAGGATCTCGAATAATCGGAAACGGACTCCGGATATCGGACATATATTGACAGGCCTACTTATGCCCCTTTGGTTTATGGGGTGGGGAGGCTTAGAGGCTCCCATTTTGGAATTTTTGTAATTACGTTTTTTTGCTTTACTAAACCATTTTGACCTAGCCAAAAAAAATAAAAATAAATTAATAAATAAATTAATTAATTAATTGATTGATGACTATAAACTACACCATCCGCATAGTTAACCATAATACAATATGTTGTTGGATAGATTGTGTAGAGATAGAATGATAGTTTACAGAGTCAAGTAATTGAGACCACCGTTTTCAGTATTATTGCAGTGAAATAGAAATGTCACCAGAATTTATCTTTAAGTCTAAAATGGATTCTTCCTGGGTCAATACCCGAGTGGTAGATGATGACGGACTGTAAATTTGTTGGCTATATGTCTAGGCTGGTTCGAATCCAGCTCCTCCTTTATAACCATATCAGGCGGATAGATAACGATAAGCACAAGGCAGAAGACAAAACACCCAATGCCGCCAATGCCAAGGATGAAGATATACCCCATGCCACATATTTATCAAGAAGCACAAGAAATAAAACAAAATACACAATCCACAGGCACCGGCTGCACCTTTGGAACTCCAAATACCCCGATTTTGCTCGCTCAACTATCCGCGAAAAGAACTTGGATGGTCTGGAAGCCTTTACGAAATCGCCTGAGTTAAGTGAAACTAGACTTCCAACAAAAGTAGTCGCATAAAAATGTTTTGGCATGCAGGGGATATCAAGAGTCGCAAGTGTTCCGCTCTTTTGGTTATACGAGACTAAATAGTCCTTGTCTCTAAAACGTGTACCATGCAATAGAATCTCGCAATTCTTCTTCTTATTGAGATAATGAAGCGGCACTAATCTATTGAAACCTGTCATATCTCTCGAAAGGCTGAAAATTTTGGTCCATGAATCTGTCATCACCCACAGATCGATGTTTCTAAACATATATGTATCATCCACTAATAGGTAAAGGTCCTCCTCTCCCAAGACACCCACATGCATATGTGTATACCAGTACGAGCCATCGTCTAAATAGCATCCGGGTATTTGGATCTCTTGTGTTCTCATTTCAACTACATTGAAGGAAACTATGACTTTAGTGCTTTGTATCCAATGGATAGTTCCTTTTGAAGTCTTCTCGGAGACATTAGCACGACCTATGTTATATGGTATGTCTCCAACATTTTCCCATGAGCTTGAACCTAGTCTAGAAACCCAAACTTGAGAACAAGTATCGTCAACCATATTGTCGTCAAACTGCTTGTAGGACACTATTTTGAACAACTTGTAATCATCGATTTTCCAATCGTAACAAACCCCATATCTGATGCCATTGTATTTGATACCGCTACCTGATGTTGTTGGAGTCGATATTTTCTTGAATTCTCGAGTTGATGGATTCCACAAGCAAACTGTTTCGTCGTCAAGTTTACCGGTGTATAAGCCGATCGATTAGGCCATCACATGAAGCAATAGGCAAATGATGAAGTAGATACGCATCAGATGGGTACTCGGTTTGAACAGGCATATGGTAATTAGATGAGGATGTTACATCAAAATCTATGGTATAGTAATCTGCGGGAGAATCATCATCCTCACCGTATGTTTTAAGCAGGAGACTGAACTTGTTGTTTTGAACAGCGTGGTGAAGATGCATCTTAGTAAACTCAGGGGTTTTGAGCAACTTATCCCAGGGTTACATACACACCTGGAACGACCGATCGACTTCACGGGTGTCATTGAAAGTATTTCCATGGTAATATCTTGAGGAAGCCTCTCCATTTTTTTCTTCTTTGTAGCTATTGCAAGATGTGAAGGTAGGGTGCTTTTCTACAAACTGATCAAGAAAATTTTATCTTTACCTGATGAATTTCTGTGGATCTGTTTCCTACGAGAGTTTTTGGTTTTATAGAGAGGAGGAAAATGAAGTTTTTCGGACTTAGTTGAGAATCTGAACTTCAGATCAAGAAGTGCAACCAAAGAAAGGGTTCGATAATCCGAACACTCAATGTTCCGAGAAATAATTATTTGCTTTCTTACAAAGCAAAAGTGAATTCGGGCTTTTTGACCAACCATTGAGAAGCAAAGCATATTGTTAGATTCTCTTTTGTTTCTCAGTTACAGCAATGAAGAAATAATAATAATTTGCTTTCTCATAAAGCAAAAGTGAAGTCCTCCATTTTCACCATCCCATTACTGCCATTCTACCTAGGCAAGAAACAAAAGCAATGAAGAAATCATTGAGAAGCAAAGCATATTGTTAGAGATATACATCTCCCAATTGTCCTTATCTCGTGATCGGGAAGTAGCCTTCCAAGAATGTGATCATTGGCTTATTCAAACGGTCAAAAGCAACCGTCGGTAAATGCATTCGCTCGGCCTGGTCAAATGATCCAGTTTGCGCGGCCTGGTCCACGGACAAGATTCTCCCAGTCCGGTCCATCTATGCTGCCATCCAGTTCTCCAGTCGGCAGTCAACGTGCAGCTAGCCATGTTTCCAGTCATGTTGTTAGCCAGTCCACCAACCAGTTTTCCAGCCCATTATGCCAGCATGCGGTCACAGTTCTAAGTTTGCTGCAAAGCCCATTGAAACTGTTGTTAGGATGGTTGGCCCGCAATATGATTAGGGCAAACGGATAAGAACCCTGATTTTGGGCATACCAAAATCTTTCTAGGCATACAAAGCAATAGTCCTAACTTGGGTGACCTTATAAGGGGTACCCTATGGGTAGTTCAATTACCTATATGCCCTTAAATCTTCTAAATTACTAATCTATCCCTAACCCTAATACAAAAACCTAATACCAAAAACATAAAATCAGTATTCAAGTCTTCTTCTAGTCTTCTTCTTCCTCCCCTCCTCTGCTCCCTCACTTCATATCGCATCGCCGTGAAACTGATAATCGTCGATTGATGAAAGATTGATCGTCCATTAAACTCTACTATATAATGGGTCGTCGTAAAACTATAACGCATTCTAATAGATCAATTGAAGCACCAACAGAAGAACCAATTGAAGAGAACTTCATTGAAGATGAAGATGTAGAACAAAGTGAAATCCAACCACAAATCGAACCGGAATAACAAAGTGAAGAACCAACACCGAAATGAGAATAAGAAAGTAAGTTTGTACAAACCCATCTAGTAATTTGATGTTTTTGCTTGGTATAATAGGTTTAATAGCTAAATATAAAGGGTTTTGCGGCGGTTCGGGGTAGGGTTCGGCATGTGACTTCGTATTTGCGCCCGAACTTTTCTTGCGGCGAACTACGAAAATGTATATGAAAAGATCGCTTTAAAATTTTAGATGAGATTTGAGCCGAATTTTGTTAAATAGAAGCCTTGTATTTAGGATCGAAACTTATTCGATACAATTAGATTTGAGCCGAACATGTATTTGTAGAATTTCATATATTGTTCACGTGTATAGGCTCGCGTATCCTATGATATTCTTATGCGCCGAACATATGTTACAATTCTAAGTATAGATTCGGCTTATTCGATACTATTTGTTTTGAGAAGAATATCCGTTGTTAGAATTCATTATTTTTGCAAGTGTAGAGGTTCGACTCATTTTATGAAATCATTATGCGCACCAATTATTGTTTAATTAAATGAAAATATGGATTTGGCTTATTCGATAATAGTACTTTTGTGCGAATATACATGTTCGGCTTGGAAGTATTTTTTGTGCATATGCAGAACTACTCTCTGTAAATGATAATCAAATACATATTTCATATAGTTTGTATTCCTTTGTTGTTCAAGTATTAGGCTTATAAGTTTTATGCTTATGTCGGGAACAATGCATCTAAAAAAAAAAAGAAGATGGAGGTACCACCTTCTACTTCTAAAACTCCGATCCTCGAGGAGGAGGTAAGAAACAATTGGGAGCGAAACCGTAGAGGAACTAACATAGAAGAAGTAGATGAACAAAGGAAGAGTTGGAAGACAAGAAGAGGTATTTATGATGATGAAGAAGTTGATAATATTCAAGAAACACAACCCCAAAGAAAACCCGAGAAAGGTAAGAAGGTTGCACAACCGAGTCGGAGAACAAAGTTGCGGAACAACGGGCTCACGGGTTTTCACATTCCCGTTGAAGATGATGTAATTTCACCTAGATCGGATGGTGAGCCTCATGGTCTTAGGAAGACGGAGGAAATGTGTTGATTGGTTACGCCGAATCTTGGGCAAAAAAGATTTATGAGACTCGATCACAACCGTGCGATCTGAGTATTGAGACACCAGAGGGCAGCGGAATGGAAACTTTCTCGAAGAGGTTGATGAAGTGGTTGCGTACGTACAATCCTGCAGCATGTCCTGCCATTCAATATGGACATCAAGAATATGATAGTGTGACATGACCTCCCTGTTTTTTGCCGAGAGATTTTGTCCAGAGACTTACATATTTCAATTACCTTTTGGAGAGATGACAATCTCTCCTGATGAAACGAGTAAGATTACATGCCTTAAAGCAAGGGGTAGAAGCGTGGATGCTGATTATTATGACATGAGTTTGGATGATTTGTACAAGTTGTTCGAGGAAACTCTTGGTTGGAGTTCATTCAAAACCGAGTTGGAGTTTTGTCGATCCGTTAGAGATGTCGACTCCGTTTGCATACACAGTGGAAGGAATAAGAAGATCAAGCTAACTAACTTGAAAAAGGAATTTGAGTGCACAAAGGAGAAAGTACAGCAAGGGGTGTTGGTAATGGACGAGATAAAAGTGAAGCAAACCGGAACCGCATACTTGCTTTATACTCTTGCGTAGATATCTTTCCGACCTTAGGAAACAAGGTAAATGCTAATTATCTCCAATTGGTAAAGAATATTGAAACCTTTAACAAGTATGCTTGGGAACGGCCAGTAGCTTACCTGTTTGGACCAACTTGCGGTCGCCTCTAAGGTTGACAAGCATAAACATTGGAGGAAATTTCACTATGCTTCGAGTAATTCTCGACTATAAAACTTGATTTTTTTTTTGGGTTATCGGTGTATAGTTTTGTTACATAAGTCGAACCATAACTCTTGTCGAGTTAGACTTACAATACTTGTTACGAAGTTAAGCCGAACAAAGTAACTCTTGTCAAGTTCGGCTTATAATACTTGTTACGTTTTAAGAGAACAATGCACCGAGTTTTCATATATCCTTCTTACTTTGTTGTGTCAAAGAAAACAATGTCTACTGTTTTGTTTCTATTACTTCAATCATTTTAAGTTAGTTATTTGGATGTAGGTGTGGGTATATGACCATTTCCCAATTTTGGAATGGCTAAAACGTTTTGAAAAGGATATCGAGTGGGTTGATACGAGCAAATAGCAAAGAAGGTGCTATACGAGGACTCGAAGAAAAGTAATAAAAAACAAGTTGGTGGCAAGTTTGAGGGACAATTTAGATACAATGGGTGTTGATGACGTCGATTTTCAACCATATGTGAAGGAAGATGAAGAAGATGAAATTGTTGAAGATGGGGATATGCCGGTGGCTATGTACCATGGTCCATTATTTTATCCTGGTGGTTATGTAATATACGATCCTCGGCGATTACTCCGTCAATTAGGATGCATCCAAAAGGTTCCTTTGTTTGACGAGAAATCCATGTTGTTGCCAAAGGGTGGTAATGGAACTAAAAGCACCACTTCATCATGGAAACCAAAGTATGATCCCGACCCTACCCTTGAGTATTGGAATAATTTAGATACTAACAAATTAGATGTTACCAAGTTAGTACCTTTAGGTGATGATCCACAAAGAGGATCGGGCTACATGGATTGGTATAACTAGATTTCTCATCCCTTCATTATCAATAAGAAAAGTCAAAAAGAAAGTTCGATAATGCGAAGGATATCAACATCTATGCCAAGTCTACTTAGAAGAAGTAGTGATGGCTTTCAAGATAATGGTAAGAATGATTTCACTTTATACTCTTGCATATATAAGTTCATGGTAAAAATGTCTACTCACGGTTGGAAGTTGTTGTCAAATGAAAATAGGTTGCCGCGGGTAAGGAGATGTTGAAAAAAATGAAGACCAAACTTGGTTGCAAAACATCTATGACTGTTGAAGAACAGAAATACCTCTACAACAAGTGGGATGCAATTATAAACAAAGGACAAGGACCCGAGGGAATCCGAGGTACTCTCGCAAAAAGGCCTTCCACTAAGAGGTCTCAACAAGTTGGTGAAGGTACTAGTGGAGGTGGTACTAGGGATGATGCGTCGGAAGATGAAGGCCAAGGAGGAAGAAGAGGTGGTCGTGGAACTAACAAGAAGGGTCATCGTTAAGTGCACATTTAAGTTTGCCAAGTTCTTTTTAGTGTTTTCTTAAGTATTAAGTACACTTTGCAAGTTCTTTGACTTATACCGAAGCGAGATTGGGGTATACTCAAACTAATTGGGGTATACCCAATTTTAAAGGACATTTTTTGTGGGTTTTAGGGGAGGCCGAATGGGTAAGTTACAAAACTACCCTTACTCATTAATAATCTTAATTACCCTAAATCGCTTTTTTATTCTCTTCATTTCATCTTCTTCTCTTCTTCTTCTTCTTCTTCATCTTCATCTTCCATCAACCAAAGCCATATAAAAATCTTCAACTTTGATTTTCAAAAAAAATTGTTGACTCTACCAGCGAAAAGAAGACTATAAATGATGTTTAAACTCAAACCCATCATTGTGTTGTGTGATTTGATTGTTATATTAGGTTAGAAATCGAAAATTATGATTTCGTGTCTTATTGCCACGGCAAGGTCGTGATATGAATATCTTGCCGAGCTTTTCATAACAGCCATGGCGGCGATTGTAAAAATTTCAACAGCAGGAAGGGTATTTTTGAATACCTCACGGCCAAAAACAACTCTTAGGAAGGGTATTTTTGAATACCTCGTAGCCAAAAACAATGGGAAGGGTATTTTTTGAATACCTTGCCGGCCAATAAATTTTTTATATCATCTCCTGTATGTCAAAAAACAAAAGTCGGCAAGGTCGACGATGAAAGATCTTCCGGCCACTTTTGGCCGGCGGGGTTGACTATGAAGAGCTTCACGGCCACTTTTGGCGGCCCGAGGTCGACGATGAAGAGCTTGCCGGCCACTTTTGGCCGGCGGGGTCGACGATGAAGATCTTGCCGACTTTTCATATTTTCAGAACTGAAAGTGTTGATTTATTCTTTGATTTTGAGTATGATTTCATATAACATATTTGCAATCCCCTTTTTCGAAGTATTTCGGTTGTGTGCTTCATTTTCGTTGCAAGAGATATTCTCAACAAAAAAAAAAAAAAAATCATCAAAAATCATCCCACAAAGTTCAATCAAAAACAAAATTTCATAACTTAAAATTCATAAGTTTTAATCTATTCAATTAATTTAAACTTAATTAATTAATCTAATCAAAATTTTAGTGTTAATTAAACGAGGGCAATTTTGCCATTTTGAAAATACAAGGTTAAGGGGTGGCTTGGTTTTAAGTTGGTTTCCTGGAAATTATTTAATTATTTTTTAATCGATAGCGAAATATTTAATTATTTAAGTTGGTTTCCTGGAAATTCTAATATTCTTTGTTATGTTCGGCTTGTCCTATAATTAAAGTTTATGCTTCTAATCATGTATGTCTAAGGTTCGGCTTGCTCTATAATTTGAGTTATAAGCCGACCCTTCAAAATCATTATTGGAGTATAATCCAAAGTAGATAGTTCGGCTTAAATCTCACGAGATATGGTGAGCCAACTCGTAAAAATTTTAAAAAAATTAGAAACCGAATCGACCAAAATAAATTTTTGGACAGGTTCGGCTTATGTGAAATAATATTAGAAGCCGAACACGACAACAACACTACGGTTTTTTTTTTGTCAGAATCGGCTTTCATCAAAATAATACTACAAGCCTAACTGTGGAAAAACTCGCTTTTCATCGATCATCGGGTTCGGCTTTCATTGAATTAATAAAACAAGCCGAACCTTCTCTTGTGTTTATGGTTCCAGTTTCCAGAAAACGACACGTTCCATAACCAAAAAGTAAATCATTCAAGTATTTCGTTTTGATGGGTACATGTAACTACAATTCTAGTCAAAATATCATCCTCATCATACACGAAAATCAAAAGACACAAAATACGTGATAAATCCATGAAACATTTTTTATGGAGATCTAAACGAATCTCATCCTCTTCACTGACCTCTTTCTCATCCTCTTCACTGACCTCATTCTCATCATCTACACTGACCTCTTTCTTATCATCTTCATCCTCATCACTTGAAAACATAATTACTTGTCCACTTGGAGTTTGCACATGTAAAGATTTCCAAAGATCCATTTCCATCGCATAATTTGCACACCAATCCATCGCAAAATTATTTTCAAATCTAGGACAAAAGGCTGCACTCATCAAGGGTGGTAATGGGAAACCGGGTCTAAGTTTGGTAGATAAAATGAAAATTTTGAACAAATACAAGAACAAGTCTTCTATCCTTTACACCATCATTGCAAGGTTTTGTTGGAGGCACGTAAGTAAAGCTACTACCTGGTCCATGCGAAACAATTTACGATAATCGAATGTCTCCGCTATTAAAACCCACAAATGGGCATTGTCATCCAATGTTCTTCGGTAATGATAAAATCCCCATGCAAACGACGTTGGAATGCAACGACTCCATTGCCACCCCCGGATCTTTTCTCGGACTGTTCTTATCATTATCTTATAGAATTCTTTGTGTTTACATAGGGTTTGTAACAATCGTTGCCGAATATAGTTCACTTCATTTTCAGGGGCACCAAATATTGCCTTCCATAAAGGACCAAATCATTCCCGAATGATTGAGAACGATCCGAACCGACCGAATCCGATGATACTTGAACTATTTGAACTCGAACCTAGTTCGGATTATATGGACCTCACGAATGATTCGCGAAACGTATCCGAACTATAGAATCAATGAAATTTCCGAACTAGAACTTGAACCTAGTTCGCGCCCAACTTGCTCTCCCATACGTAATTCTCGACCCGGAGTTTCGTTGATTGGTTTTGTTTGATTTTGTATATACTTTATATTTAAATACAATTAGTCGGTTAATATTTTCTATTGATAGTTGTTTAACAGTGTTTTATGTGTTAATTTTGCTTAATCTATAAACTCGTTTTATAATATTTATGTGATTAAATTGTTTACTTCAAGTTAAATACTCACGCTAAAATATTTTTTTCATCTTATAAATCATATACAAATAAAATTAGTCTCGTAATACGGTCATAATACTTATCAATTTATCATATATGTAAGCGAATTTTAAAGTGCCGAACTCACATTTATAAAACGAATATGCACGCGTCGTATGTCGTTCGAACTACTATCCGTTCAACTTGAACCGTTGATCGGATTTTTGACAATCCGACCTATCGAGAATCCGTATAATTCCGTGACGTATACCGTCCCAGGAACTACTACCGTGCCAATTGCTAACTAGGATCCGGCCCCATACTGACCGTTTTTAATTATTAAAATAATTCCAAGTCACTTAATGACCGGATGACACAAAAAAAATTTATAAGAATTTCTTAGTCATCGAAAGACCGTGTGGACCATCTACATGAACCCCTCAAAATCTGGACTTGATTGATTAGCGGATGACATGTTTCCACTGTAGTGTTTTTTGATCCATATCGTGTGGACCATCAGTAATTCATGGATGTTTTTTTCTTCCATAAGGACTATTCTAATCACATGTCAAAAAAAAAAAAAAACGTGTTTGGGAAAAGCGAGTTGCGCCATTATGGGAAAATCACTTGAGCGACGGACTTTTAGCGCGATATTGACTATCTGTGGCGATAATGACTATATCGCCAGTTCTGCCATGAATATCGCTCGATATTATTTCTAGCGCCAACGACTAGTTCTTTATCGCTTATAAATAGGTAATTTTCAAATTCAAAACTTACCCCATAAATTTTTTTACACAAAAAAATTTCTCTATTTCTCTATCTATTTCTCTCTTCCTCAATCTAATTTATTTTTTTCTATTTTTCCCAAATGGCACAATTTCAAACCCAACTTGATTTTTTAGGAGTAATGCTTGAAGGTCTTAGTTAAGAAGATTTGCGATAGTTATAAAGAAATAAGCAAGAAGCAAAGAAGTCTTCAAGTTTTGGATATTAACCACGTCAAAAACGCAACTAAGAAAAGGCAAAAAAAAGTTCAAGGAAAGGAAAATCAAGGCAAAACAAATTTGAAGTCAAAGAAGAAGATAAACAAAGGAAACTCCGTTCATGAGCGCATTGATTGGAAGTTAAGTGAAATGGAGAAGATTAACAAGATGAAGAACATTGTTCAAATTTTTATTTGACTCAATTAGTTATCTAATCGAGTATATAAAACCCACCATTGTAACAAAACAATTCCTATGGCAATGGCCAAACTCAAAAGTTTATTGAGCCAGTGGATGGCCAAACCGGATTTTCCACTATGGAAAGCGTAGGGCGCCATTACAATAGGCGCGCGATAGGATCCTGGACTCGGGCGTTCGAAAGCATGACGGGCGTTAGGGAAGGCGACTCGGGCGTCACAGGGCAAGACGCAGCGTCCATAGATTGAGCGTCCACTGACTCATCCTTTCATTACAAGTACAGATAATATATTACTAAACTGATTATAATATTAGGGTATATATAATATTGTCTTAAAACTCAACCTATAGTAATCATTGTGTCCCACTTTCAAGTATTTTTGTTTTTTTGAAGAGCACTTTTAAGTATTTAACTCTGGTTATTGCTCCACTAATGAAAAATTGGTCCCATTTTCTATATAATATCAATTTATATTTCTTCTAGCTGTAAACAAAAGTATAGAGAATCGGTGAGCGATCTTTCATCAAACGCGCAGGGCGTCATTAAATTTATCGCTGAGTTATTAGGAATAGGCGCGCGCCATTCCAATGACGATGCGTACTGGTAGAGTGTCTCGATGTTCAAATGAACATATCAGACCATTTGAACATCCATTTTCTTGGTTTGTTCATCCCATAGTTGGATCAAAATGAACAAACTCTAGGTTTGTTCATTCCATAGGAATTGCTCTAACTCTTCTACCAATTATGCCCCATCTAATAAATGTGGGACTAAGGTCCCAATAGAAAACCATAATTTAACTGAATATGCAGTTCTTCGAGTGATTACAAATGAAGATTTGGAATCCGAATGTTCGAATGAAGAATGGTATTGTAAAAGATAACGATGAGACCACCATATTCAGTATTATCGCAATGAAATAGAAGCGTCACAAATATTTATCAATAAGTCTAAAATGGATTCCTCCTAGGTCTGTTCAAATCCATCCCCTTCTTCAATACCATTTCAAGCAAATAGCTGCCGAGAAGCACAAGGAAGAAAACAAAATACCCAAGGCCTTGGCCAGGATGAACACAAATTTATAGAACCGTTTTTTTGGGACCATGGTTATATTTTGGGTAAGACATTAGAAGTAAATCTAGGTTACCCCTTATCTAGATATTTATATTAATGCCTAAATTTCCCTCCTGATTAATTTGGGTAATGATTAGTTAATGTTAATAATAGGTAGTGTAATGATTAGTGAAATGATTAAGTTAAAGATAATTAGTGAGATTAAGAATCAGATGGTTTTTGTTTTTAAAGAAGTGGAATTATTGAGAGAGTAAAGTTAGAAGATGAAGAAGAAAACATGAAAAACGATGGATTTTACCAACCACAATAGGAGGAAGGGTATTTGGGTACCGGGTATGCTTTAAACTTAGATAATGTTGGTTAAATTGCTCCAAATTTTCAAAAAATGTAAATTTTTAGAGTAGATTTGGGCTTGTTCGGTTACCTTATGTGAAGAAGGTTCTCAGAATTCATACGAAAGTGTAGTTCGGTTACTTTTTCCAAAAACGCGAGTTCGGAACTCGCTCTTTAACGGAGGTTTTAGTCGTTCGGTTAACGGACATGTTCTGAACTTTGTTTATAGGATTTCTGAGTAATGCTCGGTTGGTTCGCAAACTTTAAGCAACAACATATCTAGCAGGAACTCCACATGTATGCAAGCTGGTGAAGAGTTCGATTGCGAACTAAGCCAAAGAACATAGAGGGACAAGTTCGGTTAAATTGAAACTCAACATAGTAGGAAAAATAGCACGGTTCGTTTACATTATTTTTTTTTCTTTTTGTAATGTGGGTAGAGTTCGGTTAGTAGATAGTTTTAGAAATTTTTGCAAAGAACCACCGAACGGAGTAGGGAAAACTTCGGTTAAATCATAACTTCAACATAGTGGGGAAAATAACACGGTTCGGTTACATTGGATTTTTTTTTTTTTTTTTTTTTTTTTTTTTTTTGTATTATGGGTAGAGTTCGGTTAATAACTACTTTTTAGAATTTTTGCGAACCAGCGACAGAGTGGGAAAAGTTCGGTTGCATGAGAACTCAACATAGTGGGACAAATAGCACGGTTCGGTTACATTGGAAATTTTTTTCTTTTTTAATATGGGTAGAGTTCGATTACTAGATAGTTTTAGAAATTTTTATAAACCAACTCGAACTCATGATTCAGTAACCTAATTTTAAATCCCTGTGAAGCCGATTGTTCTTATTTTTTCTTTCGGGAAGTTCGGTTAAAAACCAGGGTTTTTGCGAAACGCGTCCCTAACAGAACAAGGCAGCTGTAACTTCCATATGAACCTATTTTGATGATTTCTATTCAATTAAAAGTAATGGGGTTTTGATGATTTTCGATTTTGCTAGATGTGCTAAATCGGGACCTTTTCAATGGAGTCTTGGGTTTTCTTTTGAAGAACCATTCTTAGATTTTAGGAAGAAGAGAAGAAACAGGAGAACAATTTTTTGTCCTCAATTTTTTTTGTGCGTTTTTTTTGTGCGGCTAGGTTTTAGAGATTCTTCTTTTTTTTTTTTTTAGATTAAATTAGTGGCGGTTATTAGATTAGGGTTAATTTTAATTAGGGTAAAGGTTCAAATTAGTAATCTCATGATTTTAAGACATCCCTTAACATTGTAGGGTAGGTGGCTAATAAGACCGAAGTGATCCTAGAAAAAACCATGGTCTAAAAATGGTTCAATTTCTATCTTTGCCAATATACCCAATGTCAGATAGCTATAAAGGAAACACGAGAAATAAAACAAAATACCCAATGGCCCAATAATAATTAAAAATATTTTGACAACAACATATATATAATTTTATAACAAGGTAATGCTCTTGGAAGTATATGATTACATGCAAAGGGACATGGCATATAAAAGAGTAATAAAACACACTTTGTATGGCATATCACATCGTCCAAGATGGTAAAGAAAGAAAAAGAAAAAGAAAAAGCATACGTTACAAAATCACAATGTGTAAGGTCCAAAACCATATGTTACAAAATGATTTTCTTTTTCATTTTTTTTTTGAAAGACGTTACAAAATGATATGGGAGAATAAAAATAGGAAAAAAATGAATAGTTAACGCATGGATTTTTGATCATACCCAAAGCAGTACCAAAGCAGTACCGGAGACTATTTGCAAATTTATGATCATGGTTACCACTAAGTCCAAGAAAACATACTAATCTATGATAGATAATAATCATAACAAACATTATATAATATTATGCATGAATGAGACAAAACACCATAAGTACAGTCATATAATAATATTATTATGGCAAGCGTATCATTATATCACAACATGTCATACATATCATGATTTACCAAAGATATGATTAATAAAAATGGAATTTTAACAAAGCGCCACACTTCTAATTTTGAATTAAGAAAGTGCCACCCGTTTTTTAAAAATTTATAAAATGCCTACGTTAAAGTACTGTTTAAGGCCCACTTGATCAGTCAATTGCTATTGAAAAAGTCAAAAAAATGTAGCATGGTTACCTAACTAACCTTGTGAATTTCCTTATACTTTGGTTTATCAAGCCGGTAGAGATTTTATCTTCTCTTATCTTCTTCGTCCTCTCTTCTTCCTAAGCGATTACGAGAGATGGTTTTGAGGTTTTGAGATCGGGAAAATATTAGAGGAACATTAAGGAATGATTCTTGGTGGTGAGGATTTTGTACAGTTGATTCAAACTCAAACGAAAAGTAAATCAAAGACTAAGTTAGGGTTTACGGATTTAAAAATAAAAATTGTATAAAGGAATTAGTTGGTAAAAGTTGCATGAATGATGAAGGAGATGGAATTGTGGAGTTATGAATTGGTTAAGTTTCTATTACGATTGAAGAGAAGTGAAATCGGTGAGATTCAAAGGTATCAAACACTAATTTTGGATTTGGGAGAAATTTATGGGAGAATCGATCAATTGATGATGGGTTTTTCTTGTTACGAGCAAGAGAATGATTTAGTGATCGAATCTCTTTTGCGGTGAAAATATAGGGTTTCATGAGAAGAACTCAGGGAAGGATTTGAGATGGGTATTTGGTGTTGGTTGAAGAAATTGATGAGGCTACGGTGAAGATTGGTTAATTATAAGAGGTTAGAGATTGGAGTGCAAAGGTAATTTTCTTGATCAATTGAATTGAATTTTATTCTTGTGATGAGTGATAGAGTTTAGGTAATTATTGTAGGTAATTATGGGTTGCGGAAGAAGAGTTTAGAGATCCGGATAGAAGTTGAATGTGTTTTATTAGATTGAATCATTGCGAGGGATAAAGAAGCATTTCTTGGATGTTTGAGAACTGAAAAGAATAAAGCAGCAGTGAAAGTATAGATGAATGTTAGGAAATTTGCAGGGATTACAGGAATGGGTTGTGCTAAGTGGTTTGCCTTGGATTACAAGGAGATTCATAACTACAGCTATGATTCTGAGATGAAATTGGAATTACAGGAACTGCTGCAGTTAGCTTGTCTTGGTACCGTACTTTGAACTAAAGTTGAGCTACACAAGTCTGATGTTAGCGAGCGTTGCAACTGTATGATGCTATTACAGGGGTGTATGGAACTATTTAGATGAATGTCTGGGCGGTACAAACTGAGAGCAAAGATTTTTAAATGGTGTTGGTTATTGCGGTGAATACGGTGTTCTTGCTACGACTCACGATTTAACTCATAATGACTCGTTACGATGACTTGATTTAACTCAGCTATAGTTAGACGATTTGAGGCATAGATATCTTTTACTAAGGCTGGATAACTGCCACCTATGCACTAACGGATATCTGGAAAAAACTGGATGGAAAAAGGTCAAATGTGTGGCATGTCCGGTTGAAAAAAAACGGTGGCACTTTCTTAAACATGAAAGTGAAAGTGTGGCACTTTATTAAAATCCCCATAAAAAATGATTCAAAACATAGCGAGAACAAATTCCATTGATCAGACATTGCGGACTTATAAAAATTACAAACATGTCATAGATTTTATTATTATTAAAATAGATAGACTCGCTCATAGCAGAACCCATTTATTCGGATTTGAGATCATATTATTCCAATCAAGTACAAAAAGGCGGGGAAAAAAATAAGAAATCAATTTAGGTATACCTCCACGTCTTGACCTTAATCTTGATTGAGAAGCAAAGCGACTTGATTGAGAAGCAAAAAGAAATATCGATAAAACAAATCATTGGTGACTAGTGGCTTGATAACGTTTTGAGGTGAAAATAGGGAAGACAAAGATTAAGAGAAACTACGGGAGAGATTGTATTGATAGCAACCCAAAGTATTACATAGCATAATATGATTTATATACAACCATTGGGAAAAACCTTAACTTCCTAGTTGGGCGCACATCCATGGACCGTAGGCCTATGTGAGAAAGATAATACTAAAATGCAAACGTGTTTATCTAACATATGAATCAAGCATATTTAATTTATTAGTTGCTTAAGTTTCTTTAAAAGAAGATTAAATTATACAACCACGAAATACCCATATATTGAATCTAAAATAAAGTATTACCTAAAAAATGAGTAAGCACCCATAAACACCATTTTGAAAAATGCAATGTATCTAATTTGAAAAAGTGCAATATTGGATAAAAGGAAATGGTATCTTGACCCTAGTTCTCGGATAAACCATAAACCATAGATCTTGAATTGTTCATTTTTATTGGCGATCAATGATAAGCATCGATGATTTGTCATTCTTGTTGATCAAGGATGAAAAGCTAAGACGACAAAAGAAATATACAAATTGGGGTTTGAAGGAATACTTTTGATTGGGGATTATTAAGAAATTGAATGGAAAAAAAAAAAGCGGCGTTGAATGTAGTCATTTTGCGGGTGAATTTCAAATTACTCCAATGCACGTTTATGGGGAACAAAACAAGTAAAATTATTAAAATAATATTGTTTATGATTATGAGATCATGTCCATAAATTTAACAAACTATCAATTTTATCTGATAATTTTATTTTCTCATATTAATAAAACTTACCAAGAATCTATGATTCAATATACAATCCATTGCATTAAGAATAATAAATGGATCGATTCATGGTTCACAATTTTAATTGTCATTGATACATTATTTGTAAGCAGTTTTATTAGTCGTGTGATACCACATATATCACATGTTATAATTTTGTAGTATTTATTTAATTTTGTAAAAGATAAAAATCCCCCAAAATGTATAGTTTTATATTTTACTTACCCGAATTAAACTTTAAAAAATATGTCCCCATGTATTTGAATTACTTTTTATGTATAGTTTATCATTTTGTATATAGTTACTTTTTATGTAACTGAATTACTTTTTTATGTATAGTTTTTATAGTTTTATGTATAGTTTTATCATTACCTTGAACTTTTACTAGTTGTAAGAACTTAAATTGGTCTGAAACTTTAAATTTTATACCTTTTTTGTGTAATTTGAACCTAATGAATGTTGAATTGAAAGACTATTTGTGTACTTACGTTTAATTTGAGTTTGGTTCTCATTTGAATTTGATTTGGTTCTCATTTGAGTTTGATTTGATTCTCATTTTTGTTTTTTTGGATTCTCATATGATTTTAATTTGGTTTTCATTTGAATTCACATTTGAGTTTAATTTGGTTTCATTTGAGTTCCATTTGAGGAATAGTCAGATTCAGTCAGGCGATCTGAATTTTGTTTTTATATTAAAATGTATATCTACAACGGATTGAGATCAATCTTAACACCTTGAAAATTAAATCGGTCATTGGTATGAGATTAGTCATGACCCCATGAGCCACGTCATAGATGAAAAGGGCGCTCAAACAACGACCATTTAGTGGAGTTCAAACATGTCATTGTTGTGATTGGTGCACACTTCTTGTAACGGCTTTTGCTACTACCATAGAAGACGAGAAGAAGAGGTTGGAGAGGCTTCGTAGTGGTAAAAGTTATAGAAATGCACAATTTTGGAACCTAGGCCACCCAACTAATCGGATCGAGAATACGGAAGATGATAAATGCGATGCAAGAGTTGAAGGAGAGTTTTCTTATGGTAAAACAATTATACAAATGCACAATTTGGAACACAATGCGCCTTACTAATCGGATCAGAATACATAAGTTGATAAATGTTGCCAAGAGTTGAAGGAGTTTTCTTTTGGGTTCCTTCAAGATATAACTTAGGATTTCAGTGACCAAAACTTGTCGGGAGAGGGTTCGTTTGGTAAAATATATAAGGAAACTTCAAATGGAACTGAAGTGGAAGTGAAGAGAATGACCCCAGCTTGGATGCCTATGGGTTGAGGGGTTTTCGGCGAGCTTTAAAATCTTGGGATGAGCCACAATCATCCTCGTTGCTCTCCTTGGATTTTATGTGAAGGGGTGGAGCGGCTATTGATGTACGAATACATGGGAAACAGAAGTTTATACGACAAGCTTTTCAAGGGGACTACTAATGGTGGTAACCCAATGAATTAGGAGCAAAGAATGGTGGTGGCAACGTGCCAAATTTTTTATTATAAATTTGGCTCATTTTAATTCGGTATATATGACTTTCACGACGATCGCCAACTCATATTTTCCACTAGTGTAAGATATGCTTACAATAAAGCTCTTTGGAACATCCTCTTTTCTTGAGTTGGTCTTCCATATTTTGAAAGATTTCTCATGCAGAGACAAACAAAAGTAAAGATCCTTCAAATTGCTTGATTGTCTTATGTTCTTAATTCATGACCTCACTTTCACAAAAAGATCAATAATCGTTTGGATTCTTTCTTTTTTGACTTGTGGCAGATGTAATAGCTTTTGAGTATAGGATCACACCCATAAATTTTAACATGATGAATGTATCCACCTTGCATATGAATTTGATATCGTCCCATGCATATATATGATATAAACATGTGGAATTGTTAATAATGTTGCTTTATGTATAGGATCACACCCATAAACTCATATTAAACTATTATCTTTATAACATAATTTTATTTTTATCATGTGTATATAAATTTACCAAGAATTTCGGTTAAGCCATTCAATATATGATTCGATACCAAAAAAATAAAAACGAGTCTTATAACCATTCAACATGCGATTCGATACTAAAAAAATAAAAATGAGTCATATAATAATGCGAGATATGAATACCTCGATATACTACTTGTAAACACTTTTAATAGTACGTGTGAAACCACATGTATCACATGTTATAGTTTTTCAATATTTGTTTATTTTTGTAAAACACAACGCAGCCCTCCTCCATAGACATAAACACACAAAAAAAGGTATAATTTTGTGTTATACTTACCAAGTAAAAACTTCAATAAATGTTCTCGTATTAGAGTTTATATATCAATCTTTTTAGAATAAAAATTTCGGAGCAAATAAAAATACTTACGCTTGGTATTTTTCTAGAGGTTATAGAAATACCAGATTTAACTAATTTTGCAAGCCAGTTCATTGAAATATGCTTAAAAACAATAATTGTTGTCACAAATCTCACAATAAATTGCGAGAAGATATCAATTAAAAGATCAAATCATAAATAAAATCCCAAAATACCAATGTATGTTGAACTTAAAATAAAATATTACCTAGTGAAGTAAGTAAACACCCATTTTAAAATTCTCGACTTTCCACTATGTATCTCATTACAAGTTAAGAAATGTAAACATATCTCTCTTGATACCCTTGGCCTTGATACATTTTGAACTTAAGCACCCAACTTGTCTCTCTAAAAGTCTTAGCCTTCATCTTACATGAGTTCTCCCTTTGGATGTTCACAAGGCTTGAAATGAATAATCTAACGTGAAGGGATCATTTTCTTGATCATCTTTACAAGGCGACAGCGCCTCAAAATAGATGGGCCTCATTCCATACTTAATAATAGAACAATGTTTTTTTTTAGGGGACCATGAGTTGATTAGGCCAATTTTCCTAAACTTAAAAGGGATGTCCTAAAGATAAGAAAATACTAATTTATCCTTTATATAAATTATAACGAACATTATAACCACCTAAACCTAATGATATACATCTAATATAAATAAATCATTAACCAAAATCAAAAACAAAATGTAAGAAAGAGGAGAGAATGCGGAAATTTCTAATTTTGAATTATTTTTTTCTTTCTTTTTTCCGCTTTCCGTTACGTTCCTCATTCGATTGAAAAAACCATTACTTTTAATTCGATTTTGATTGAAAAAATTGAGTGAAATTATCAAAATAGGGTTTAATTGGAGGTTACAATTACATGTTCTCTAAAGAGTAGTTTAAAGCAATCCTAGTTTGAAAACACGAAGAACACTTCGACTATTACGATTTTTTTTCGTAACCGAACTCTTATATAGAACAACAAATGCTGAGCTCGGTTGTTTAAAAAAAAAAAATAAGAAAAAAAAAATTTAACCGAACTCCTCTTTGAAAACCAATATGTTATGTTTGATTAGGTTAGTTGGAAAATTTTGTACCCTAACAAATTCTTGTATAGAACAACAAATGCTAAGTTCGGTTGGTTTGCAAAAAAAAAAATTGCTAACCGAACCCTTCTCCGAAAACCAATGAAGCTCGTACGCATTCTTCAATTTTTCCGTTTAGGGAAGTGTTTACGATTAAGCTGAGTTTTCAATTTCCTAGACATAACCACAAGATATGAATTGATAAATTTCTAGCCGTAGGTTCGTACATATCGATTTTTAGGGATAGAAAAAATTGAACTTAGCAGTAATTGGATTTTCCAAATTTGATTTTTCGTTACGAAAATTCTAGTCACGTGTGGTTATTCACAAATAAAATCTTCTCATATTGGATACATCTTAAAAAGCAATTTTTCGACTCAATTAAGTTGAAAAGTTAGGAGTTAAGAATGAAATTTAATAATAACTTCTTCGAGAAAAAGAATAACCTTCTTACGGAGAGAGGGTGTTTGGATAACTACTTCTGCTTCTAGTCGTCAAACATGCCAAACCCATGGACTTCCGTCAAATCAGGCCCAATCGAAACAAACTCTTTCGGGCTACATTTCATCTTACCAAGGCCCAACATTAGGAAGAGAAACCCCAACCTAAAATTTTCAGCAGTGAAGAGGGGTAGGGTAAGGTTTTTCAGAGAGAAAAAAATCTTTGAATCTCTTTGTGCTGTCTATGGCAACAACAGTTCTTCCTATCTCCTCCTACAATACTCCTCTTGGGTCCCAAAATTTCAGAATCTTCCTTTTTGGTTCCATTAAATTCTTCTTTCTTTAACCTCACTTTTTTGCAGGTTCTTCTGCTAAAACAACATACCTATCTCAAGTAAGTAGACAAATTACTCATAACCCTAGTCTTCAAAATCTGAGTTTTCTCAGTTTTTGTGTATATTTTTGTAGTTATCTGGCTGATTATGTAAAATATTATTTGATTGATTGATGTGAAAAATATTGTTGCAGCCATGTAATTTTTTTTTGATTCCACACACAGGAACAAAATTTTATACTATCTTGTTTGCTTTCAATGTTGAGAAAGGGTTTCAGTGATTTTGGATGATTTTACTAATGTGATTGCATGAAATTTGATATTGTCATACCATTTGTAACGAAGTTGCTGTCGATTTTAGAGTACTGAATTGAGTTTTAGTTACTAATTGGTGCACACAGGAACCAAAATTAGTGCTATCTAGTTCCCATGAGAAAGGGTTTTGATGTTAGGGGTTAGTGATTAAGGATTTATTTGATTGATTCATGGGAAATATTGTTGCTATGAAACTTGTTATTGTCATTCCACTTGTAAACGTCACGCGGTGTTTTATGGGATTGAGTTTTAGTTAAATTGATACGTACAAGAACGAAGATGTACTGAATTTTACTGTCTATTTTCCCCATTGAATGTTGAGAATAACAATGTCAATTTTTGAGGTTACTATTAGAATTGCAAATGGACTAGGTTTGTTACGACACGAGCGCTACTAGTAACACAAAGAAAATAGATAGAAGATGGCTTGCCAAATTACTTTTACATAATTTTTTAGCTACATGGTGTTTTGAAAGAGGGGCTAAAAAGGCCTAGAATCCCTTTCACACATTGGTGATTACAACAAGAAATGAGTTTGAGGCTGTCATTGTGGCGTAGGGAAGTTACAATTAAAGTTCCTATAATAGAGTATCTAGGATAACATAAATTAGAAGAAGTAAAACCTGATGTGTGGTGCTTTCTCCTTTGTAAGTTGTTTCAACAGTTTCTTTGTTTGTATCTTTGCCCATAGAATGGCTGCTACATCACCAATTTAGGATCCGAAGATCTGTTGTTGTTAGGAATATTTGTGGGTTTTACAAATTCTTGAACTGAATTGAGTTTTTGGTAGTGATTCGTACACACAAGAACAAAAAAGGAACCAAATTTAGCTTGCCCATTTATTGTTGAGAAAGGGTTTTCAATGTTAGAGATCCATCGCACTTGTTATTGTCATACCATTTGTAACGACCCGATACTGCTGGGTTTTATGGGAACTGAATTGAGTTTTAGTTAGTAATTGATACATACTAGAACATATATGTACTGAGTTTATTAAATATTTTGTCCATTGAATGTTGAGTAAAGGAATTTCGGTTTTTGAGGTTAGTATGATTATTGTAAATGGTCTAGGTCTGTTAATCGTGTCATAAGAAATGAGCGCTGCTCAGTGTCGAAGCCAGGTAGCTTGCCGGCAAGTAACAAAAAGACTATGGATAGAAGAAGGCTTGCTACTTTATTATTTAGATTATGTTTTGGCTACATAGCGTCTTTAAAGGAGGGACTAAGAAGGCATAAAATCCTTCCAGACATTAGTGATTACAGCAAGAAATCAGTTTGAGGCTGCCATAGTGGCTAAGGGAAATTATAAAAGTCTTTGAAGTATGCAGCTTTCTTTTTCTTAAAGTTGTTCTCACATTCCGGATCCTATCGTTGTTAGCTTTTGTATCTTTGTCCATAAGAATGCTACCACATCACCAACTCAGGATATGAAGGTCTGTTGCTGATCATGTGAGGTGGTGTTAAACCATATTCCTTGACAAGGTCGTGGTCCATATTCTGGAAGCTTTTCTCCCATTGATATATCTAAAATTCCAAATAAACCATACCACAGTAGTAAATATTTTCAATCCAATATGATATGAGATCTAAGCTAGTACGAGATTTAACTGATATATAATATATTAATTTCTGATGTGCAATATATTTAGCTAAAGCATACTAATTTCTGACATTTAACAAGGTGTTTTGAATTCGAGGAGTAATGGGTGGTACTGAAATCGATTTGTCTGGAGATGGTGGTGTTATCAAGACCATTATAAGGCAAGCCAAACCTGATGCCACTGGTCCAACTGAGAGCTTTCCACTTGTTGATGGTAATCTTGTTCCGATGCTGTGCTGTTTCTTTTTGGTTTCTATTACTTATAGGCTATAAATGATTATGGTGGAATCATAAAAGATATAGGATTTATGGTGTTGTACAGTTCATTATGAAGGCACTCTTGCTGAAACGGGTGAAGTTTTCGACACTACCCATGAAGACAATACAATTTTTTCGTTTGAGGTTGGAAAGGGAGCTGTGATCAAGGCCTGGGATTTGGCCTTAAAAACCATGAAGGTGCTTTTCTTTTGATCTTTGTTACATTTCGAGTTTTTAAGCAGCAAATTATTTATTGCTCATACTGTTTCCACTCTTATAGGTTGGCGAAATTGCGAAAATCATTTGTAAGCCGGAATACGCCTATGGAAGTGCCGGTTCTCCCCCAGAAATCCCCCCAGAGTAAGTAATGTTGTCTCTTTTCGTCTTCCTGGTACTTGTAAGTTAAGAGTGACAGCTATTGAAACCCTTTTAACCAAACACGGTTTAGATTTATACAATTTATTCCTCGGTTGAGATCTGGATACTGTTAAAAGTGTCTAGTGCTTGGAAGAAATGTCTTCAAAATTCAAACATCCTTACTGCTTGCTGTGCAGCATACGCTAATCATACTAATGCTAAAAGTGGGAATATGTTTTATACAGGTCAACTCTTGTTTTCGAGGTAGAGTTGGTGGCGTGCAGACCAAGGAAAGGCTCTAACGTCGCTAGTGTTTCAGATGAAAGAGCGCGTTTAGAGTAAGATCAATTTGAGTACTTTATCGAGCAATTTTTTTTTTTTTTGCTCGGATTGTCCCTTATTATTTCACCAGATAGTTTATTGATAATCTATTCGATTTCTTATTATCAGTGAACTGAAGAAGCAGAGAGAGATGGCTGCTGCAACCAAAGAAGAAGAAAAGAAGAAAAGAGAAGAGGCCAAAGCTGCTGCAGCTGCTCGGGTGCAAGCCAAAATGGATGCTAAAAAAGGTCCCGGAAAGGGAAAAGGAAAAGGAAAATAAGGCTCGAACCTGTACTTCCATAAACCATTGCAATAAAGACATCCTGCACCATTTAGACCTCACTGAACTGAAGAAAGTTTCCTATGTATTAGTCCATAATGTTGCTACAACGAATTTGGTTTGGCTGCGAATCTATGACAATGTGATTCTAACTTGAGCATGACAACGTGAGCTTGCATAGAGAATGTATTGAAATTCCAGATGATGACTGTTCCAATTCTTATATGTTTTTTAAATGTATCTGTATTCGGAAACACGAGTGATCTGGATCTGAGTCAACATCTGACTCGTCATGAGTCATATGTTTAGACTATTTGTTTTCTACTTTGAGTCAGATCTGATTCGATCTTGGTATGAAAATATCGTCGACTTGGACTCGTCTGAGTTAGATGAGTCAGATCCAGATGAATCAGATGATTTATTTCAGATCCAATTAAGAGTAAACCAATAAGGTAAGTTTATTTTTTCTGACTCGTCTGAATCTGACTCATTGTATCTGAATCTGACTTATCAGATCGGCCGCAAAAGTTATTAAACAGTAGGGCTATAAGAAGCTTCTCAGTCAGATTTATGAGCCGAGTCTGGCCTCCACTCAGATCCCGAGTCAGACCTAATAACTGCTGATTAAGTACCAATTCAGAGCAATCCCGAGTCAGACCCAATAACTGCTGATTAAGTACCAATTCAGAGCAAATTAGGAAAGAAAAAATGGCATTCCTCATGGAATGGGGAGTATCCTCCAAGTATCATCCTCCCCCTCCTCTTCTGTTCCTACAAAAACCAAACAAAAATGTGAAAACTTAAACATGAACTTCATCTCCAGACGGGTATCATGCTTCAGGTATCACCATCATCCTCTGTTACTACCAAACCTTGTCAGACACTTTAGTGGTTCAGAAAGAGGAAGAAGAACAGCAACTTCTCCATTTGAGCGTTTCATAAGGGATCAATGCAAGTCTGGGGAGATTAAAAATCTTGATATTGCAAGGTGCTATTTTGATCAAATGGTTTCAGTGAATCCTTTGCCATCTGTTTATACATTCAATCATATGTTAACTTCAGTTTCAAAGAACAAATGTTATTCAGCTGTTGTTATGATGTGCAGAATGATGAATATGGTCGGAATTCAGCCGGATTTGTTTACATTGAGCATTTTGATTAACTGTTTTTGTAAATTAGGTGATGTTGATTGTGGGTTCTGTGTGTTTGGTGAAATGATTAAGAGAGGGTATGAGCCTGATACTGTAGTTTATACCACTCTGATTAAGGGATTATGTATGCAGGGACTTATAAGGAATGCGGTTGAGGTGTTTGATAAAATGACTGACAGGGATGTTCGGCCGAATGCTGTTACATGTGGGACTCTTATATGTGGGCTTTGTAAAATTGGGGAAGTGGGTCTTGCTCTAGAGTTGCATAAGAATATGGTGAAATGGAAATGTAGTCCTAATTTGATCACTTATAATTCATTGATTCATGGGTTTTGTAATGTTGGCTGGGTAAGTGAAGCAATGAGAGTCTTTGATGACATGTTGAGTCGAGGAATTTCAGCTGATGTTGTCACTTATACATGTTTAGTTCATGCTTTGTGTCAATATGGTTTCTTGATGGAAGCGAGGGAGTATTTTGATCAGATGGTGGGTAAAGGGATATCACCAGATGTAGTGACGTTCACTGTATTATTAGATGCTTATTGTAAATCAGGGATACTGAGAGACGCATGCTGGGTCTTTGAGCTTATGAGTAAGTTAGGTGTAGAGCCAACGGTAGTGACTTATAATTCCATGATTAGTAGGTACTGCAAGAATGACAGATTGGATGAAGCTATTCAAGTCTTCCATGAAATGCAAGAAAAGGGTTTGGAACCCAATGGATATACTTACAGTACGTTAATAGCTGGACTCAGCCGGATTGGAAAGATTAGAACTGCAGTAGACTTTTTCAACAATATTAAATCCTGCGGACAGCCATTGAGCCTAACCACATGTAATGCATTGTTGGATGGGCTCTTCAAGAATCATGAATTTGACAAAGCAATCGAACTTTTGTATTTTGTGGAGGATAATGATTTAGAAGCTGATCTGTATACGTACAATATAGCCATTGATGGTTTGTTTAAAGCTGGGGAACTTGTAGGCGCAAGGAAGTTATTTGGTGAACTCCGTAAGAAAAGATTTATGCCGGATGTTAGAACATATGCCATAATGATCGATGGCCTATGCAAGAAAGGGATGCCATTTGAGGCTGAGAGAATCTTCATTGAAATGGAAAAGAATCGCTGCTTACCTGATGCGATCACATATTGCATCATCATTCAAGGTTTCATTGATGAAGAAGAGATTGATAAAGCAAAGCAATTTTATCATGAAATGCTTGAAAGAGGATTTGTTCCCAGCAATAATATAATTTCGTTGTTTAAGACCAAACTTTCTGTGGATCAACTAGAGAATTTCAGTTGTTTCGTCAAACCAATTCTTGCCTTGTCAGAAACTAGCAGCAGTAGTGCAAGTAGTAATTTGGAGGAAGAAAGGTTTTTTGAGCAACAGGACATAAAGGCATATGGGTAGATGGTTTGTTCCGTGTACCATGATAGAAGTTACTAACGACCCTGTTGGTTTGTCTGGAGACATAAGGCAGCTAAAGCTGATGCAACTGGTATAACTTCCCACTCGTCAATGGTAATTTTCAATTTAATGTTATGGTTTTCTGATTTGTTTTCTTTCTTCCCCTAATACATTATGAATGACTATGAAGAAACATGACTTGATTTGTGGTCTTGCACAGTTCATTTTGAAAGCACTCTTTCTGACACGGGTGAAGTTTTGGTCACTAGTCATGAAGATTATTCTCATTTGAGGTTGGAGAGGGAGCTGTGACCAAGGCGTAAGATTTAGCTTTGACACCTAAGGTGCTTTTCCTGGGACTTCGTTAAATTTTGGTTTGTTTTAACAAAAACTCATTCACACGCTTTTCATTCTCTTAGATCGACCAAATTGCAAAAGCCATTTGTAAGCTGGATTATGCCTATGGAAGTGCTGGTTCTCCACCAGGCCTAGAGTATACTATTTTGTTATTCTTTTTTTCCTGCTAAGGTTAAGCTTTGACATATCTGTTATTTTGGTCATCGACAAAACATAGTCAATCTATCCCTTGGTCAAGATTAGGGTAATACAAGAAATGTTTAGCTCTTGCAGAAAAGGCCTACTAAATGGGTTTCCCAAGCATCCTCATTTGCTATGCTTTTCATATTGATGCTAAAAGTCCGTATATGTGTTTTATACAGTGCAATATCGCTTTCAAGGTTGAGTTGGTGAGTTGCAGGCCAAAGAAATGCTCTGACATCACTAATGTCTCCGATGGAAGGACGTGTCTGGAGAGTAAGTTGTGGCTCCTTTCATTTTATCAGGTAGTCCTTTTGCTTTGTGTCAAATTCAATTTCAAATATTCTCTTTAGATAATTTTATTGTGTTCAATTTCAAATCAGTGAACTGAAAAGGCAGAGGATGATGGACGCTGCGGCTAAAGAAGAAGATAAGAAATCAAATAAAGAGAGGAAGCCAAAACTGCTGCCACCAGGTAATAGTTGCATTTCACTAAAAATTTCTGCCCGAATCGTGACACTGCATTCCATCACCGATATATAAGGAAAATCAAATGTTATTGAAGTATGAGAAGAATCTCCATTTAACAAACAATAATGAATGGAATTGGTGGAACCTATACAACTCTCTTTTGTAGTCCCTGGTGCTTAGTGTCTGGTATGTGGATCATTTCCTGACTGTTATTTTATCAAATCACCATGCTTATTATGCTATAGTAACTTGTCATTTTGTAGTTTCAGTCTTGCTTTTAAACATGACACCAATGTTTGAACCACAACTGTTATAACGGGATCGGTTTTTGGCCGTTACCGTTCCCAGGAACAATCAATAACAGTTGAGAACACTCATTAACGGTCAAGAACGTCCCTTATGGCCGTTAGTACTGAAAATTATAGAAATAATGGTAACATTGTTTGGAAAAATGGTCTATTTCAAACACTTCATGACACTAACAGATGAATAGATGTGGCAACATTGTTTAGTTACTGTTTTTTATGTTTGTTCACACTGGATCTGTTAGATATAAAACATCAAACAGTTCCGATTCGCAGGGAATAAAATCTTCCTCCATCATGTACCAGTCAATAATTCAGCAACTACTAATAAACTAATCTGTTGAGATCTGAATCCAATTTGACACCACACCACACCTAACATGGGATACTGTCAATTACGTCATTATGTTTCTTGTGAAAATGAATTATGATAGTTGACTGGATTTCAACTTGATGTATTAGCTGTTACCCTGTCACGTAGTTACGTTTTCCCGAAGTTGAAACATTATATATAGATGGATATAGATCTCATGGTGTTTATCTTGTTAATGAGCTCATAATTTTCTTTCAATTTCTTCAGACAAGCTTTTTGTTTAGACGCTGTCAGTCTCCTTGTCAGAGTGAGTGAGTGACTATGTTGTGGTATAGAGATCCTGGAGAAAGTAAAAAATTTAGATTGTCAGCTGAGGAACTAAACTCGCCCTTCTATAATCTACCTGCTCTCCAGAAAGAGACTGGCAAGATTAAGTTGCCACTTACTATCACCCTTAAAGACAAGGAAAAAGAGTTCCTTGAAGATAAGCAAGTTCTCGAAAAACAAGTTTTAGATTTGACATCAAAACTTATGAAGTCTTGTGGTGTTGCAGGTCAATCAGCTGGTGAAGAACCATGGATGAGTGATCATACAGTTCCTAGTAATTGGGTTCCTTACGAAGAACTTGACGGGCGAAGATTTTCGAGAAGTACTCCTTTGACTGTCACTCAAGCAATGGGCACGCCAGAATTTGCTGAAGATAATACAACCAACGTTCAAGCCAAGAACCGTTTCTACAGAGGAAATTTTACTATACTGGCTGTGAACATTGCAGAGTTGACTCCCAACAAAGATGATGCAAGATTTGGTCCAAAAGGTTGGGGTTTGCGCAACAGTGAAGGACCTTGTTATGCAGCTCGGGAGGCACGAGTCAGAGATGTCTGTCGATGCACTCAAGACATGTTAATGTCTTCAAATCACTAGAGCAGGAGAAGATGATGCAACCAATTTTGCGAACCTTTTCTATCAAGGAATGTTTCCTATAATGGTTGTGAACATTGCAGAGTTGACTCTCAACAAAGACGATGCAAGATTCGATCCAAATGTCAGAGAGTTCATGCAGCAATGAAGGAATTTGTTATGCAACCCAAATGGCTCTCAAGTCAGATGTCGGTCAATCTACATAAATTGCTGAATAAAGGGCCTTTCAGTATTTCAATTATATCAGTTTTTTGTAACTTTGTTTGGATTTGTGTCTACTTTTGTTTATGTAGTACCTGTAATGTCAGCTAGTATTATTTTGTAGATCATTCTCACAAAAAAAAAATATTATTATATGGTCTTCGCTCTGGGCCAAATTATTATTGAAAAATCTTTACAAAAAAATCAGCTACAGAGGCACAGAAACACAAGGAGAAGAAAGCCACATTCATTTCGATGTGTGACCGAAAGAAAAGAAACAGTTTTATTGTACAATATTGCAAGGTTACAATCTTCTCTGCTGTACTCCGAAAAGAAATGGCAAAAATGAACAGAAGAAAAGATAAAAATCTGTAACAAAGCTCAGTTTTTTGGAGCTCTGAACCAGAACTTCCTTTCAAAAAAACTGCATAAATCACTCTTAAGCTTACTCGTAGATGAGCTACCTGTTAATATGAACATGAAATGGTCAACTTGTGTGCAGTAATTTGTGTATATTCTATGATGATGATAGAGAAGGGCACTCTCCGTATCATTCTTCCACGAGATAACCCACTAGTAATATACACGAATGAGCTGGCTGAAATGGACCACACCCACCAAAGTGTCAAGAGTCAGTTTCATCTCTTCGAGGTTTAGATTAGTAGGTTCCAGACCATTTCTCCAAAAGCCGCAGCAAAGCCCAAAAAGGAAGTATTATCATCTTACTGTTGAATTGGAATCTGTGTTGTCGTAGGCTGTTCGAAAACGTACACCAGAACCAATATGTCTTGAGGTTGGGAGGACCCATGTGAAAATGTTTGGTCCCAGAACCTAACCAAACGTTAAACAATGATGACGTTTATATAAACATTGTACAACTTTCCAAAAGCAGAAACCATATAAGGAAGACCGAAAGAGGCTAAAACATGGTAAAGAGAATTCATATTGCGCCTTCAGCTCCGGAGACTATGAATTCAGCTTTGTGAGATTGTGCAAGTGGTGTGAAAGCAGGCAAGTAAATTCTCAATATATCAAATGAATGAAACTTGCAGAGTGACAAACCACAAGTAATATCAAAGAGTCGAAATGCATGAATGAAGATTCTTACTGTTGTTAGATTTTGGTATGGCCCAAGATCATATGGATGCCTATACACGTTTCCAACCTTTTCTGCAAGCCATGTTGCTCTCACTCCTTCGTGGTACTGAGATTGATGTAATCAATTACTGCAGATAATCAGAAGACAAACTTGCAAACAAGAAAAAGATCAAAAATAAGTAAAATGAAGTTTTTGTCATACCTCTATTGTGGTTTTATTTTGTAGAATAAGGTAGACATGCCAGCCCAGTAGAATACTTAACGCAGTCCCTAACGGAACAATCAACACCCCAGAAATGATCTGAAGAATACAGACGGTAAGTAATCAATTTAAGTAATCCCTATAAGATAAATAGAGGGTTGCTGGCATAACATACAAAATGGATTCTGGAAGAGCCATCTTCTAGTTGACCATCCTTTTCAGCATCATCAAGAACACAACCGACAAGCAAAATCTGAAACGAAATAATAGCATTCATCTTCTAGTTGACAATACTTACTGCAGCTTTATGTCTCCTTTACCAGGGAGAAGCGTCATAAGCCGCAGTAGAACCTTGCTATCGAATTAAATTTTGTTTTTCGTAAAAAACACAAATTAAAAAACAAAAATTAGGAATGAAGATTAAAAGCATACCAGCGAGTGAACGCATGCAATTACAGCATACAGAACAAAGACAAAGAAAATCTTATAGTTTGCATGACCCACACAGTTATTGATCCAGATACAATGGTGGTCCTGCATTGGGCAAGATTGTAATTCAGAAATCTAAATAGCTGCGAAGTTCCAAATAGAAGTTAACCAAGTATACAACACTGGCCATCCTCAGTCCTTACCATTCGTAAAACACATCTCTTGCAAACACGACAGTGATGCGCCCGGGGAGGTTTATAGCACGAGCACTTTTGACAGTACCTCAAATCCCCACCCTGTCACAAAATCCAAGACAACCAAGTAAGATTTTGTACAGGACAACTTAACAACACTCTTTAACCAACAAATACAGACTCCAACTCCAACTCAAATCCAGAAAAATCTCCATACATCTCTAGGTATTATAAGAGAACCGGTTATATTACATCAGCAATATATGTTGATTCAAACTGTTTATCAACAAACTTGCCTAGTAAAGGTAATACGACAATGGCTAAATAACTACTGATATTTACTGGGTGTATAAAATGTGGGTATTTTACATCATTCACTAATCATCATATCAATCAAGCGAAGTCATGATATCGAAATTAGAACTAAACCTTTTGATTTCACAACAAAAGCTAACAAGCACGAGACTATAACAAAGCTTTAGGTCTAGAAATCGGAGATACTAATCCAAAAATTCCTTCAATTTCCAATGTTCTCCTCCATTTTGTAATGTTCTAAATGTCTTACAAATCCCAACTCAAAACACTCCCCTGAATCCCCTAAACAAGCAGCCTAAACACAATCCAGATTGAAAAACCAATACCTCCCAAGAAAAGTTCCCTATAAATTCCAGAATGTTCAGTAATAAATCCAAGATTTACCTCTACATTTCTCTAAGGATATTTCCCAAAAACCTAAATTCCCACAATCAGCTGAAAAATCCCAAACCCAAATCCAACTTCAAATTCCAACACAAACCCACGATTCTAATCACTCCTCACCTAACATAACCAATATCAAAACCCCTAATTTCAAACCAAATCAGCCATTAAACAATTAAAAAAAAAACTTATAAAGAACAGACCTTTCTTTTGATTTCTTGAATAGGAGTTTGAGAATCTTCAACATCAGGCATGAAATTGGAAGGAACGCCACCAGGATCTTTACAAATAGCGATCCAATACGTAACAATACAGATTATAGTAGTTATAGTGAACGCAACACCATTAAGAATCCCATGAGAAGTATTAAGACCACCTAACCAATTCTCAATGAAAACGAATACGGTTGTGTAATACATATACCCAATTACACCAAGAACTAGTATAATTGGTATTGATACTGTTCTTCTCTGCCCCATCTCTCTGAGACAGAGAGAAACAATGGATTTTTTCCAGAGAGATATGAAGATGAAAAAAAGAAGAAGGGTATTTTGGGGTTTTTGTTTTAAGATCTGTTTGTTTTTTATTCAGAGCCGCCGCGGTGGAGGTTTCGGTTGGTGTTGGTCAAATAAGGAGGAGATGCAAGTGCCTTTGGTTTGTTTATGTGTTGTTTTCTAATGTTGCTTTTGTTCTACTCTTTTCGAAGTCATTGGGTGGATGGGTGACATGGGGGGGCTATCGCCCCTGACGTGTGGGCAATCAAAATCATAAAACAAAATATGTCAATCAAATGTCATTCTACCAGTATAGTTGGATATTATTCTAAGATAAATTCATGCAATGAACAATAATTTTGTGAATTTTAAAGCACAAAGGGTAATTTGGTAAGTTACTGATACCTGGATACCCTTTGTGTTCTTGCGTTTTGATATCAGAAGTAGAAGTGCTTTCACTTTCACAGAAGCAGAAGTCAAGTAAAAACATGTTATTTCACAAAAAGCTTTTAAAGGTCTTTGTGAAATAATACTAGATAGTATCCCGTGCTGCGCACCGGGAGGTAGTAATTTTTCTTTTTTTTTTTCTTTTTTTTTTTTTTTTTTATGGAATGCCTGTGCGTTTCTATACATTCATCAAGTTAGAAAAAGATATTATCTGGTGCCTGCCATTATTTAAATTATAAATGGCCAATAGGCATACAAATAAGGGCTTTGGGTTTACTGTGACATACTCTACACGGGGGTAGCATCTCCTCCTCTTCCACATGAGCTTCAAACTTTCCCATGATACACTAAATAATCTGGCCAATAATGTCTGAGGAGATGCCTTCACCTGATCCACCATCCCACTTTCATGATGTATGTGGTCACATCATTTGTAACATAAAGTCTATCCTTGTTGAGTATCATCATCCTGTTGTGCAGTAGGAGTGGTCTTCGAAAATGGATGCATTGCAACAATGTTATTTCTCTACCTGCTGAAAGATACTCCAGAGTTTGGCAATGAGCCTCCGTTAGTCCTGTACATTTGAATTTCCTTTGCCTTTAATGGTGATCTTTGTTGGTAAAGTTTCCTTCATGTATGTTACCATAAACAAAAGGTAAAAGGGTAATTTCATTATAGGAGAAGAGTCTCGATTAAATTACCTCAACTAACCTGACTTTCAAGTTCTTTCACAAACTCCTATATGCGTTGAACTCGGTATGCCATGGAAATGGTGGAGATATGTATCTACTATGTGTTATTTTATTTTTTTTGAAACTGAAAAGATGTATTGATTAAGAACTATTAAACCAGTACATGAGAAGCATTTTACGGCAAGCTGAAGTAAAATTTCGGGAGGTGAAGAACAACCCAGGAATTAGAAAACCTACTTGTTCTAGCCATGTTGGCTAGAATATCAGCTATCTTATTTCTTTGTTTTGGAACATAAATGAGTTTCCAACTTCTAAAAACTGAAAATAAATGCTTGATGTCTTGAACAGGTATGGTGTAGTCTCCAATCTATGGAACTGTTTTCATTATTGACTGCATCTGCAACCACTTTAGCATCCATTTCAAAGATCACTCTATCAAGCTGTAGGTATTTCGCCCATTGCACCGCTCTCGAGTCCCATACACTCGGCCTGCTCGTGATTCGACTTGATTCGAGGTAGATGCACCTTGCTTTCTTTGTGTACTACGAGTTTCGAAGGATTAGACCAATACCCCGGTAAGAGTATACGAATCAAAGGAACCATCACAATTAATGGTTAAAGTGTCTATAGGTGGAGGAATCCGGTGAGCATTAATACGGTTAACTCGAGAGAAGGGTGAGGAGAATTATAGATCCTAGATATGTGTTCCTCCATCGGTGATTTACACTTGTTGAATATTAACAGGCGTAGGATTTGACTGCTTTGAAACACTTTGTTGCATCTTGTTATCCAGATATTCCAAGAAACGATGGCCCTGTTAATTATTTCACCTTCTTTGATGGAACCATTCTGCAGACCATCAAACCAACTTTCAATCCATTCGGACAACGAACTTTGTAGAATTAGAAATCCACCCAGTACCAAACCAAACTACTATGTTTTATATATTTCATTAATGAGTTCCTAGAATTTTTATTCAAATTCTAGAGATTAGCTCGTACATATAGATTATGGAGGGAACCAAATTACAATAAAGTGCAGAAGTAAGAAATGGGTGCAAATTTCCTACAAAATATGAAAAACATCACAATGTCAAGTACAATGCACATTCGTAGTAGAATCAAAAGAAAAGCACATAAATAAAGTTAAAATTATGAGACCTCATTCACCGACGTCAAAGGAAGTCCGCATGTGAATATGCCGAGTGGCCCCTGTGATCGATTATTTCAAGTGAAGGCAATGCTACTTCTCTTATGCGCACCCATCTGATCACAAAGTATAAATATTTTTTCTGGAAAAACACACGAAGAACTACAGATGGCCAGTAGGGAAAGTTTTCTTGAAAGGAAGATACATCTCATGCAACAATTATTAAAGGTTAAAATCTCGAAAGGAAACTGCACATCAAAACAATTCCAAGATTCTTTATCCTTGGTTCGGTCCAATGTAGCATTTTCCGACAAATTTGTAACTGTAACTAATACTTTAATCCTACATCAGATGAGCAAGTAATCAACTATATATGTAATATCTAAGTTGAGCATGTTAACTTCAAATTCTCGGAGTTAGATTTTATGTTGATTATCTAAGTTCTAAAGTTGTTACCGTTTAACTCTTGAGTTCTACAAACCAATACCAAAATAAAAATATATAATTCATTATTGTCTGAGAGAAGAGAATATATACATGTTGTACCTTTCGTTGTCACAGGTAGTTAACGAATGCCGATCGAAAAAAAAAAGAAGGTAATTAACGAAAATGGTATGTAAAACCAAATGAATTTTCATTTTACCTGCAGATTCAAATATGAGGCTGGGGTAAAATGAGACTCCACTGCTCCAATATCTGCCAACGGATACAAAGACAAAATTGAGCACATATAAATAACTGCAGAAATTTAATTTCCATTATGAAAAGAAAAGGAATGAAGTAATTACTCATCAAGGAATTTCTTTAGCTGAATTCACCTTAAAGAGTTAACCATTTTACACGAACATGCATAAATTTGCACAAAAGACTAATGACCATGAATATGAAACATACTCATGGCAGTGCTTTTCTTAACATTTACAAACTCAGATATAATTGATGCCGCAACTTTCATGGACAACGAAAACATTTATCTGAAATCTCAATTGCTAAATACTGTTGCAACAAAAACATTCACCTAAACACTATTCCCAATTGTGGAAAAAAATATGACTGGTTGCTTAAGAGAAACCTATGCATGGACCTTACCATACAAATCATCTTAGGAAACAAACCTGGTATTTATTAGTTTCTCCGCCTGATGCCATTTCTCTTCTTTCAAATCCTTTTTGTTAAAGTAGTTTAACAAACACTTAAAGTGCAACAATTGAAAACGGAAAGAAGTTCTCATTTAGCCATATAAAACATTGGTTGTGACATTAATACAAACAGACATTTAGTGATTAAAAGATATCTCTTCAAATATCTAAAGAAACAATATAATGACAGTAGATTTAGGACCTTAGGCTTACCCAAAATAATGGCGAAAAATGGCAGAATCATCATCGCTTGTAACTTGTAAGGCCTTTGAGATACCTAAGGACAATCAATGTTTAGTTTATCTAATTAACTATGGGAAATAAAAAAATTTCCGAGAGATTAAAAACGAAACTTACCTTCAAAACTTTGATTCTTTAGTACAAACTGATTAGTTTTGATTACAGCGGCTTGGAATAGGAAAAAGTTTTGATTACAAAAGGATAATTAGTTTTGTTGGTTACTTTGTTTTGATTTCTCGAATTTTAATTACGGGCAGTTAAAAATTAGTGGAAACAGGAAGTGGGGGTCAAAAGTTCGAAAGAGGGGAAGATGGAGGTGTAAATCAGGTGTAACTAAAAGTGTAGTTTTCTTGTGTGGGGCAACAATCAATAAGAGAGTTCTATTTCCTAATTCTCTTATTATAGCAATCCACATCATCAAAAAGTGGGGCCAGAATGAATGAGAATTAAGTATTTGGTTTCAATTATCATCTAGTTAGATTAGATTGCCAAATTAGCTTTATTTTTGTTAACCTTTATCGCCAAATTAGCTTCATTTTGAAATAATATCCAACAATTTTGTGTTGCTGAGATTATCGTAGTAAATATGCAAACACGGTACAACTCTATATCATTTGTTGATTGTTGAACCTAAATATTGGACTTACCTCGTGCTAAGGAGAACAGTCCTTTGATTATAACACTTAGTGTAAGTATTATCCTAAACCCTGAACCCTAGTTTTTTTTCTTGGCTATGTCCGTAAAACATAGAGAAGGAAACTCTTATGACAGGAAATGTGCTAAATCTGATATAATAACATAGCCTTTTGTTTGTGATGCTCGATATTTGTAGCATCAATGGCTAGTAGAAATAGAGGATTCGACTGGGGCGGAAGCTCGATTTCCGGTCAATAACTATGTATTAAGTCTACCTTTGCCCTTTAAATTTTTGATCAAAGGGTTGACCAAATACTTATTATTCACTTAAATCTGGGTTGGATATTCAAGTTTGCATATAACTAAAACCCTTAGTATTCGTGGTGCTATAGTTTTTTTCTTCTTATTAGCTAAGCTTTGCTACATTTTGAGGTTTGTAGCATAGCTTAGATATATATATATATACTAGCTCTTAACCCGTGCCGAAACGGCACGGGCATAATTTTCATCTGGATATTAAATTTAGTATTTTTATTAATTATGGAGTTTACTTGTCATTATAAAGTGAATGCAAAATCATTAGATATTTTTATTCTTCAGTCCACTAATCTTTTATCATGTATTCATATATGATTCCTTCCAGTATGTTTGATAGTTTGACATTCTCCCAAATAATGTATCTTCCCGAGCCGTACCCAATCAGAATTATTTTTCACATATTCTTCCACAAAAAACCAACGATATTTGATATGTTTTATAGTTTGCAAAGACAAAAAAAAATATTATCAATCATTTGCAACGGTATTTCCCTTGTGCATCTCCCTTATTTTAGTGACCGCGTAAAACCAAAATATCGAACTATGTAGGTTTAAAAAATTTAAAACACTCGAACTCATTCGTCCCGTAAATAATTGTGTACGTATTAACAATGTCAAGATTCTTGTTGATTTTGTCCCCTTTAAAAATGGTCCAAAAAGATTAAAACTCAGAATGGACTCTACAATACATTACATTGTATGTTTTTATAATCCGAATAACATAAATAAATACTAATTCATTTATCCAAGTCATTGTATTATAAAACGTTAAGCCATTTCAAATGTCAACCCATTCGACTTTAAAATATATATCTCCAATTCTTAAAAATCGTCACACAATCTATGACATTGATCTTCTAAATGTGAGGTTATTCGCTGCTTAAAAATATAGCTAGTAGTCAAATGGTTAACCACTTGACCTAATGCCAATAGACTATGTTATCCATCATTATTGAACAAAAATAACATTCTACCATTTAATAAGAAATATGTGAGACGATGTGAAATTACTCACTGGTGCAATTTGGTCACCAATACTTACGACTACAAAAACACCATCCACCATTTTTGTTGTTTCTTGAAATAGCTTCCATCACCATTTCCAACCACACGACAACGTTTTTCCTTTACACCATTGTGATCCACTTAATAAATGTTGGCCAATTTAGACATTAGTTAATCGAATTATATTTAATATCATTATTTAATAAAAATATTTGTTAATAGAATAATTTAGTTATTATCGTTTTTGATGCAACGTCTACCATGGAAAATTAATATAATGGTTGTTATGCAAGATAAATGAAAAATTAGTAATCTGTTAAATAAATTTTAGACGTTAGATAAATTTTTAATCATTAGTTATGAGAAACACTTACAACCTTATATGTATCTATTGCAAGAATAAAAATGACAATTGTCCATAATAAGTTAGAAAGATTATGTCAATTTTAACCCTTTTTTTTGTTGGCTTTATATAACCTTGATAATTGTTTTTCATATTTTTAATTATTATGTTTCTCACGTAGGTTGACCAAATTATATGTCTCGAAGAAACCCATCGGAGTGAAGCATGTAGTGAAGTGAGACCTCTTGAAAAAATCAACCACAACTTAATAATGTTATTTTTGTTCCAACGACATACAATAAACATTTTTTCACTACGGCATTTGAACCTGCACCACCGCCGCAGCGAAGCGACTCATTACCACTACCTTTTCCACCACCATCACTATCATCACCGGCTCCATGCATCACCACTCTCAAACACCACATTTGGTTATCCCTAATTTCTATTGATATAATTATTAATATAATTATTATTTATTTAATAAAAATATATTTAGAAAAATGGAATTGGATAAAAAGAATTTTAAAAGTTATTATGTTTCTTAATTAACAAATTTATTATTTATTTAATGAAGTATATTTATTAAGATAATTATAAGAAATTTATGATAAGAGATTAGTTAAGTATTTATTCTAAGAAATTAATGATACAATAATGATGTAAACAACCACAACCATAGATTTAGCTTTTCCCAGAATGCATCCAGCATCAGCTCTTTATATAGGCTAAGTTGTCCATGCTATGCTTTATAAGGAGACTAGGCCTTGACCGTCTCAGAACGACACGGGAGTTGATCATTGTCTATATGTTCATTGCCCAATTTATATCACCAAAACATGTCTTGCACAGCGGATCATATAAAAAAAAAAAAAAAAGATACATAACCCATTGGTTGCCCTCCATCAAATCCAAAATGGTCTTGTACCAAAAGACAATAGGTAAACTTCACTTAGGTGGCCACTAATACGTTTTCACTTTTGGCATAACAATGTTTTTTTGTTCTTAATTCGTGATTCCATTTTTCTTTTCGATAAGTATGAAAATTGGAATCGATTAGATGTTAACCCTTACCCGGGGAAGCAGGTATTCCCATCCGATGTTTAATTCTGTGACTATTTAACCCAACCGCAGTACCTATCGGAAAAATGAAATTGCAGTAATCACAATGACTCTGCCGATTGATGATATGTCATATGCTTAGAGAAGTTCTTCTCCTTCTCTAATTGTTACTCCCAAACGTTATCATGCACGATGCTATACCACGGAGCTATATCTGATTGATTGATTTGTTTTCTTTTTCTACACGGATTAACATCAGGCTAATGTGGAAGTCGCTGGAATCAAATCAGATAAGTTGACCGAAATAACGTCAATGCCACTGTTAGTTTCTCACCGTAACGGCCGGTGTCTGGATTACATTTTAGGGCCTTATTGTTCCAAAACTTATGTTGTCCGCAAATTAATAGAAGTTGGGAGGTTAACCGGAAGGTGAAGTTTCTTATTCTTAGTTTGTTACATGCAAATTAAGAGAGAACTTAAAAACAACAATCCATCCTAAGGGAGATCTTATTCTTATTTTGTTCTTAATTCGTGATTCCATTTTTTTTTTCGATAAGTATGAAAATTGGAATCGATTAGATGTTAACCCTTACCCGGGGAAGCATGTATTCCCATCCGATGTTTAATTATGTGACTCTTTAACCCAACCGCAGTACCTATCGGAAAAATGAAATTGCAGTAATCACAATGACTCTGCCGATAGATGATATGTCATCTGCTTAGAGAAGTTCTTCTCCTTCTCTAATTGTTACTCCAAAACGTTATCATGCACGATGCTATACCACGGAGCTATATCGGATTGATTGATTTTTTTTCTTTTTCTACACGGATTAACGTCAGGCTAATGTGGAAATCGCTGGAATCAAATCAGATAAGTTGACCGAAATAACGTCAATGCCACTGTTAGTTTCTCACCGTAACGTCCGGTAACTGGATTACATTTTAGGGCCTTATTGTTCCAAAACTTATGTTGTCCGCAAATTAAGAGAAGTTGGGAGGTTAACCCGAAGGTGAAGTTTCTTATTCTTAGTTTGTTACATGCAAATTAAGAGAGAACTTGAAAACAACAATCCATCCTAAGGGAGCTCTTATTCTTAGTTTGTTCTTAATTCGTGATTCCATTTTTTTTCCGATAAGTATGAAAATTGGAATCGATTAGATGTTAACCCTTACCCGGGGAAGCAGGTATTCCCATCCGATGTTTAATTCTGTGACTCTTTAACCCAACCGCAGTACCTATCGGAAAAATGAAATTGCAGTAATCACAATGACTTTGCCGATAGATGATATGTCATCTCGCTTAGAGAAGTTCTTCTCCTTCTCTAATTGTTACTCCAAAACGTTATCATGCACGATGCTATACCACGGAGCTTTATCAGATTGATTGATTTTTTTCTTTTTCTACACGGATTAACGTCGGGCTAATGTGGAAATCAGCTGGAATCAAATCGATAAGTTGACCGAAATAACGTCAATTCCTTTGTTAGTTTCTCACCGTAACGTCCAGGTGCTGGATTACATTTTAGGGCCTTGTTGTTCCAAAACTTATGTTGTCCGCAAATTAAGAGAAGTTGGGAGGTTAACCCGAAGGTGAAGTTTCTTATTCTTAGTTTGTTACATGCTAATTAAGAGAGAACTTGAAAACAACAATCCATCCTAAGGGAGCTCCAAAATAAGCACATGACGCGATGGATTGTGCATTAACCTATTACTTTGGGTTAATGCAATTTGTTTCCATGGTTTTTTTTCTTTTTTTGAGAATTGCTAGGTTGACCGTAATAGGTGTTTAGAAGAAACCACCGAATGAAACATATAATGGGACCAACTGAAAACCGTTACCATCCCAATAACATATACATTACACTATCAACGTTAAATTTTTATCGGGTTGTTTTTAGGGTAAATTGCGGTCTACTTTGTTCAATTTTTTTTTATATTGACTTATTTTCACATAGAGTAAGAATTCCCCACTACCTGACTACCACACTGACCATCTACACTACCACCACCAGAACCGCCCATCACCACTACCTCATCACCATCATCACCAGGCTCCATGGACCACCAACAAATACTACCCAATTGATATGATTATTAACAAATTTATTATTTATTTAATTAAAGTATTTATTAGGATAATCATAAGACATTTATAAGGAAACATTAATAAAATATTAATGATGAAAGTATATTCATTAAGAAAATTGTGAGACATCTATTAAATTAAGATATTTATGATGTAAGAAGATATTTATAATGAAAAATTAATAAGAAATTTAATGAAAGTATATTAATTAACATAATTATAAGACATTTATAATGAGAGATTAATAAAATATTCATTATAAAAAATTAATGATACAATAATGATGCAAACAACCACAACCATAGATTTAGCTTCCTCAAGAATAAATCCAGAGCGTCCTTTATCTAAGCTAAGTTGTCCATGCTTTGTTTTATATTAGAGAAGATATATATATATATATATATATATATATATATATATCTGTAATGCTTCTTTCATTAGCAGGTACTTCTAATCGTATAATTTTAATTTGAATATTCAGAAGGGGAATTAGGGAACAAGAAGCAATAAAAAGTTCGTCTACATGAACTAGGGAAGAAAAAGCAATAAAAAGTCCATCTATATAGACTCAATGTCACATTCTTTTCCTCTATACTCGTATGTTATATGTGAACAAGTAACCTTTTATTATAATTTTGGAAAACAACTAGTAGAATTCTTTATCTCGAAAACCCTTTTTCTTCAGGTCAAATGATAAGCTGGAACGTGAGTTCGTATTTGTATTCCCAAAAATGTAATTCCATAAAAAATATGGGTCTCACACAAAAATCAAATTTTATCATGTTTTTCTCCTTTTATCCAAAGTTTATTAGTTTTTTATTTTTGACATATTATGTTGCATTAGATTGCAAGCATAAGAAGGAGCCATAATTTGTTTGGTTACTAAAAAAAGTCTAAGAAAATACTAAATGTTTTACCAAATTTTCATTACAGTGTCATGTCAAATCACGGAGTTTCGTGCGACGCACATGGACAATTTATTTTGGTGTAAATCTGTTTATAAACTGTTCTAAAATGTTTACACTCAAATGTTAGTTTGCCAAGACCTTCTTCTTCCTTTTATAATAAAAACAAGTAATTTCAGGGTTAACATACCTTTCTCCATTGTTTAGCAAAATATTTAAATCCAGACACATGTTAATAATTTTTTTTCATAGGAAAACAACAATGCAAGAAATTTATTTCAAGATGAGAAAATCATAGACTGGTTACAAGAAATTCCTATTTGAGTCATCGTCTTCAATATAAGAGTTGTTTGAATCATTCTCACCAGTAGAACTGTGAGTCCTTAAGAATATAGTTGAAACTCTATAAATTTAGGACTTGCAAACTTATTATTAATTAACCGAGATTATAAATTTAACGAGTTAAAACTTAGCTTTTGTAACCCTAGCTAAGATTAAGAAATTATGTTCTTTTAGAAAGATTCTTAAATAATCAAGAACTAAATAATGGATTTTAAACTGTATATGAGATAGATTGTTGTCTTCGCATTAGTTTTTTTATATTCTCTTAGTATCCAACGGATGGTTTTGACTAAACCTAAAATGGTGGAAGTAACCTGATTTATGGAGAATATATTTTACATAAAAAACTCTGAAAATTAATAATCGAATTTTGAACTGGAAAAAGAAACACATGAATTATAATTTTATGTTAAACTTAAAGACTTGTGAATCCAGTCAGCTCCCCCTCTAATTATTTCTCCGGGGCTCTTGTTTGGATCACTTTTTTCTCTTGTTAGTCGTACTCTTCTTCAAGTTTCTAGTGATTTCTTTATGTGGCATTACTGGAAAAATATTACATGCAACTCATAGCTTTACTTATCACTCTAAAATACCATCTAGAAGAAATATTGCTTTATTTTTCGAGGGGAGTAATAAAGTTTAGTGAAATCAAGTTTCTAAATATCTCGTTGCTACTTGATCTCCGGCCTTTAAACCAAAAATATTTTGTTTTTTATTTTATTTTTACAGTTCCATACTTCGGGACATATAAAATGACACTACTTGCTAATTGTCTAAAAAGAATTTCACCATTTCTACAAACACATGAGCTCACAAAACACAAATCATCCCACATCATGCTCTCAAATCTAATGGAATAATAAGGTTTAGTTCTTGAGCCTCATAATCTTGCATTACCTATACTGGGAGAAAAAAAATCTTTGAATCCAACATTAATTAGATAGGGGCACTCTTCCAACACTCCGTACCCACCTTTTCAAAAAAAAATGTATTTCTAACAATGATTTAATATCAGCAGTGCATCTGATTGTCTAATACATCCATTTGTGTTTCTTGGTTGTAGGAGATTGGGATACCATGGTTGAAGTTTGTAGTTTTTTTTATTTTTCTCTCAACAAGAAAAAAAAAAGAAAAACTGATCAACAAATAAGATAGCTGGACGTTTAATGCAAGATAGCTAGAAAAAAAAATCTTATGCAAAAAAACAATTACAAGTACATGTCCAACGAAATTTTGGTTATTCATATTATATAGTAAAATCGATGTGCATCGCGGAATCAACATGGTGCATCGGAAAAACCCTATGGATAACTGCGACACTGTCTTTACATCAGTTTAACTTAGGACTCATCATAGTAGAATATTGCAATAACACAATATCTTTATTAAAAAATGTAAAATAACAAATTATTTCCTATATTTACTGGGTGAATCTGAAATCTCAGATCCAAAACTGAATAAATCCAGATTATACAAGAAAATGAGGATAAATAGGTTGGAGAAAAATTATGATAAATATTTTGGAAAAAAGGTTATACAAAGCAAGAGAGAAAGACCGATAAATTATTTATTTTTTCTCCATGACGTAAAACATGGAAAAGCTACCCTAACTGCTCCAACTCCATCACCAGAGAAGGCAAGCCTGCAGTATGGCTAACTAACCGCTAGCGGGTCCTAGGCTACATATCATGTACGCCTAGGAAGGTAAAATTTTATTAGAACTATAACAATGTATGTATATTATCTTCTTTTTTTTATTTTCGGAAACGAGGGCTAAAGCCTCAGATAATATATTGATTGTAATGATTATTCTCGAGAGAGCGAGTTACATTAGCTATTACAAGGTTAATTATGTTTTCAGAAATCTGCATCCCATTTGCAGTTACAAGGTTGATACAATTCCTTATATAAAGGTTGTTTAAGATGGCTTTCAGGGCTTCTCCTCTCCAAATATGTTTCACAACATTTCGATTACAAAAAGTAGCTATATTCGCAGCCTTCTTAATAACATATCTAGAAATTAAAATAAAAGCATTCACTTTAAAGTTGATAGCTAAATTTGTTTGAGTTCCAAAATCAGCACTAATTTTGTATCTATAATCTCTAGGTTTAGCATATCTTTCCGTCAGCAGCGTCAGAGTTGGCAAAAAGTCACTTTGGAAAATAACTTGATATCCACCCCATTCCGTTGCCTATTGAAAGGCGACACGCTCCTTTTCCTCTAGTTGTTCTCTGGTAGTGCAGTCTCACGTAGGATCCCCTAGCTTCAATTGTGGTACATGTGTAGTGAATAAGATTTAGTCCAATGCCCGAAGCAGTAATAGGATTTTGTATTGATAAAGCTATGTTTATTCTCAAATTCATGAAGGTGATTTCTTTATCTAGTTCTCTATTTATGACTTCTAGTGTATCAAGATCTTTATTTGGAAATTAAAGCAGTTCATTTGATAAACGGCTAAAGAAGAGGTTACATTTTTTATTATTACTGTTCTTCTGGCTTAATTTAGGTTGGTTCCATTCCAATTTTGTAATCTATTACCCATTATTTGAACTAGAGGTTCAAAGCTCTGAACTTTGGATCTGTTGGTGAATAGGGGAGAGCCTAAGTATCTATCGTTAAGAGGTATAGAGTTAACTCCTAACAGTTGTTTTACTTCATTCATAATATTTGGATTAGTTGTGGGAGTGAAAAACACACCCGATTTGCTAAGATTTATTAGTTGGCCTGAAGCCGTCCCAAAATTTTTAAACATTTCAACAAGATTTCGACAAGTTTTCACATCCGCTTTACAGAAAATTAGGCAGTCATCTGCTTTTTGCAGATGACTAACAGGCGGAGCATACCTAGAAATTTTAATTCCTTTAATCAGGCCTAAGTTTTCAGCATTTGTTATAATTCTAGATAGAGACTCCATACAAAAAAGAAAAAGGTAGGGAGACAATGGATCTCCCTGCCGTAATCCTCTTGTTGGTTTAAAAAATTCGATTGGGGCACCATTTAAAAGAACTGACAGAGTATTGCTTGAGATACATTGAAACACTAGGTTACACCATTTTTCAGAAAACCCTATCTTTCTCATAATTGCAATTAAAAAACTCCATTTGACTCTGTCGAAGGCCTTGGATATGTCAATCTTTAGTCCCATCAGTCCGTTTTTACTTTTCATATTTCTCATTTTATGTATTATCTCGTGAGCTATTACTATGTTGCCTGATACATACCTTCTTGGCATAAAAGCAGATTGGTAAGGGCTTAAAATTTTTTCAAGCATTCCTTTCATCCTATTAGCCATCAATTTTGAAATAATTTTGTATGAGGTATTATTCAAGGCAATAGGTCTGAACTCCGCGGCAGTAATAGGATTTAAAGTCTTAGATATGAGAGAAATAAAAGAGGTATTAAGTTCCTTCGAGATAAAACCACTTTTGAAGAAATTTTGGATCATCAACACAAGATCATTCTATATAACCTCCCAATTTTGTTGATAAAAGTTGGGAGGAAACCCATCTGGGCCAGGACTTTTATCGGGTTCCATTGAAAACAAAACTTTTTTAATTTCATCATTAGTAGGAATAGAGCAAAGGTGTGCATTATCTATATCATTTACACATTCTGGGATTAGTTCTATCATTTTACTTTGTCGATGATAGGGTTAACGGTGGTTGATATCTTTGCTGAAATTTTTTGTTATACATGCTGCTATTTCATTTCTACTATTCATCCAATTTCCATCATTATCCATTAGTGTTTCTATCATGTTTCTTCTATATCTTTTTTTTGCTTTACTATGAAAGTATTTAGTGTTTCTGTCTCCTAGCGCAATATTTTGTTCCCTACTTTTATTCTTCCAAAATTTCTCTTCTATTGCATACCATTTAGTTAGTTGGCTATTTAAATGAGCCAGATCAGCAGCTTTGTTTAAATACTTTTGTATAGTGTTTGTTTGTTCAAGATCCTTCTTGATTTTTTCTATATTAGTCCTAATGTGGCCAAAAACATTTTTATTCCATAGTCTAAGCATGTACTTTACACTAGCGAGTTTTTTTAGAGAAAGTAAACGCAGGGGAGCCTCTAAACTGATTGTTCCAACACTCTTGGATTAGACCAGCGCACTGGTCATGTTTCATCCATTCCCCAAAATACTTGAAGGGGGTAGCCCCATCATTCCAAGTATTATGGGTATTTAGACTAATTGGGACATGATCGGAAGACGGGGGTCCCAAGTGTCGAAGGTTGGAATTTGGAAATTTCAGGTTCCATTTATCATTAACAAGAGCACGGTCAAGTCTCTGTTCAGTGAAATCATTATCTGACCTTCTGTTATTCCAAGTATAGGTATATCCAATCAAACCCAGGTCCATCAGACCACAATTGCTAATAAGATTTTTGAAAACATTTGCTTCTCTACGTTTAAAAGGATGTCTGCTCTTTTTTTCTTCTTCATGAAGAACTACGTTAAAATCTCCTATGATAATCCAAGGGATATCAACGTGCTTGACCATATTTTTATAATATCCCAAGAAGCAAGTTTTAAGTTAGTGATAGAACTCCCGTAGAAACAAGTAAGAAGCCAAAAATTATTTGTGTTTCCAATTTGAATGTTCACATTTATATGATTATGCTTATAGTATAAAATTGTTACTTTCATGTTATTTTTCCAGATTAGACACAAACCTCCTACTGCACCTCTAGGTGGTACAAGCCAATAGTTATAGACACTAACTTTCCTCATTATATTATGCATTTCCTTATTTTTTTGTTTAGTTTCGGATAAGAATAAGATGTCTGGATTATTTTTATCTAACAGATCTTTTAGACTATTAGTTGTTTCTACATTTCCTAGTCCTGGCAGTTCCAGGCTATAGTGTTAACAAGCGCTAAAAAAGTAAGAAATCACAGGATATTCAAATTCGGATAAATCATATATGGCTCACACATAGTAACCAATGTTATTATTATAAGATATTTCGCAATTGTTGAAGTATTCCTGAATATGTATATGCTTATTCTACTTTCGCAAGTATTATGTTTTAGTATTGCCTCTGCATACACTATATTCAATACATACAACATGGTTCCATTCACTGTACTACCAGTATACTTATATTCATGGGTTATTATAGTAGTGTAATATTGGATAAAAGTCTGAACATTTGTGAAACTCATATAATCTTGGAAATCACATTTACAAATTTGTGTCTGAATTTGTAAGAGTAAGCAAACACAATCATAAGAATAGTAGGCCACACCAAAGCAAGGTTAAACATATGCATTCATATTTTTGGGAAGCATCAATAAACCAAACAGTTTCTATGCAAGGAACTAATTTTTCAGAGTAATCCTGATAACTGTAGCAAGGGACTAAAAATTCGGGATTAAGGGTTACCTTAATTGAGCCTAGAAAACCATTTTCTATCGGATCAGGTTCAACAATTGCAGCAGCAGAGAGTGTAATGTTATTGCAATTGACTAAGTCATTTTGGTCTACCATAGCATAGAGGAATACCTTGGCAGGATTCGACGGAATGGCTTGTGAATTTCCTTGAAATCTTGATTTTCTTAGTAGTTTCCTTTTTTTCCAATTGTAGCAAATGGTACCTGGGATCAGACGAGTATGAATTAAACTAGATAGAGATTTTATTCGTCGTTTGCAAAATTTAGCGAACTTCATATATCTGCTAAATGGTTATATAAAGCAGATCAAGAAAGTAGTAATTCAATCAAATCGAAATTAGGGATCAGAATTAGAATTCAATCCAGATTAATAGGTAGAGACATATAGAAATCAAAACTGAAAAACAAAAGTGACAAATAAAAAATCAAAATAGATCTAAAAGGGGTTAGATGATTCAATTGGTTATCCCGTCGATGCTGTATAGCCAGGAGCAAAGATTGAAAAATAGATGGTGATAGGGTTAGGAGAATAAGATAAAGAGAAGCTGATGAAGAAAGTATTGTAGACGTCGATTCCAGGATTTTGGAGATTGCAAGCAACTTAGGGAACTTTGAAAGATTGATTGAGTCTTCGAATTTCGGGTCTCGGATTTTGGGATCTCGGTGTCTCTGTGTCTTTGAGTCTTGTGGTTTTTGAGTCTCAGTGTCTTTGAGTCTAGGTGTTTTAGGATCAACAATAACTTGATGAATTAGTAATAAGAGATAGCATATCTGAAAGCTGGTTGGATTAATGGTGATTGTCGATAGTCATCACCGTCGTAGACGGTGGTTACTGGCTAGAATAAGGTGTTTAGTGGTAATATGGCGGAGGTTTTAGGGGCGGCGGAAAAATCGCCAAAAAGAGGAGAGAGGAGAGAGCCATTTGTCTGGCTAGGAAAGCAAAAGTTGTGTATGTATGTATGTATATTATCTAATAGTATTTGCTTAGATATTGAACTAGAGATTTCTCACATTTTCTAGGTGTACTTCAGATTATTAATAACATAATGTAATAATATATGGAGGTTTTATTATACTAAAAAAAAGCCCTTGCCAAATTAGGGGTCAGGCTAGAGCCTTGGTTAGCCTGTTGCTAGGCTAAAAGAAAATATACGATCCATATCCAACGATTATAATCCGTATGTTGATTTTGTCGGGCATTCCTTCCATATATGCCTGCAATCGAGACTACTTAGCGTTCCACGGAAATGTGGTTTATGCGAGTATTCAATTAATACCTTCCTAATTAGGTTTTCGTAAAATCTCACGACCAAGATAATTTGTTTCGAAAAATAATTAGTATTAATAAGGAGATGAAAATTCTGCTAAAAAGATAAATGTACAAGGCATATAAAACTTTAAAATCACAGTACAATATAGTGCGGTGAAGTGATCGACTAATGATACATGGACATACATATATGTAATCTCCAATACGACATGTGTAACTTTATTTATTTCGGAGCTCTTTTTCATAAGAAATTACTTGGTTATTTGCGGAGCTTGAGAACTGGAATAACTTCATGAAATGGAACTCTAGCTCCATCGATCCCATATATAAACATGTAAACCCAAACACAAATCATAAGTGAAGCTGAACTCAATTACAAGAGAGAAATATTCGAGTTTATAGGGAAATAAGACACTGGAATTGGAGCTCCTCTTGATTTAGATTTCATTTTTTTTTTCTCCTCCTGAGATTTCTTGGACTGGACCTTCATATTTTCATGAGAATCTGAGATTTGAGCTGACGATGAACTAAAGCAGTTAAAAATCGAAAAGAAAGACATGATTTTTCAACTAAAATATAAACTCCTGGAGTCTAGCTAGAGAGAAGAGAGAGGGCTAGATGGTGGTTTTTTATTTTCTTTCTACTTGAATGTGGAGTTAAAACTTAAGAGGCATTTATAAGCACAAGTTCATGATGAGGTGCACATAGTTGAATGTCTTGCCCTTATTCTGTTACTTTCAAAGATGTGACTATAGAAAGTGAAATTTCATTTATTATACTTGATGAGCAAGGAAAAATATCAACCTCAGTCTCAATTCTTGATGACCAAGGAAAAAACCTGTCTACCTCAATCACTAGTCTCTTATTATTCAATGGATTTTTGTTTGTTTATTTTTTTTATGCTTTTTTGTAGAGACGTCTTAGTTGAATTAGGTCACATAAGGATAGCTTAAAGATTTTTTTGCTGAGAAAACACAAAATAACATTACGAAAACAAGCTATTACAAATATCAGTCAATGGCACTTCTCCTATAAAAGTTTGTAGGAAAAGAGGAGAAGGATTATGGATACAGTTGGCAAAATTGATGCAACAGGATTCCTGTTTGAATGAATACAAAAGACCTTTAAAACTGATGATATACTAATTCTCGCAAAAAAGATGTAGGCCCGGAATCAATTCAAACTTAAATTACTTACAGGGTAGACTTGAAGTAAGACCTGACAAGGTCACCACTAGTAGTGTTTATTAGTACACCTGGTAATGGATAAACCTTGGAATCATCAAACCGTGGTTCTAAGGGATCCGTAATCATGATGGTTCCTAGAGCTCCGGATGTAAAAGTCTCAGATGCTGCGCTGGCTGCGGAATCACATATGACAATTTTCCCCCTAACCAAGCCTTTGTCCAAACAACCAACCTGGCATCCCCTGAAGTTTGGTGAAAAAAATATTTGTTCAACCCGTAAATAGTTTATTCTGTTGGAACTCTCAAGTTCTTCAGACGTAAAAGAACAAACCTTACTTTGCTGATAAAAGGTCACATTGGGTTGAAACATTATCCCCATACAGAAGCGGAACTTCAGTTCCATTCAGGTTGAAACTGTTCACTCCAAGACCCTGTTTCACCCAATCAAATACTTTACATAACCATCAAATTGTTGTTCCATTTGGAACAAAAAACACAAAAGGCACTGAATCTGAACCCTCGATAGTCAAAAATATGTGGGTTGCGATATAAACTTACCTGAAACATCTTTCCATTTCCAAAGATAATTTTGTCCATGAGACGACGATCAGTACTACTTGCTGCGACAGTTAATAACCAAGGTGCATTACTGGTCACTGTTAGTGATGTAGGTCCGTCGTTACCGGCTGACTGTGAAGTGAGTATGCCTTTCTTCACAGCATGAAAAGACCCGATGGCAATAGGATCTGTATTAAAGCCAGATGGATTAGAATTACTCAGTGACACAGAGATAATGTCCACGCCATCGGCAATTGCATCATCAAATCCAGCCAAGATTGCATCTGATGGACAACCAACAGAGCCACAGACTTTGTAAGCTGCGATCCTGGCCGAGGGAACTGCTCCCCTGGCATTGCCTTCTGCAATTTCGAAGAAGCTAGCACCCTTAACTATGTTGCCCGCTGCAGTTGATGCAGTGTGAGTACCATGGCCTTTTGTGTCCCTAGCAGATCCCAAGCCCTCATAATATCGAGCCCCAATGAGCTTGCTGTAGATAAACATTTCAAATCAGCAGAAAAAATCATTAGATGTTGAGATTAGTGGGGTGTAATAGTTTGAGATTGCTTAGATGAAGATTAAATAAAAAAGTAAAAAATTACTTGTTGCAGGTAAAATTATGACCACCATCACAGACACCCTTCCATTTCTTAGGAGGAGGACCAAAGCCATTGTCAGAGAAACTTGCCGATTCTGGCCAGATCCCAGTATCGATGACACCAACTACGGTATCACTTTCAACATTAGGCATTCGTTTCACATTCTCAGGAAGTCCTATAAAATCCCAAGACCTAGTAGTTTGAAGTTGAAAGATTCGATTAGGAAAGATCGATACTATTCCATCAATACCTGCACAATTACATAAAAGATTATGAATATCAACAACGCGCCACACAAGCCGGTCTATGCTTTCATGTGAACTGCAGTATCAACAAACTAATTACCAGAGAGCTTTTGAACTTCGTTCTCGGTGAGTTTTGCGGAAAATCCATTAAAACTCCTTTTATAACTGTGAACTAATGTGTCCTGCACTGAACTGCAAATCAGTAAATGAAATGCTTCTTTATGGTCAGTACCAAAACTCTTCATTTTTGTTTCACTTGTTATTTAAATTCCATACACGATCAAGATAGTAATATATATTCCAAAACCTGATTATAAATATTGCTTACTTACCTTCCCTCGACAATTTCTTGAAGAATATTTCGGTGCTGAGACATTGGGGTATATTCACTCTCAGTTGAAGCCCACCCATGTACACAATATAAACCTTTCTGCCTTCCTTTTGAGCATAGCAACTCATGTTAATGGATGCAATAGCTGTAAAGAAAACGATAAGAAAAGTATTGGAAAGTAAACCTGTTATTTATAATGTGAATTGGCATTATAAGTAAGGATTCTACACTTAAAGATTTTCCTTCAGAAATTGCATCACTTATGGAAGTTGGATTACTGCCAAGTTGCTTAATTTTTTCTTTTTTTACAGCAATAAATGTATTGCGATTTTGAAGAAAAAATAAAATTGAAAAGAATAAATGTCAAATTGAAAAGATACTAAGCCTATAAAATCCAAGCATGATATTGAAATTAGAACTAAACGTTTAATTCACAACATAATCTAACAATCATGAGAATTACAACAATGCTTTTGGTCTAGAAATTGAAGATACGAATCAAAAGATTCCTCTCAATTTCAAAATTCTCCTCAATTTGTATCATTCTAAAAACCTAAATTTCAGCTAAAAAATTAACCCCAAATCTCAGATTCCGCACAGATTCTAATCACTCTTTAACTGGAAAAACCAATAACATAACCCCTAATTTCAAACAAATCAGTCATTAAACATCAGAAAAGTAATTAAAAAAAAAGACCTTTCTTCTGATTTCTTGAATAGGAGTTTGAGGATCTTGAACAGCAGGCAACAAATTAAGAACATCGATTCAATAGACTTAAATACAGATTATACTAGTTTTAGGTGTAATACATATACCCGATTACACCTAAAACTAGTATAATTGGTACTGATACTGTTCTTCTCCACCCATCTCTGAGACAGAAATAATAGATTATTTTTTCCACAGAGAAATGTATGGAGTCATGGAGATGAAACGAAAACAGGAGGGTATTTTGGGGATTTTACGATCAGATCCATTTTTTCTTGCCCCTACTAAGTCTTATGGGGTGCTAGTCTAACACCTAGATTAGCGGTCAGGACTACCTTCTAAGTCTTATGGGAGTCTTGTCTAGCCCATTAGATTCTTGATCACGTCACCAAATGTTGAACCATTCATGAAAAGGTAGTTTTATGGCTGAATCATTCAGCGTAACTATCTAGCATCTAGTTCACATCTTAAGAACTGGTAGGAGAGAGAACTAGTGTTAACTTTTTTGCCACACTTTTTTTGAATTGCAACACTTAAGTGCTAATCTAGCACCTCCAATCTAGCCCATAAGACTTAGTTCCGTTTAAGAAATTAGAACAAAACATAAAAGAGGATATTGATCTAACATTGCCATGATCGTCCTTAGCCTCATAGATAAAGTATTTTTAGATTATTAACCACGTGTCCACCGGATAAAACCACTACTCTTTTGAAAAGTAATATTGATCGCGGGTAAGAAATTTTGCTTCTCCCTCGTCGGTACATCTGATCTACCCAATTAGCACGAATCTAGTTATGTTATTGTAATAAAACATTCATTTTTTTTTTGATCGGTAATAAAACATTTATTACACAGTGATGGTTTCTCCTTTAACCAATGACTTACATTCATTTATTAATAATATCGTCTATTAGTTTCCACCAACATCTTAAGACGTTATTTATTTATATGTAAAAAAGTGCCCGAAGAAGAGAGGATTCTCCGTACCGATGTTTTATAATTACTTTGATTAAAATTCATTGGAAGAACTAGCAACACCCTTGAATATGTAAAGTGCTCAAAGAGCCAAAATATAGACATCCCATTCCAACCCTATGTTATGTATACTGGTTTTGTTAAGAATGGGAATCAAATGAAATCGAATAAATGGGAAAGAAAAATGTGCACACAATGACTATATGAGTCACGGCAAATTTATCTAACATGTAACCATAATGAACAATCAACATTTATGGATATGAAATATTTTTTCCGCCATTTCGAACAGATTAGCTAACTCCCTTTTCACCGGGGTTGCCTCTTCTTCTTCTTTTTTTCCCCAAAAAATAAGATCCCCTTGAGTTGAAATTATATAACTTACAGGTCTGTTAACAATTTTTATTTAAGATAGCATCTAAAGCTTGGAATGTGCGAAATATAAATGAACCAGCACATGATAAATTGGCAAACTATGAAATTTACATTCAAAGAAATGACTAAAGTACAAACCATACTTTCCAATATGATTGCTAAACTGAGCAACAATGAATCACTAACAATTTCACACTTTCTTGTGTAAGAATATTTATACACATATAAATATCCTCTTGGTCCATGTAATAACTTGGTTAATTATGAATATTGTTGTTTGTACCCAAAAATACTTTTGGGCACGAAACACGATGAATGGGTGGTTTGGTGTGTATTAGGGTTTGGAGTCGGATTGAGAAGCAAATAAAGATACACAGAGGTTAACGTGGTTCGGCATGGTTGCCTACGTCCACGGGTGAATCCCCTTGGGGAGTGATTTTTTTATTGATAATTGTATTACAGTCATCTCTCCTTCCCCTTCCCTCTCTTGGCTACCCCCCACTTTCATATAATTTCTGCTCTTATTTATACAATTGAATATCTAATTTCAATGTAAACATAAATAACATTAACTCTCATTCATGCCTCCATCATGATTTCTGCATAAAACTGCTGGAATCAATGTTGCATGCCTTCATGGTGATTTATGTATGAAACTGCTGGAATCAATGTTGCATGCCTTTATGATGATTTATGTATGAAGCTACTGGAATCAATCTTTGCATGCCTTTATGATGATTTATGTATGAAATCGCTTTGGAATCAATCTTGCATGCCTTCATGGTGATTTATGTATGAAGCTGCTCATTTATGCTTCCATGATAAATTCCGCATAAATGATGGCTGGCATTAGTGGACATTCGTGGTGAACAGTTGATTGCATGGGCGAGGGAGCGGCTTGATGGTTGTGAGACATGATGGTGGCGGCGTGGATGGAGAATTTAAATTTGCGCATGGTTGGAGCTCGGTTAAGCGCCGCGGAAGAGTTTTTGGTCGAGAATTGGTTAGCGGCATTGGCTACAAGATGAAAATTGGCTAGGGGCGCGGCGACTTCGATAGTTGACCGACGGTTGGCTTTGATTTGTTGACCTAAGCCGTTGACCATTGACCTTGACCGGAAGTTGACTTTGATAGTCGGCCAGACTTTGACCATTGACTTGTATGCGTGCGGTGGTGGGCTGCCTTGGTTGGAGTTGGTTGGTGGGCTTGGATGAGGACCAAAACATGATTCAAGTATCAATTTGGCCTATTAAGTGGTATTTTTACTTATGGTACAAACAATTGCTAAATGTGGTGGTTACAATTTTGGGATCCTTTCATATTCCCTCTTCCTTAATAGACGGTCGAGATTGAGTATTAATTAAAGATCTTATGAACCTTGGTCCTCCTTCTACCTATAAAAGGAACTCAATAACCATCAATATTGTCTCATGAATTTTCATTATTCATTACACAAAAGGTCAAGAAGGAGAAACTAAGAGTTTCTCAAAGTATTCTGCTATACGGTTGTTCTTGCCAGACATCTTGGATTCAATCAAATAACATCTTCAAGTACTTTCCTAACACAACTATGCTTATGATGTGATTATCATGTTTGTTCAAAGATTCCTTATCTCTAATATAAAACAAAGCATGGACAACTTAGCTTAGATAAAGGACGCTCTGGATTCATTCTTGGGGAAGCTAAATCTATGGTTGTGGTTGTTTACATCATTATTGTATCATTAATTTTTAGAATAAATACTTAATTAATCTGTTATCATAAATGTCTTATAATTGTCTTAATAAATATACTTCATTAAATAAATAATAAATTTGTTAATTAAGAAACATAATAACTTTTAAAAAAAATTTTATTCAATTCCATTTTCTAAATATATTTTTATTAAATAAATAATAATTATATTAATAATTATATCAATAGAAATTAGGGATAACTGGGGTGGTGTTTGAGAGTGGTGATGCATGGGCCGGTGACGATAGTGATGGTGGTGGAAAAGGTAGTGGTAATGAGTCGTTACGGTGGCGGTGGTGCAGGTTCAGTGTCGTAGTGAAAAAATGTTTATTGTATGTCGTTTGAACAAAAATGGAAGTGGTAAGATGAATAATCTCATAAGTTGACATAGCCTACAAAGTAATATCATGTTTATTGTATGTTATTGTATGTTTATTGGTCATAGGTAAGATGACATGGCTAAAGTTGGGATAATTTTTTTGAGAGGTCTCACTACATGCTTCACTCGGTGGTTTCTTGAGACATATAATTCGGTCAACCTACGTGAGAAACATAATATTTAAAAAATATGAAAAACAATTATCGGGTTATATATAGCCAACAAAAAAATAAAAAGGGTTAAAATTGACATAATCTTTCTAACTTATTATGGACAATTGTCATTTTTATTCTTGCAATAGATACATCTAAGGTTGTAAGTGTTTCTCATAACTAATGATTAAAAATTTATCTAACGTCTAAAATTTATTTAACAAATTACTAATTTTTCATTTATCTTGCATAATAACCATTATATTAATTTTCCATGGTAGAGCGTTGCATCAAAAACGATAATAACTAAATTATTCTATTAACAAATATTTTTATTAAATAATGATATTAAATATAATTCGATTAACTAATGTCTAAATTGGCTAACATTTATTAAGTGGATCACAATGGTGTAAAGGAAAAAAAAGTTGTCGTGTGGTTGGAAATGGTGATGGAAGCTATTTCAGTATCAACAAAAATGGTGGATGGTGTTTTTGTAGTCGTAAGTATTGGTGACCAAATTGCACCGGTGAGTAATTTCGCATCGTCTCACATATTTCTTATTAAATGGTAGAATGTTATTTTTGTTCAATAATGAATAACCTCACATTTAGAAGATCAATGTCGTAGATTGTCTGACGATTTTGAAGAATTGGAGATATATATTTTTACGAGTCGAATGGGTTGACATTTGAAATGGCTTAACGTTTTATAATACAATGACTTGGATAAATGAATTAGTATTTATTTATGTTATTCGGATTATAAAAACATACAATGTAATATGTATTGTAGAGTCCATTATGAGTTTTAATCTTTTTGGACCATTTTTAAAGGGACAAAATCAACAAGAATCTTGACATTGTTAATACGTACACAATTATTTACGGGACGAATGAGTTCGAGTGTTTTAAAATTTTTAACCTACATTAAAATTTATTTTGGTTTTACGCGGTCACTAAAATAAGGGAGATGCACAAGGGAAATACCGTTTCAAATGATTGATAATATTTTTTTTTGTCTTTGCAAACTATAAAACATATCAAATATCGTTGGTTTTTTGTGGAAGAATATGTGAAAAATAATTATGATTGGAGTACAGCTCGGGAAGATACATTATTTGGGAGAATGTCAAACTATCAAACATACTGGAAGGAATCATATATGAATACATGATGATAGATTAGTGGACTGAAGAATAAAAATATCTATTGATTTTACGTTCACTTTATAATGACAAGTAAACTCCATAATTAATAAAAATACTAAATTTAATATCGAGATGAAAATAACTTAGCTTAGATAAAGGACGCTCTGGATTCATTCTTGGGGAAGCTAAATCTATGGTTGTGGTTGTTTACATCATTATTATATCATTAATTTTTTATAATGAATATTTTATTAATCTCTCATTATAAATGTCTTATAATTATGTTAATTAATATACTTTCATTAAATTTCTTATGAATTTTTCATTATAAATATCTTCTTACATCATAAATATCTTAATTTAATAGATGTCTCAAAATTTTCTTAATGAATATACTTTCATCATTAATGTTTTATTAATGTTTCCTTATAAATGTCTTATGATTATCCTAATAAATACTTTCATTAAATAAATAATAAATTTGTTAATAATCATATCAATTGGGTAGTATTTGTTGGTGGTCCATGGAGCCGGTGATGATGGTGATGAGGTAGTGGTGATGGGCGGTTCTGGTGGTGGTAGTGTAGGTGGTCAGTGTGGTAGTCAGGTAGTGGGGAATTCTTACTCTATGTGAAATTTAACGTTGATAGTGTAATGTATATGTTATTGAGATGGTAACGGTTTTCAGTTGGCCCCATTATATGTTTCATTCGGTGGTTTCTTCTAAACACCTATTACGGTCAACCTAGCAATTCTCAAAAAAAAAAAAAAACCATGGAAACAAATGGCATTAACCCAGAGTAATAGGTTAATGCACAATCCATCGCGTCATGTGCTTATTTTAGAGCTCCCTTAGGATGGATTGTTGTTTTCAAGTTCTCTCTTAATTTGCATGTAACAAACTAAGAATAAGAAACTTCACCTTCGGGTTAACCTCCCAACTTCTCTTAATTTGCGGACAACATAAGTTTTGGAACAACAAGGCCCTAAAATGTAATCCAGTCACCGGCCGTTACGGTGAGAAACTAATAGTGGCATTGATGTTATTTGGTCAACTTATCCGATTTGATTCCAGCCGATTTCCACATTAGCCCGCGTTAATCCGTGTTGAAAAAGAAAAAAAATCAATCAATCCGATATAGCTCGTGGTATAGCATCGTGCATGATAACGTTTTGGAATAACAATTAGAGAAGGAGAAGAACTTCTCTAGCGAGATGACATATCATCAATCAGAGTCATTGTGATTCCGCAATTTCATTTTTCCGATAGGTACTGCGATTGGGTTAAAGAGTCACAGAATTAAACATCGGATGGGAATACCTGCTTCCCCGGGTAAGGGTTAACATCTAATCGATTCCAATTTTCATACTTATCGAAAAAAAATGGAATCACGAATTAAGAACAAAAAACATTGTTATGCCAAAAGTGAAAACGTATTTGTGGCCACCTAAGTGAAGTTTACCTATTGTCTTTTGGTACAAGACCATTTTGGATTTGATGGAGGGCAACCAATGGGTTATGTATCTTTCTTTTTTTTTATATGATCCGCGGAAAGACATGTTTTGGTGATATAAATTGGACAATGAACATATAGACAATGATCAACTCCCGTGCCGTTACGGCACGGGTCAAGGCCTAGTCTCCCTTATAAAGCATAGCATGGACAACTTAGCCTAGATAAAGAGCGGTCAGGATGTATTCTGGGGAAAGCTAAATCCACGGTTGTGGTTTGCTCTAATTATGATTAATCATTATGAGTGTTTTATTAATTAGTGTCTCATTAATCTCTCATAATTAATTATCATTATTAAATGTCCTCTTAATTAATCTAATAAATGTGTAGTTTTTATAATTATCACTACTTACTTCTTCCACTAAAATTAATCATTATGAGTATTTTATTAATTAGTGTCTTATTAATCTCTCATAATGAATAATTTACTTATATTTTCATCATTAAGTGTCCTCTTAATAAATATGTATTTTACATTATTATTGCATTAGTAACTTTTTGTAATGAATATTTTAATAATCTCCCACTATAAATGGCTTATAATTATCTTAATAGATATACTTTTATTAAATTTTTTATTATTTTCTCATTAGAAACTTTTCATTGTAAATACTTTCATTAAATAAATAATAAATTTGCTGAATCCATGGACAACTTAGCCTAGAGAAAGAGCGGTCAAAATTCATTCTTGGGAAAGCTAAATCATGGATATGGGTGTTTCCACAAGTGATGTCTTGGATCGAAAGTTAAAATAAGTCCAACGGTCTAAATTTGCTTATAGTATTAATGTTCCACTAATCTTTTCATAATAAATTTTTATTAATTTCTCATAATGTCATTAATTATCCAAATAAATATCTCATAATAAATTTGTTTATTAATTTCTCATTGTGTTATTAATCATTCAAATAAATAGATAAATATATATGTATGTATATATTAATAAATAATAAATTTATTAATTATTAAACATATCAATGAAAATTTATGGTGTTTGTGCTGATGGGGGTGTTGGCGGTAGTGGTGGTGATGTTAGTGGGGGTGGAGGAGGCGATAACGATACTTAGTGGTGGTAGAAGACTGAGCCGTAACCAACCCATGAAAAGGATAGGTGGTTGCATATGTACCCTGGTGGGCATGTTAAATTTACACATCTATTTTTTATATAATGTATGCGCTAAAACTACCATTTTTACCATCTTGCTCACCCTAATTTTTTATTACTTTTCATAATTAAATTTTTAGCTCCGCCCCCGGCAGAAGAAATGATGATAATGGGTGGTTCAATGATTGTGTGCGTTTGTGAGAAATAGTGAAGAATGTTAATTATCTGTCATTACGGAACAAGCAACGTTATATTGAGGAAGTTGTATGGTTGATCGTTTACAGTGTTTAAATAAACTCGGTTACGATACAAAATAAAACATGACGATTATAAAAGAACCTTGCACGATTTTCCCTTTATATAGTAACAAGAAATGAACGATACATGTAAAAATTAACACACACGTACACACAATTTTACTTACTATCAAGCATGTGTCTTCACGACTGGACAAAGCTGCAGCTCAGATTTGTTTAGAGGGCAGATAAATCTATTGTTGTGATTGTCCGCATAAACTCTTATAACAGACTTATATGATTAAAAGTTCCAAGCATATACAATAGTCTTAATTTGTTTATGTTAATTTCTCTTAAAAATTATTATATTAATTTTTGTTAATAAATGTCTCATTAACTATCATAATTAACACTACACGAAATCATTGTTTTTGTAACGTCAAAAAAAACGTTACTAAATATTTATTGTAGCGTCAAAAAAAAATCATTGAAAATATGTCGTTATTATTAGTGTTATAATAATTTATCTACAGTTAACACAGTTACAAAAATAATTAACTAAGCAACGACTATATTTATGCGTTGTAGAAAATGGACGGTTGTCAAACTTATAGATGAAGAATACAAATAGAATAGAAATAGGTCCGAGAAACTAAGAAAAAAATCATTGCCCACAACTCTAATTTCATCATACTTTTTTTAGTAGTTGAGTTGTTTTTTTAAAGAACGCGCAATTGGGGGATATCAAAACTAATTGGGGGATATAGGTACATGACAAAATTGGGATATAAATAGCAAAGCTGGGTCACCCCTTATGTAATTATTTTTTTAATTCCTAATCTAGCCCTCACTAATCATGTTTAGTGGTTAATAATAATTAGTAAAAATCTTAAGTATTTGGGGATAGATTAGTGTGTATTTTTATTAGAATTTGTGTGAGTGAGGTGAGAGTAGGAGGGAAAAAAATATTTGAGAGGGAATTTTTTTTGTGAAAATGGAGGATGATTGTAAAGAGAGAATTGTTGCTAAGAGGTTGAAAATTTGATTTTTTTTTTCTTTGAATCCACCATTGTTAAATTTGAAAAAAAAAGCTCGGTGCCGGCATGATATTCAACCAAAAAACCATGCCGGCATTTCTTTGGAAATTTTCATAAATTGTTTGCCACTAGGGGGGTAGCCCCTTGGTTTTGATCTTCAAAACCTATTTTTTTGTTCTAATCAGTCCACATAGGCTGATTATCTAATTTTTGAGCATGTCGGCTGCTTTGCTTAGGCATAGTATCTTGCTTAAACTTCTATCTTGGCACATGATGAAAAGTATCCGAGAAAATTGATTTTTTTTCACTTGATTCGGCATGGATAGATTTATATCGAGCATGCGGAACTCGATACGGCGTGGTCTTCATCCTAAATAACCATGTCGGAACTCGATGCGGCGTGGTCTTCATCATAAATAACTATCCGAGCACTCGATCGGCATGGTCTTCATCACTACAGGCGTGGTCTTCATCCCTACCGAATTTTTTAAAAAAAAAAAATCAAAGTGAGGAGCCGACGAGAGAAGGAGAATGGAATTTGAAAGGAAGTGAGAAATGTTTGAATTTAAAAGGGAGTAGGGTATTTTTATGTTTGATTTAGCTTTTATTGTTTTAAAGGGTAGTTTCGTATTTTTCCCCCCAAAAAACACTCTTAGCAGAAACTATTGGTTGGGGGAAGTAATTCATATCCCCAATTAGTTTTGATATCCCCCAATTGTGGGTTCTTTTTAAAGCCATCCCAGTCTAGACAAAAAGGGAGAAAGAGAAGAAATATGAGATGCAATCATACAAATTCAAACAAATGACATATAAATGAAATATGTAAAGTAAAAAAATTTACATTTATTTTTATTTTTTGAAATTTATTCTTGGGAAAGCTAAATCTACGGCTGTAAAATTTTCTGTTTAATTAATTTTCAATAATAAATATTCTATTGATATATTTCATAATAAATGTTTCTTTATTTAATTAAATAAATATATATTCATTAATACAATACATAATAAATTTATTTTATATTAAACAATAGGCGTTAATGGTGGTTGCGATAGTGGGCGGGGGTGGTGGATCGATGGTGGGGATAATGGTGGTGGGTGTTGGTGAGAATGGTGGAGTGATGACGTTAATGATGGTGGTGGTGGAAGAAGTAGTGATAGTGGGATGAGAAAGGTGTCATAAGGTAGATAAATTATTTAGTTACATTTGGTTTAATTTTTTTAATTTGATGTTAGTTTTTAATTTTTTGTCATTTATTTTTTAATTTTTTTTAAATTTAAATAAACACTAAATGCCAAATTTTTCTAAGAAGAATATAGATCAATAGCTGTGGTTTTAAGATTTTTCGGGTTGGGGCAGGAAAGAAGATGAAACCTATTAAAAAAATTGACCAATACAAGGCTACACACGAATCAATTGTAATTGATTTAGTTTCTCATATCTCTATATTCCCATTTTACTGTCATGATTTTTGTTTACGCGGTTCTGTCATGAAAAAAATATTTTTCTTGTGATTATGCATGCTTGAGAAATAGTTGGTAATATGTAAAGAGATAAGATAAGTAGATAAGAAACGAAATGGATCAAGAATTACTGATTACAAACTTTAGAAAAATGAATAAACACAAATCTATGTAAATTTGGAAATTTTATCACCAAAGGCGAGAAAAATAATTCACGAAGCTAACATATTTTGTAAGATTAATCGATTGATATTGAAGTATTTTGTGTTTTCAATTTTGTTAAAATTTGATGATTTATTTCTTTTTGAAGTAAGGACACTACTTTGTTTTGAAGAAGAGAATGAAGTAGTGTTCTACTACCCTTAGGCCCGTAGGATTTTGCGGAATTGGTTAACGATTAAATATGATTGTCCTAAAGGATTATATAACATACAAACATAATATTAAAGGATTTGCGGCTAAGGACATGTTTATTAACCAACACCTCAAAAACAGTTAGACTTGGATCGACTTGATCCATTGTATGCAAACAATTATGATATGTATGAACTGATGGATATAATTGAAATACATATCAATTCCCGTGCCGTTACGGCACGGGCTAAGCCCTAGTGTATAAAATAAAACTTATATCTTGATCCATATTTAAGTTAGAAGTTAGATATAGAGATTAGAGAGGAAGTTTTCGGGTGGACTCATTCGTGTTCTGCATAATAAAACCGGTTTCTACAATTGTGTACAATTGTTGCTTAAAAAAATTAGCAATTGTTGCATTTATTAAGGTTTTACCTATTTCCCACCCACACTTTTCCTAAATCATATCCCAACTAAAAAAGTTAAATTTTGTTTGAATTGTTAGTGAACGGGTATTATCTGCCGGATATCGAGTACCGGATTTAAAAAAAGGTATTTAAGGGACCACCTCAACCCAGTAAATACAACTGACAAAAAAAAAAAAGAGACCGCTTTTTAGAATCGATCATCAAAAAAAAAGGAAAAAGAACAAAAAGCCAAGTGAGAACAATAAAAAGCAAACACCAAATGACTCATATCCAACTCAAAGCGGCCGGTAGAAATACGAATCCCATAAAACTATCACCATGTTGGTCGTCAAGCCCAACATTTTAGCGTTTGACTCCGCCCAAAAATAAGCTTGAATCTTAATATCTCGAATTAAACTTTCTGTTTTTGTGATTGAAAATTCTAGAATTCCTTTCTTTCCAAATGCACCACCATATTGCAACCGGTAAGTTGTTCCATATACGGTTAAGTCTTTCATCACCCCAATCAAGACTCCAAGTTTTTATGGTTGCCGAAATATTACTATCGTGGCTCCAATTGATGTTGCATCCTTCGGTAAAATAATGCCAAATTCTCTTTGTTCACCAACAATCATAAAATAAATGGGCAATTGTTTCATCTTCTTCTTCACAAAACTGGCACACCCTATCCACATCCACACCCCTTCTAAAAAAGCTTGTCCGTCATCATCAACCTTTCTTGGTATAGAAATATAAAAAAATTTACTTTGTACGGATAATGTCGACTCCCAATAATCTTACTTGGGAAGCTAATATCGCCTTGATCACAAAGAGAATCGGACTCGCACTTAACCGTAATGCTCTCATATTATCAGTTTCTTTTCTGGAGATTAATAAGTTTCCACCGACATTCCAATTTCCTATGGCGCTATCTGATAAATAAGAAATCAACAGGATACATCCCAGTTGATTGCAATCACACCTCGATTAAATTTTCTTGGCAATATGAAAAATACATAATTGAATTATCCATTAATATAGATTTCTCTTAATACCCACATTCTTACTAACTATAGTCCAAAAAATTTAAACTAAAATGAAAAGCCAAAATTACCAAACGTGTTGTAATCTTTTTACTAATAATTCTAGCTACTTCTTCCCCAAAATCAAAATATAAACCGGAACATTTTTTTTTTTACATCCAAACTGAATTACACTTTAATGAATTTCAAATTGTTCGCTCATAATACCTTAATAGATGAAGTGGGGAGCTTTTAATTTAATGTGGTCCTCAAATAAGATACGACTGTCCTGTAATCTTTTCATTTTCGTTTGGAAAGAATTAGTTTCCACCAGCATCTTTCAACTGCATATGTTTCGAAAAGAAAATTCAACAAAATACATCCCAGTTATTGCCGTCACATCTGTCGCTACTGATTCCTCCAATATTCTTTTTACCGTAACTGATCTACGAGAATATGTGAGCTGCTATTATATAGTGCACCCACAAAAAATAGCTCAGCACACAAAAACGTTGGGCCAAATATCCATTAAAGTTGCATGTCGAATGAAGTATTCTCGACTCACAGTCTCACATGGGCATTGTTGTAGTGCATGTGAGCCTTTCTATTTTATTTTCTCTTAATTTCTTTGATGCAATTGTTAACAAAAGCTTGCCAATCTGTGTTATTTTGTGATGTTGCTTTGCTACTTTCGTTCGTAGCGAGATCCACCCTGTTTAAAGTATCATCGATAGACACCCAACTTGATCAAAAAGGCAAAATTAATCGACACAGAAATTTAGGGCTGTGCTATACTTTACTCTTTACACACAATACCGAGATCAATCGAACCATTGACGAACATGTAGGATGTAGCAACTAGGGTTCTCAAGCCACTACTTAAATCCTGGAAATACTAGTGTAATTTAGGATCGAAATATCATTCAAATATAGGCATATCTGAATTTCATGGCGCAAGCATATGTAGCAGATTCGGAAACAACAAGGGATGGACCAGGGGAGCTAATAAAAAAAATTCAAGTCCGGCAAGTAGCTCTGACCGATCCCAATATTTAATCAGTGCTTCTCTACAGACCGAAAAATAAAACCAGCTAAAACGCCTCTCACAGTTTTTTTGGTTTTTGTGGTCCTCAGTGGTCTCGTCCTTCGGGAGTTTAGTAGGGGGCGCATGTTTTGTGTGAACCGGTTTTTTTACCTTGTTTTCCCCTCGGTTCATTAAGACTTTTTGATATTTAATAACAAAAATTAGGCTTGTGGACTGAGAGGGATACTGGTGCTAAATCGCAAGTAAATTAGCCCTCTTATAGTTGCATCCCTGCAAACAACTGATGTCGTTGCTGCTGGCTCGCGAGCTGCATCTGCTAGCTACCCGTAGCTTAATGAATAACATAAGTGTTGTCTAGTTTATTTTTGTGTCGTCAAATGAAGTAATTTTGAGTAGTTGTTTCAGATAAATTACTGTCTATTAGCCCTTTTTAGTGTGTAAGCCGGACTCAAAAGCTTTACATGATATTCCAATTTATGATCAATGTTATTGGTGTTTCCTCATACTTATTTATCTCTTTCCGGCCTCGTTTTTGTATGCTTCCATCATTACCGTAGTTAGTAGCCAACATACTCACTGCTTCTCTGTCTGTAGGAAAAAAAAATCAATCCATACCAATTTTTGTTCTCTATTGAAATTCTAAAAAATAATTAAAAAGAAGAAGATATTAATATTCCCATGCCACGCAATGCAAGAAGATAATAAAATAATTTCGTAACTTCACTGCTTGATTTTGTTGGAATATTTTCAACTGCGCTATCCAAGATCAGGTCGTGGGGGTCCAGGGGAGACCGCCCCTGGTGGGGTCTCTATCCAGAATCTTCGAATCCAATAGACGTCATTGATGTCTGATGATGAAGAGACTCATCGTTTCGTGAAGAGAAACCTGTTGGTGAAAAAGATGTCTATTCCCAACAGATACGAAAACCTCTATAAATAGCATCTCCCAAAACTCGTTTAATATATATCGAAAAACCTTTTCTGTTTTCTCTCTTTCAAAAGCATCATCAGAAATTTTGTTTACATGTGTTCTTGATTGGATCAAGGGGTACAAATAGAGGTGTAAAGCGTCAGCGTAAGACATGACCCGATACTTAAGTCGCGTGCTTCACGTGCCATGTGCGATCTTTGTGCCAACAATTTAAACGTGATGTGCCGTGTTGTGCTTTACTAGTCAAAAGCTAGGCACGGCCACATTACGGGCACAACACACGAATAAACGTCTTGCGTGTTGTGCGTCGCACACGTGCTATAAACAATTTGGAATCACTTAATGTATATATTAAGTCGGACATTATTACAAGAATTTAATTAGACAACATATCATTTGAAATTATATTATTTCAAGTAAAACTAGCAAGTTTATTCAATAAAAAGAAATAGCCCATCAAATATAAAATTGGATTATTGTCATGAAAATTAATGTTCTAGTTAAATATATGACGACATTATAACAACGATATTGAAATATATTTTGCAAATATTAAGGTATTATATGTGTTGTTATAAATAAGCCAACATAAAATGTTAAAAACTAGCTAGAATAGTGACTCTTTTGTGAAATATACAGAAAATATGATGTATTATGCCTTGTTACATGGTGTATTTGTACATGTTTTGACGTGCTCTCTTAATGTGCTGTGTTGGGCTGTGCCACGTGCTTATCCATGCCGCGTGCTGTGCTGTGCTATTGTGCCAATTAGTCAAACCCAGCACGTCCCATTTAACTAACGTCTTTTGTGCCGTCTTTGAGGCTAAGTCATGTCTTTGGCTGGGTTGTGCTCAAATTTTAGCGTCTTTGTCTTTGTGCTCGTCTTTGGCATGGTAATTTACCTCTAGGTACAAACCTTGAATTCAATTTCTGTTGTAGGGCTTTCATTGTATCCTGGAGGCATTATTTCACATACACCATTGTAATCGCCAATTTATTGGGAGGGTAGAAATAATTGTCTAAAAAAATCTTATGAGCCTTGAAAGTTTGGAGTACAACAATCTCTTCCTGTGTTATTTCATCTTCTATTGCAACCTAGTTTTTTTCCAACAGATTTATGCTGCAAAAAACAACCATGCACGTTGAAGTTGTTAGTAAAAGTCATATTCATCTCATTCGATTAAATTTATTATCGAGACTATCTGTCTACAATGTAGGTAGAAGTGGCAATGATTTTGCTAATGAAATCAAAGTAATTAATGACCCTCGGCATAAGCTGACTATAGAATACCAATAAATAAACGGAAAATGGGTCATTTGTCCAAATATTTTTAAAACATGGTTCAAATGGACGATTAAAAATTAGTACGGGTGAAATGGACACCAAAAAAATAGCAAGGATGAAACTGGATTCATCCCGACTTAAACTTAAAAAATAACAAGGATGAAACTGGATGCATCCTGATGTAAATCAAAAATAAGAAAAAGTATTTGAAAAGAACGCGAAATTGGGGGATATAAAAAGGAATTGGGGGATATAAGAAAAAGACAAAAACTGGATCCATATATCAATTCGGGGTCACCCCTTATCTAAGTATTTTTTTAAATCCTAATCTACCCTCACTAATCAGGTTTAGTGGTTAATAATAATTAGTAAAAATCTTAAGTATTTGTTAAATGATAGTGTGTATTTGTATTTGGGTGAATGAGATGAGAGTAGAAAGATGGAAAAAAATTTTGAGAGGAAACTTTTTTTGGTGAAAGTGGAGGATGATTGTGAAGAGAATTGCTGCTAAGAGGTTGAAAATTTGATTTTTTTCTTTGAATCCACCATTGTTGCATTTGAAAAAGCTTGGTGCCGGCATGGTATTCAACCAAAAAACCATGCAGGCATTTGTTGGAAATTTTCATAAATTGTTTGCCACTATCCGGGGGATGGGGGGTGGGGGGTGGGGGCGTAGCTCTCTCGTTACAATTTTTTTTTCTGGTTTTGATCTTCAAAACCTATTTTTTCAGGTTTTAAAATCAGTTTACTTAAGCACTGATTATCTAATTTTCGAGCATGCATCTGAGCATGGAACTACTTCGGCATGGTTTTTGCTTAAATTTCTATCCGGAACATGATGAAAAGTATCCGGGAAACTTCAATTTTTTTCACTTGACTCTTAGGCATTGATAGGTTTTAATCGAGCATCTCGGCACAATTTTCCAAAGCATGCTTCTTCACCAATTCGGCATGGTCTTCATCACTTCCGGCAATGTAAAAAAAATATTCCGTTTTGAGTTTTTACGGTTTTAATCATCCACTTAAGCACAAGTAGTTAATTCTCGAGCATGCTAAGCATAGTTTTCGGCATAGTATTTTGCTTAAATTTCTATGCGGCACATGATGAAAAGTATCCAGAAACTTCAATTTTTTTTCACTTGACTACGGCATTGATAAATTTCTATTGAGCATCCGGTACTTAGTTCTGACATTGAATGTTAGTTACAAACCATGCTGAAGCACCGGAGTTTCGGCATGGTCTTCATCACTTGCAGCATGGTCTTCATCAATTCCGGCATGGTCTTCATCACTTGCAGCATGATCTTCATCACTTCCGAATTAAAAAAAAAAATTCGTTTCCAAAGTGAGGAGCCGGCAGAGAAGGAGAAGAGAATTTGAAAGAGAGTGGGGAGAGTTTAGAATTTGAAAGGAATGGGGAATATTTGGGTTTCAAAAGTGATTAATAAGAAGTGGAGATGGAAATGGGGGATATGATTTTGTTTTTTGATTTTAAGTTTTTTAATTTTTATTTTGAGGGAAGGGTATTTTAGTATTTTCATACCCAAAAGTCACCCCTTAGCAGACACCATTGGTTGGGAGAAGTAATCAATATCCCCCAATTTCATGTTCATTTGAAAATGGGTAGGATGAAACTGTTTACATCCTGGATATTTTTACATTTTTGTCCATTTAAACAGTATCAAAATCTAAATGTCTTTTTCACCCAGGAATTATTGATTTTGGTCTTTTTAACCAATTTTGTGAAGTACTTATGACTGCTCTTTTGGAAAGTAATATTCGTCACAAGTAAAAAAAAATATGCTTCCCCCTCGTCAGTACATCTACCCAATTAGCACAAATTTGATTATGCTATTGTAACTAAACTTTTTATTGCACAGAGATGGTCTCTTCTAGAGGAGTAAAACGTGTCGGCCCAAAGACAAATGCTAAAAACCCACGAAATCATTAATTTACTTATTATTATTTATTTTGTCATTTAAATTTTTTTTTTTTTTTTAATTTTAATTTTTTTTTTATGTTTTTATAAATATTTTAATTTTTTTTGTATTTTAATTTTGTTTTTTGTTTCCACTAATGGAAATTGAATTTTGAATGAAAAAAAATTGAAATTTTTAAAAAGAATTGAATTTTTTAAAAATAATTGAATTTTAATTTGAAAACATAATTATTTTAAAAAATTCAAATTTTTTTATTTTGAAAATATTTAATTTTTTTAAGGATTTTAAAAAGTAATAAAAATTAAAAATGTAAATAAGGGCAATCTTGGCATTAATCAAAGTATACGGATAAGGGGCTTTTAAAATTACTATATAATAACCCGTTTTTGTCTTTATATGGTATGCCCTAAAATTTTATAATTACTTTCATTAAAATTCATTGAAAGAACTAATCACACTGTAATATGTAAAGTGCTCAACGGGCCAAAATATAGACATCCAACCTTCTGGTTTTGCTAAGAATGGGAATCAAATGAGATCGAATAAATGGGAATGAGAAATGTGTACGCTGATTATGTTCAAGACACAATGACTATATGAGTCGCAACAAATTTATCTAACATGTAACTATAATGGACGTTCAATATTTATGGATATGAAATATTTTTTTCGCCATTTCGATCGGTTTTAGCAAACTCCGTTTACGTTTTCAGATTTTTGGTTAATTAGCCCTTAAATTTGAATTTTTGGGTCTAAAAGACAAGTAAAATATGGTTGTCACTTCAATAACCAAGACTTTAAATATAATGGTTCTAACATCGTCTTGGGATATTCTGCCCAAAAATTTTATCTTGTTTTTATAACAGCTACCTAAAATATCCCTCCGTAGAAATGATTCGTTTCTAATAACCAAGACTTTCTAATAACCATGACTCGTTTTTACCAGGGATGCCTCCTCTTCTTCTTCTTCTTCCCCGAAAAAGGACAACCCCTTGATTTAGAATTGTTTAACTTACAGGTTTGTTAACAATTTTCCATTAAGATAGTGTCTAAAGCTTGGGATGTATAAAATATAAATGAACCGGCACATGGTAAATTGGCAAACTAAGAAATTTCCGTTCAAAGAAAAGATTTTAATTCATGATCAATAATTTACTTATCTAAATATTCTTACAATTTCAAAATTTACTCATTTAATAAAATCTCACGTGCTAATACACACTAAAATTAGAAGTTAACCATAGAGAGAAAGCTTTCCAGTGGACTAATCCATGTTATGCCGGATAAAACCATGTTTCCTGCAACGGTATACAATTATTGCATTAAAAAGAAAATGCTAAAATGCAACTTTTTCGGCTTAAAATGGAGTCACAGTTTCTCTATTTCCCGCTTATTCTTTTCATCACCATTATCTTCGGCATTGCTTGGAAACTTTTGGTGGGATAATAAGGACACTGAATAATTTTCATTAGTTTCCTCCAAAATCTCATTTTCCTTTTGATACCAAAAAATTATCAAATGCATCTCAACTTGAACTGTGCACATTGATCATGTTCAAGACACACTGGCTAAAGAGTAACGAGAATTTCATTTGACATGTACATGCTATTTAGGTCTATTTAAGAAGGCCAATATATAAAAGTTTTGCTCTGTTGTCCCCATATACAAGAAAAGAAAATGTGCACAAAGCACAATGATTACGTGCAAGCCACAGTGAGTCACGACAACTTCCTCTGGCATGTAACTATAATGAACATGAACAATTTTTTCACCGTTTCAAACAGATTTATTTAGCCAACTCCATTTTTACTAAGCGTGTCATTTAGTTTTGTCCAAAAGAAGTACGATTGTTTTGGAGTTGTTTAAATTACGTTTGTTAACATTTTTTCGTATAAGATAGTGTTTAAAATTCACAAAATTAGTCAAAAAGACCAAAATCAACAATTTCTGGGTGAAAAAGACACTTAGGTTTTGATACTGTTTAAATAGCCAAAAATTAAAAAAGATATTGTTTAAATGGACAAAAATTTAAAAATAGGTAGGATGTAACCAGTTTCATCCTGTCCATTTTCAAATAATTTTTTTTTTTTTTATTTTACACAGGATGCATCCAGTTTCATCCTTGCTATTTTTTAAGTATAAGCCAGGATGAATCCAGTTTCATCCTTCTTATTTTTTTTGGCTATTTCACAGTCTTTTTTTACTCGTCCATTTGAACCGTGTTTTAAATTTTTTTGGACAAATGACCCATTTTCTCTTTAAAATTTTGGAATCCACACGAAATTGGGGCATAAGTTGGGAAAAAATAAACTAAATTTTACTAATTCTAGTAACAAAAATGAAGGTTTACGTTTTTTTTTTGATCGGCAAAGAAAAGGAATTTTATTGATCAAAAAAGACACAGCCAACAGAAAGTCTACGGACAGACCAAAGTCAAAAACAAGCTAATGCATATCAAAAAAGGATGAATGCCAGTTTTTCATGACATCTGCAGAAGAGATGGACTCAAACTCTTTCACAACAAGAGACCAAGAGTAGAGACAATACACAACTTTGTTAACCACTGCAACTTCGCTGCACACTTTATTTGTGAAGACCCTTGCATTCCTTTCCTGCCAAATACACTAAAGGATAGCTGCTGGGATAAGAGGTCGGTGAATCTCTGTTGACGACAAAGTAGTCATCTGTGATTCTCAAGAATCCGCTTAGTCGAAATAAATCCCAAATACCCTTGTTTAAGTAATGAAACAGGCGAACTGGAAAGACGAAACTACCCCTTGGGTGAAGGACACGATTCTTGAGTCCCTTAGGTTTTTTTGGTAAATCAAAAATTTCATTAAAAATCAATTATTTGTACAAAAGAACCTCCCAAAGGGAAGTCCGTTTGTCTAAAAGAAATAAGTAGTCGTTACAAATGCCTAATTTTAACTAAATCTGTAATAGTTTTAATCAGTTGATTCTAACCTCCCCCAAAATTGAGGTTTTTCAACAGTATTCATTTTTTTCACCCCTTGCCTGCCATGCCAGCTCATTTCTTCACGGATTGACTTCACAGATGATGACTCTTTGATGATGTTAGCTTTGTTCTTTCTTTTGGATCATAAACTCACAAAGAAAAGATTTGTCGCATTTTAGGGAAAGATTTTTCCCATTGTTTACTGTGCAATGTAAACCCTCAACAATTATATAGAACTATCAAAAGGCTCTCATCTTTTCAATTTCATTTTTAAAGATTAGTTTCCACCAACTTCCCAATTGCATATGTTCTTGAAACAGAAATCAACCGAATAGATCACAGGTGATTGCGGTCACATCTATGCCGCTACTCCTTCCTTCGTTGTTTTTCTACGGTAACTTATTTCCAAGAATAGTTAAGCTTCTATTATATAATTCACCCGGAAAAGATATATAGCTCAACACATAAAAACTTTAGGCCAAATTCATTAAAAATGTATGTCAAAGGAAGTATTCGTGACTCATGGGCGCATTGTAGTGTGAGCCTTTTCTGTTGTTTCTACGATACAAAGTAATGTTAACAAAATCTTGCAAGTCTGTGTTCTAGGTTTACTCACTACTTCCGATTTTGGTTGGGGCTGTTGGCCGGGAAAGGATTTAAAAAAGGGTGAACTTCTCGTACTTACCGTTCATGATCGGAGATTCCAAAAGTATCATTTTAACTTTTAACAACCGTTCCATATCTTTTTGCACTCAAAAATAGACTTTTAGCAACTGTTTTGGTCAAATGATGACTCATTGAGTCCCACAAATGTACCAAAAACGGGCTATGCATCGTTGATTATTCCAGTTAACAGACCTAAGTACGTATGTGCACTTCTACTGGACACTTGAAAAACGTAGTGTTGACCGTTGACTAAATAATGTCGAGTGTTGTTGATCATGAACATGAGTCCAATTGACAAGTCAATATTTTGAACGTACTATTTATGCACTCCAAAAAAATGTTCCCACTACATTCATCGTGCAATCGTTTATAGGAATATGGACGTCATTTTTTTTGTCAAAAAACTGTATTCGGAAAATGGGTCATATGACCACAACCCATAAAGTGTGGGAGCAATGGACTTGTAAAATATAGGTCTGGGTGAAAAAGACATGGGAAATATTAGCCATATATACCATTTGCTTTAAACTTTATTCTTTTTCTTATCCTTTTCTCTCTCTTATTTATTTTCTCTTTTATAATTAAAATTAGTCGCGAGAAATGTCTTAACTTCCGAAATATAAGTCGGATTCTAATAAAATTTATATTTTTGGAAAGGGCTCGAAAATCTCTACAAAACAAGATCCATTGTTGATATGAAATTTGAAAAAAAAAAACAAATTTATTTTCAACCAGGCCGAGTATACATTATGCACCTAGGTGCAACCTGGACAAAAATTATTTCATATAAAACTATCATTATGCACCCAGGTGCAACTTGGCCAAAATTTATTTCATATAAGGTGCAACTTGGCTTCTATAAGAATCAAAAAAATATGCATGATGCACGTAGGTGCAACCTGGTCTAAAACCTATTTCTTTTATGAATCTGCATCATGCACTCAGGTGCATCTTGTGTATTTCGTGGATAAATATAGGTTCATCCTAAAAATCACTTGGGATATATTATACGCGACCAAAATCAATAGCTCATGATCTCGAGCAATAAGTCCACTATCATTATCATCACATTCAACATTAAAACATCGACCAAAACAAGCATTGAAGAAGAAAAAAAAAAAGAACAACAAAATATTAAAAGAAATATATATGTACCAAAATTTATTTCATCAACCAAAATTTATTTCATATAAAATATGTATTATATTTCATATAAAATATATATATACCAAAATTTATTTCATCAACCAAAATTTATTTCATATAAAATATGTATTATGCACCCAGGTGCAACCTAGCCAAAATTTATTTCATATAAGAATATGCATAATGCACCCAGGTGCAACTTGCCCAAAACATATTTCTTTTCAAAAAAATCCATATGCACTCAGGTGCAACCTGGACAAAACATATTTCCTATAAAAATATACATTATGAACCCAGGTACACCTTGTGTACTTCGTGCATAAATCTAGGTTTATCCTAGTAATCACTTGATATATATTATATAAATCCTAAAACACTAGTTCGTGATCTTAAGCCATAAAACCACCACAATTTGCATCACATCTATCATCAAATTCAACGAAAAATAAGTATTAAATAATTAAAAAAAAAAAAGAAGGACAACAAGAAATTAAAAAAGATATACATTATGCCCTTGGATGCATCCTGGCTAAAAATATTTTCTTGTCAGAATATATATATATTATGCACCCAGGTGCATTTTGTGTATTTCATGGATAATTCAAGTTTATCCAAGTAATCATCTTTATAACATTGAATCCTCTGCAATTTTGAATCAAACACAAATCCAACCAAAACATAATTTTTGGAATCAATGTTTGAATATAAAAATAGGGTAAACACAAACCCAACATCACCACTGTTTCAATCTTCCATAAATGTCATTTTATATACCACGGCAGCAACCGACTATCTATCGCATCTCCTTCTCTGAAAATTCATATTCATTCACACACATACCATTCCTTAAGTTATTTAATCAATTGAGGATACCGCAACGATCATAGTCAAGAAGTAATTAATTGTAACAGTAAACAATTCATGCTATAAATAATCTCTCTTTCAAAAAAATAAATAAAATAGTATCGTCTCCTTCCCTGTTTTGAACCAATTTGCTGAGATACCTGATTAGAAGTTCAAATTAGATGAGAACCAATTGAAAATTTTCTTATTGATTACAACTAAAGGGGTGTTGCTGATGTCTGGTAGTGGTGGTGGCTATGCTGGTAACGGTGGAGGTGTTGGCGTTGTGACGGTGACGACTGGTGTTGGTCATGGTTTCGTTCGTGGATAAACTAGAGAGGGATAAGCGAGTGTCCGTAGTTGAAAGATGATAAAAGGGTACTTTAGTAAGTACGATATAAAATCAGTTATAAATGTTGGGTAAAATATCCAATTTAGGATACTTAAACAGTATCTTTAGATTTTAGGATATTAGAACAATACTCATATTTTACTCGTCTTTTTGACCCAGGAATTCAAATCCAAAGCCAATTCAACCAAAAAACTGTTTTTCCTTTTGGTCATTTTGCTGGTTTTGAAATTCAATAAATTCATTAGTGCGCTGACCATATACCCACAATTAAGAGATTTTTTAAGTCTTTTTTGTTTTTTTGACAAAAATCTCTCTTTTGGTTGCGGGATCCACTCCGTTGATCGGTCGATGATTTGGTCAACGATTTGTTAGATGCAGTGTCAATCATGGTCTAAAAGTGCAACCGGCATAGTTAAATGCTCAATTGCTTAACTTAAACGATTTTTGACATTCAGTGACAGTGGGACCATTCGGATGGACAACCAGCTTGACCCAAAATGGCAAAATTCGAACGAAAGAGAAACTTGGTTATTGGTTGCAGTCACATCTACGTTGGTCGTTGGCTATTCATTCCTCCATTATTCTTTTTTTTTCTTCTTTTTTTTCTTGCTCACAAACACAATGCAATACCTTGAGTGAGTCACGAATTCTCCCTTGACATGCTATTTTTAATGAGTATTTGACTTCGTTTTTCTTTAAGATTAAAACCACCGAATTGTACCAGTAAAACATGTCGTTTTACTGTTCTGTTTTCTACTCTTCAAAATTTTCTTTCCATTGATTAGTTTCCACCAACGACTCAGTTTTCGCAAATAAATCACATCTTATCTTATTATACTGTAAAGTGCCCCCGAAATGAGAAGATAACTCAAGACTGATTCATCCAATATTCAAAAAACGAAAAGCACGCTAATATATGGGTCTCCAAGTGGCCTCCGAAGGAAATGGTCGAGAGACTCCGAGACACACAAATGTTCAACCAAGTTCCATCAAAGTGATATGTGAGGTGAGGAACGGAAATACCGTTTTCTTAACTCATTCAATCCGCATGTCTTGAATCTAATTGGTATGATTTGAGGAAGTATTTTTGAGAGCCACAATTGGCGACGACAGTGGTTCCTGTTGAGATTATTAGTCCCACATTGTCTGCGCATCTAAGATCCTGCGGTTTATAATCCCTTAGGGCCTCTCCACTCATTGCCAATTGGTTTTCAGTTGGATGCCCGTATTCTAACAGTTCCGTTGGTGTTGGTCAAAGTTTCACCAAATCCTTTGGTTCAACGAGTGAATGACTCAATTGTATTGTCTCGTACTATGCTCATCTTTCATATTTTACCAACACACTTTAACTCTTGTTTTTTTAAACTCTTTGGATCGGACCATCAACGGTCAACCCATACTAGCGATGATTTATGACTTCCTTAAAAAAGTTAGCACTTTTCCGTATAGAAATATATAAATTAGATTTTTTTTCTTTTGCCGATGAAGGGGAAGTAAAGACTGCATACACCAATTACTTAAAGGAGAAAACAGATGATAGTAGAATTAAAACAGCTGTAGTAGCAAAATAATGGCAGAGGCATGCGGCGACATCTGGGATGGTGAAGTACATAGAAGGAGGCGACATCGAAGCATTGGATGACATCCGAGAGTAAGGGTGCAGTAAATAAGATATGTACCACATCTGATCGGGTGAAAAACACGTAGATAGTGGGAGAAGCATCAAGAGGACAATAAGTGGATAGGGGAATCCTAGTTAGTAAGTTCGCGAATGATTCGAGAATTTTTCCGTATCACGAATTTTTCCGTCTTATTTGCGTACGTTTGCAACTCCGAATCCAAGACGCGTATTATATGATATTCCCGGATTATTTGCGAATCGTTCACGAACTTTACGTATCTCGAATAATACGTCTGCTTAATTCGCCAGAAATTTTTTAGCTTTTGCGTTTTCAAAGGCCCCATTTTTTGGGTTTTACTGCCTCCCGAGCATACACAACCCAATATTATACATTGTTTTAACTTTTTTGAAACAAAAATGACTGAAGAGATTTGAAGGTGAAAGTGAGAGAGATCTCAAACTCACTAGCCAAGCATCTAAACCACTATACCACGTCCTCTTGGATGACTAATGTTGTATATATTATTAATATCATCATATTAATTTTTTTTTTAAATAACTCACAAATATGCATAAAAATTAGTCTATGTCCTTATAAATACTAATTATTTACAGATCCGAACTCACATTTATAAATCGAATTATACTGTGTCGTATGCCGTTAAATTCTTGACGAATCACGTCGTTGGCGGGAATTTTGGACCGGTTTTACAAACCGTATAATACTTGTCGTTTGCCGTTCCATACGTTTGCGAATCCGGAATTGCTAACTAGGGTTTGAATTAAGAGGACAATAAGTGTTATTGACGAAGCTCGCGCCATAGCAGAAGAGTCAGATCTGGTGGGCCCGATGTCATGAAGACCAACGGGACACACATATCGGATTCAGACATTTATCGACAACAGGTGAAGAATCATCGGGGCACACATACCTCGGGTGGACACAACAATAAGGCTAATCCCTATGGGCTAGATTGGCCAAAAAGTGTTGCAAATCAAGAAAAAATGTGGGAAAAAAGTTAACACTACTTTTGTCTACTTCCCTCTCCTAGCAAGTGTTCGCAGTTCAACTAGCAGCGAGATTGAAACGCTAAATGATTCATTTAAGGGGAGGATCTAGTCGTGACCACCCGACTAAAACATCAAAGAGGATATATACGATAATATAACACTCTAGTTCCGTATATTTGTGAGAAGTAATAAGAAAATTGAGCTTGGGTAGTTTCTATCTATCTTAATTCGTCCATTCAACATTTTTACTTAATTATGTATCATTTAAGGGTTGTTAAGTACCTCCTATCTATTTTTAGACATCTTCATTTTATAGAGATAAATAAAATTCCGTTCTACATACACAATTGTAGTGAAATTGTGTTCGTAGTTTTCTGTGGTTAGGTACCTTGTTGCAGGAAATTAACGACATACTTTCTAGTTAAACAACGATCGTGGTCATGTGGAAAGTATGATTGTTACATATAAATAATAGACATTTTTTTTTTCAGGAAGACAAAATTTTATAAAGAATAAAGGATATACAAGAAACTTGGAAATATAAATGTTAATTTAAAAAATTAATTGTAATTTTATAAAAATAATAGACATGACCAAAAAGACATAAAAATCGATAGTCGCCAAGGATGGACTTCACATAATATAAAAATCGATAGTCGCTAATGTCTCCTTGATGCTGCTAGTCTTTTTCTCTCTTTCGTGTGCTACAAACGTGAGCGATGAGTATTAGCTCTCTTACATTCTAAGAAAATATTTTTCCCACTGTTTACCATGCAATTTAAAGTGTCAGCACGATTTCAGAGTTATCAAAAGGATCTTATATTTTCAATTCCTTTTCTAAAGATCAGTTTCCACCAACTTCCCAATTGTATATGTTCTCAAACAAGAAATCTAACAGAATACATCCAACTGATTTCAATCACATCTTTGTCGCTACTCATTCCTCCATTACTATTATTTTTACCGTAACTTATTTACAAAGAATAGCTAAGCTGCTACTCTCTTCGTTTCTGGAAAGATGTTATTTTTATTTTTTCAAATTAACCTATTTTTAGGTTAAAATGAAAGAAAAGTATATTTTTTTCCAGAAACGGAGATAATATTATATAATGTACTCGTAAAAAATAGCTCAACACATCAACACTTTAGGTCAAATTCATTCAAAATGTATGTCAAATGAAGTATTCATGACTCATTGTCGCAAATGTAATCTTAATGATTTAGTTAATTAGTATTTCTTCACATCCCTACAAAAGGATATATGATACATACAGATCCTTGCACAACCCTCTTCATGAATTGTGAACTTCCATAACTTCTCAATTTATAATTAAAACTAACAACAAGTAAAGATGAGGTGGTTATGATGACATTGCACCTTATCCATAGATAGAGCCCAATTTTTCCTTTTTTTGCACTTACTAAATACAAACTTGAACGGATATTTAATTTTCTTTGAGCACGTTGTGTTCTTCCTCGTCGTCTTTCTTTTATATACATGACCCTTCCTCTTGTGACTAACATGCAGATCTCCACTTCTCTCACGAACCATTTCAAAACGAGTTTTGCTTGCTTTTCCATTCAAAACTAATACGCACATTGCTTTCTTGGCATGCTCTCTAGCCCAATTCTTCGCATCAATATGTTCTTCAAATACCAAATCATTGGCATAGTGATGGGATGTATCTTTGAACAACATACCGACCGGAGAAGGTTGATCATCCATTGGTATAGGTTGGCATTCAATTTACAAGAAATGGAACAAAATCAATTGCAAGCACAAACAAGTTCGATAACATGAAAATTTTATCGCGATAACCGAACTCCACGTTCGGTTTGTAAAGCAAGTTGACATGTAACCGAACAAACAACAAGTACAAAGTTCGGTTACCTTCAAAAAAAAAACTAAGTAACCCAATATCCCTTGAAACTTTTGATTTTTTTTGTTTGTTAAGTTCGGTTAGTTATGCTGTTTGGTTCAAGTTTGCGAACCAACCGAACTTGTTACACTTTGTATAATCTTAATTTACGTTAAGTTCGGTTAGATAGTTGGTTGGTACGAAGTTTGCGAGCCAACCGAACTCTGTACATTAAGTCAAATATTATTTTACGTGTAGTTTGGTAAGTTATTGGTTGCGAACCAACCGAACTTCCAGAACCTAAAGTTCGGTTGGTTTGTGAACAAACCGAACATTACTCAGTAAATCCTGTAACAAAGTTCGGTAACATGTCTGTTAACCGAAATTTCTAAAAACCTCCATTAAAGAGCAAGTTTGGTAACCTGCGTGTTTGGAAAAAGTAGCGAACTACACTTTCAAATGAGTTTGCTTACCTGTTCTTCACATAAGGTAACCGAACAAGCCCAAATCTACTTCAAAAATTTACATTTTTTTTGAAAATTTGGAGCAATTCAACCAACATTATCTAAGTTTGAAGCATACATGGGTACCAAAATACTCTTCCTCCGGTTTTGGTTGGTAAAATCCATCGTTCTCATCTTGAGATTGAGTTTGGGGAAGAATACAATCACCATCTAAGAAATAACTCATATCCGAATCATTGTGAAGATTAACAAATACTCTAGGAGATGAAGGAGATGAAGATTCAGATGAGCTATCATCAATTGAATCATCACTTGAATACTCTATCTTAGTGAACTCATTTTTTTTCCTATGTTTTTCTTCTTCATCTTCTCTAATTTTACTCTCTCAATAATTCTACTTTTAAAAAAAAAAAACCATCTGATTTTTTAATCTCACTAATTATTTTTAACTTAATCATTACACTAACTAATCATTACCCAAAATTAATTAGGAGGGTAATTTAGGTATTATAATATATATATATATATATATATAAGAGGTGACCTAGATTTCTTCTAATGTCTTACCCAAAATAAAACAATGGTCCCCTCAAAAAAGCCTAGCGTTTTTAGGGGTCACTCAAAAGGATTTAGGGGCCAACAATAAAACAAAATAGGATCACCCAAACCTAAATTGAGTTCACCCCTTATCCTTTTTTTTCGTAATGGCAAAATTGCCCTTTAATAATCGGAAATTAAACATGAATTCGGTAGCTACTTTATATTTAGTTATTGTTAGCAAAATATATTTATTTTTTCTTCGCGAATTTTGGTTCTACCATAATCGGTAGATAAAAATCTACATTATCTACCGATTATGGATGATGTTCTTGGAATTACACTAGCGGAAACATAATCGGTAGATAACTATCTATTTTACCAATAGATTATGGTTGATGTTCTTCGTTTCTTAAGAACTTCAGCCATAACCGAACAGGTAAAGTAGATAGTTATCTCCGATTATGTTTGCTGAATGTAAATCAAGAACATCATCCATGTCGGTAGATACTATAGATTTTTATCTGGAGTTATTCTTGATTCAAAAAATGCAATTATTCTGTACTAAAAAATAAGCACAATCGGTAGATAAAGAAAATTTCAAAATTTTATTAAGTTTTGAAAATTTGATTTTGGGTCCATGAACACAATTGGTAGATAATAAGCATCACTTATTAACACAGTTTACTACCGATTATGGTAGTACCAAAGTTCGAAAATTTTAGGATTTTGGCAAAATCTCATTTAGAGCCAATATACATTCGGAAGTTAAATTTACTACCGGTATAATTAGGTCAAGCTAGCATTTTCAATCGGAAAATGGGTTATTTGTCCAAATATTTTAAAACACGGTTCTAATGGACGAGTCAAAATTAGTACGGGTGAAATGGACAAACGAAAAAATAGTAAAAATGGAAACCCAATTCATCTTGGCTTAAACTTAAAAAGAGTGAGGATGGCGGATGCATCGATGTAAATTAAAAATAAGAAAAAGTATTTGAAAAATGGGTAGGATGAAACTGTTTACATCCTGGCTATTTTTACATTCTCGTCCATTTAAACAATATCAATTTTACATGTCTTTTTCACCCAAGAATTATTGATTTTGGTCTTTTTAACTAATTTTGTGTTTTCCAATTGGCTATGGGATTTGTGATGTACAACGCCTAGTTAGCAATTCGGAATTCGGCAAACGTACGGAACGGCAAATGTACGAGTATTATACGGTTTTATAAACCCCCATTTTCGGTCCAAAATTCGGTCAACGGGACGTGATTCGTTAGTAATTCGGAACGACATACGTACGTGTATAATTCGATTTATAAATGTGAGTTCGGCTCTGAAAATTCGGTCTCTATTATAATAAATAATTATTATTTATAAGGACATAGACTAATTTTTATGCATATTTGAGAGTTATTTAAAGAAAAATATACTTAATATGATGATATTAATAATATATACAATATTAGTCATCCAAGAGGGAGATGTACTTTTTTTTTGATTTTGTAATAATAGGGAACCTTAAAATGAGTGGAAGATTGGTCATGCTTAGCTAGGATATTACTCAATTATTTGATTTTCATTATAAATAACAATTAACTAGGATTGTTCAATTATTTACCAACCAAAAGTACCAAGATAATCCAAAACGGTATGTTGTAGGCTAAAGTGGTTGCTGCTAGCAATAACTTCCACTTAGTTGGAACAAGCATAAGATGGTGTTGTTGGCCTTATTGTTCGTATAGCAACAACTACTGGATAGAGTTAGAGAAATTGCAGGCTACTATAAGAACAAATTATTCCCAACTGTAATAATAATGGGCACTTACACATGCACAGTCCATACAAACGGATAGCGAGAACAAATTATTCACTACAATGGGTGCTTCTAATTCCACTCATTTTTCAGTGCAAACTGGTCTAAACAACAGGAGTAGTTAAGGTGGACAATGGAGAGAATATAGTGCTACACTTACAGTCATGGCAGCTGAAAGGTATATTACTGATCATGTCTACTTTTTCCCTTTCCTTATAATATCCTAGCTAAGCATGTAAGATGAAATTTGACGGAGAAATCAAATTCATCATATCACCAGTATTTCTTAAGTCAAACGGTTTTCTTCTGTCTTATTGATAGCTTTTTTCCAAGCAACCTAGATATGGACTTTCTGTTAATCGTAAGTGCAACTTAATATATCTATATAAAATCAAACGAATACAAATCAAACCAAAACGAACTAGAGTGATAAAACAAACAAATTGAAAAGAAAGTGGGATCTTCTTCAATCCAGGGAAATTGACCAGCTTTAGGATTAGTCTCCATAATACTGGTTGGGAACCGAGGACATGTCTTGGAACAGAATTTCTTGTGACCTGAGTTGGAAACTGGCACCCAAATTAAAACAAGGGATATTTCATAGCTAGCTTAAAAGACTTGGTCAGGAATAAACAAAGAGAGTTCAAGCAAGTTAAGTTTATTGCAAACTTCTCCAACTATAAAGAAGTAAAATACAGACAAAGCAAATGACTTTGCTGTATTTCTTCCAGAATGACATCTATTTCAATGCTGCCAACCCAATGGATATTACAAAAAATTACATTTGATCAATATAGGATTATTAATAGGCCATGCTTAGCTAACAATTAACTAGGATTTTGTTCCCTATTATTAAGAGGGTACATCTCCCTGGAAATCGGCCCCAACATCATTCCCACTTAATAATTTCGACCATTTCGATATCCCCTTCAATATGGGCCTGGGAGTTCATACTTGAGGGGCACACCCACCCACTAATGTGGCTCCTCCTCTGCAGTAGTATGGCCATAAAATTGCACCAAGACCAAAAAAATAGAACTATGATTTTAGGCATACAGAAATCTTTTTGGGCATACCAAGTAAAGACAAAAAAGGAGTGTAAATAGCAAAATCAGAAGCCCCTTAACCAAATATTTTTAATGGCAAATCTGCCCTTTTAGGATTAATGTTAATATTAATGATTAGTTAAAATAATTCTGATTAGTGATTAATGATTAGTGATTAGTTTTAGGATTATTTAGTTATTAATTTGTGTAGATAAAAAATTTTGAGTAAGAAAAAAAAAGTTAGGTTTTTTTAGAAGGAGAAGGGAAAGTGAGAAAAAAAATTGTGTAAATTATTTAGTTACCCTTGAATTGTAGTCATTTAGGCTGTTCGCGGGGTTCGAATCATCAAAAATAGATGAATTTAGATATCAATACCCACTACTGCCAGCCCACAATAGAAACAAATGGCATCTCTTATACCTACTGTCAAAAACCATATATTTCACCAAATAGGAAATGGTTTGGATACCCCTATCCAAGCAAATTGGATACCCCATTTTCAGAACCTTGATCCAATCCAATGTGACCCAATCCAATATGTCACAGACTTAATCGACCTAATTTCCCATAACTGGAATCACGATCAACTGAGCATCCTCCCCAACAATGTTACCCATCATATTATAAACATTCACCTCCCCCTCAACAACACATCGAGACAAATTATTTGGCCTCACTCTAAATCTGGTCAATATACCACAACATCCAGGATACAGCTGTCTAATCCAACAGGAAAAAATCAAATAATTGAGTAATAATTGAGGGAGTCAATATGCTTAGATAGTCGCTTCTCCGACGCTTATACGACCTTCTTAATTACTATCCAGTTATTACATGGATCCCAATTTCTCCCATAAGACGATCAATTCTAGTAGTTCTACATATATATGAGGTTCTTGTAACTCTAGTTAATTCTAGTAGTTCTACATATATATGAGGGTTCTTGTTTCATGATTTGTACGTAAAGGTGATCATAGCAAGCTATATACTTCTTCCGTTACTTTTTAATAGGCTGGTTTCTATAAATAAATGTTACAAAAAAATAGGCTGGTTTACTAATTGGGAAAGTCAAATGTTACTTTAGTTTTTTGCGACCACTTTTCTCTTAACTTCTTAATTAGTGTTCAGAGTGACGCCATCCTGAGTTGTAATGGTTGCATCACCCACGAACCTCACACGTTAATCTCCATTAATCACTCATTCTCAGCACCAAAAATGCACCGGAATTTCTATCTATAAAACCAATGCCAGTTAGTTTTCATTATCATAACTACAATTCATTAACTTCTTCAAAATCTCATGGCTTCTTCTTCTTCTTTAGTTCAGTTTCTTGTTCTTCTTTTCTTTGTTTCTCATTTACCTTCCTCTTTTTCTCGACCTGCTAGCATCGTCTTTGATCTAGGCAGAGATTCTTCAACCCTCCAATATTGGATCAAAATCAACCAAGGAACTATTGAATGAAATGGGGATGGGATTGGGTATGGGTAATACCCGAAACCTAAACTACGGCATGGGTGGAATGGGATTTAAGGTCCCCGCCCCGTAGTTTTCATATCATAAGGGTTTAGACTTTTATGTAAGAATTTGAATCGAATTTTTATACTTCTACCACTTAGTCGAACTTTCTTTCATTTATTATTTCCCTCCAATTTACTTTTTAATAGTAGTTTTATTTTTTTGAAAATTAAATTATGAGAACTAATCATTGAAAGTGGTCATAGACACTTTCAATAAAAGAAGTGAAGTGAGATGGTCATATGACACTTGTCAGCCAAAAAATTAATTGAAATGGTCCACATAACACTTGTCATCAAAGTTAAAGAAAAGTGGTCCCAAAAATTAAAGTAACATTTGACTTTAAGATTGGGAAACCGGCCTATTTTTTTAACATTTATTTATAAGCTAGCTTTATTAAAAAGTAACGGAGGGAGTATTCTTGATCGTTCTTGTATATTCATCACTTTCGTTTTTTTACAAAATCCTAAAATGAGATCACTATACCACATCAACAATGTCTAATACTTTAATTCTTAGTGCAGATAGAATTTCTAGTTCTTCTTTGCGTACCCAAGGTGATTCTATGTTGATACGTACCACGCGAGTTCAATTCTCAGCCGCACCATAATCTAGTCTCGATTCTCGGTGAAACAGAGAAGCTTTTTCCGGCGAACTTGAAACTGCTCACAATAAATTTACGACCTTGAGGGAAGTAGTAAACCCTTTGCTTCTTACTTATTTCTTTGAATCTATCACATATCTTCTCAACGGCACCTTCAAGTACTACTCCAGAAAAATCAAGTTGTGTTGCCGAATCAAGTTGGGTTAATTGTGCCATTTGGATCAAATAGAAGAAATAAATTAGATTGATAAAAGAGAATAATAAATTGAGAAGAAGAGAAAAAATTTGGGGTAAGTGTTGAGTTTGAAAGTTACCAAATTAGATGAAGTCAAGATTCAATCCTACTATCAAATTGATTATGCAGGTTAATGAAGCACAAGGAATGAGCTTTGAGGATGGTGAAGATGAACTTATTATACAACTGATGAGAACTGCGGTAACAAATCCACATGCTTTCAATTTTTATGAAACAAAAATGCCCAACGAGGAAAACTGGATTAGTTCGACACAAATTAAATCTCAAATACTCTCCAGTGGACGTCTTTGTATACTCATGGCGAGTGAAGCTCCAAAAATCATATCCCCTTGAGGTGGAGTAGGTATCAACAAACTCTGGACCATCTCCGTTCATGGCAAACACTATACAGTCTGAAGAAGTAGGTATGGATGAGAATGATATTCCCTCGAAGTCACAACTATGTTCTGGTAACTCGGGAAGTCTGATCATATCTCTTGTGAACGGATTGAAAAAGAATAACAAGTTTCTTCTGTGCGACTGCGACATTAGTAGCCAACCACCTTTCGAACAATGAATTGTAGCATCTGATAGGAATTCAGAGAGGTTTACGAGATATGTCTCATTGTTATGCATTGGATTTATGAATCTATATACACAATCCTTATGGTTGGGAAGCAAAACCATCCATGGAGATAAAGATGTAGTATGTGAGATCTCTTGCGTGGTTCTCTTGCGCATAGAAGATACCGATCGATGTGCTTTACAGACAACTCGGAAATGTAAGTAATCTATTGTATGTAGATAACTTGCAATCAACTCTATGGTGTCCATGTCAAGATTACCCCAGCTGGTTCCTGATTTTATGTTCACTCTACAATTTCTTTTGATATAACTTGTAGGCATTGCCAACCGTTTCAAAACGAGTTTTGCTTGCTTTTCCATTCAAAACTAATACGCACATTGCTTTCTTGGCATGCTCTCTAGCCCAATTCTTCGCATCAATATGTTCTTCAAATACCAAATCATTGGCATAGTGATGGGATGTATCTTTGAACAACATACCGACCGGAGAAGGTTGATCATCCATTGGTATAGGTTGGCATTCAATTTACAAGAAATGGAACAAAATCAATTGCAAGCACAAACAAGTTCGATAACATGAAAATTTTATCGCGATAACCGAACTCCACGTTCGGTTTGTAAAGCAAGTTGACATGTAACCGAACAAACAACAAGTACAAAGTTCGGTTACCTTCCAAAAAAAACTAAGTAACCCAATATCCCTCTGAAACTTTTGATTTTTTTTGTTTGTTAAGTTCGGTTAGTTATGCTGTTTGGTTCAAGTTTGCGAACCAACCGAACTTGTTACACTTTGTATAATCTTAATTTACGTTAAGTTCGGTTAGATAGTTGGTTGGTGCAGTTTCATGAGCCAACCGAACTCGCACATTAAGTCAAATATTATTTTACGTGTAGTTTGGTAAGTTATTGGTTGCGAACCAACCGAACTTCGAGAACCTAAATTCGGTTGGTTTGTGAACAAACCAGAACATTACTCAATAAATCTGTAACAAAGTTGGTAACATGTGTATGCTTGAAATTTCTAAAAACCTCCATTAAAGAGCAAGTTTGGTAACCTGCGTGTTTGGAAAAAGTAACTGAACTACACTTTCAAATGAGTTTGCTTACCTGTTCTTCACATAAGGTAACCGAACAAGCCCAAATCTACTTCAAAAATTTACATTTTTTTTGAAAATTTGGAGCAATTCAACCAACATTATCTAAGTTTGAAGCATACATGGGTACCAAAATACTCTTCCTCCGGTTTTGGTTGGTAAAATCCATCGTTCTCATCTTGAGATTGAGTTTGGGGAAGAATACAATCACCATCTAAGAAATAACTCATATCTGAATCATTGTGAAGATTAACAAATACTCTAGGAGATGAAGGAGATGAAGATTCAGATGAGCTATCATCAATTGAATCATCACTTGAATACTCTATCTTAGTGAACTCATTTTTTTTCCTATGTTTTTCTTCTTCATCTTCTCTAATTTTACTCTCTCAATAATTCTACTTTTAAAAAAAAAAAAAACCATCGATTTTTTTAATCTCACTAATTATTTTAACTTAATCATTACACTAACTAATCATTACCCAAAATTAATTAGGAGGGTAATTTAGGTATTATAATATATATATATATATATATATAAGAGGTGACCTAGATTTACTTCTAATGTCTTACCCAAAATAAAACAATGGTCCCCTCAAAAAAGCCTAGCGTTTTTAGGGGTCACTCAAAAGGATTTAGGGGCCAACAATAAAACAAAATAGGATCACCCAAACCTAAATTGAGTTCACCCCTTATCCTTTTTTTTCGTAATGGCAAAATTGCCCTTTAATAATCGGAAATTAAACATGAATTCGGTAGCTACTTTATATTTAGTTATTGTTAGCAAAATATATTTATTTTTCTTCAGCAATTTTGGTTCTACCATAATCGGTAGATAAAAATCTACATTATCTCTAGATTATGGATGATGTTCTTGGAATTACACTAGCAGAAACATAATCGTAGATAACTATCTATTTTACCTTCGATTATGGTTGATGTTCTTCATTTCTTAAGAACTTCAACCATAATCGTAGGTAAAGTAGATAGTTATCTACCGATTATGTTTCGCTAGTGTAATTCCAAGAACATCATCCATAATCGGTAGATACTATAGATTTTTATCTACCGATTATTCTTGATTCAAAAAATGCAATTATTCTGTACTAAAAAATAAGCACAATCGGTAGATAAAGAAAATTTCAAAATTTTATTAAGTTTTGAAAATTTGATTTTGGGTCCATGAACACAATTGGTAGATAATAAGCATCACTTATTAACACAGTTTACTACCGATTATGGTAGTACCAAAGTTCGAAAATTTTAGGATTTTGGCAAAATCTCATTTTAGGGCCAATATACATTCGGAAGTTAAATTTACTACCGATTATGGTCGGTCAAGCTAGCATTTTCCAATCGGAAAATGGGTTATTTGTCCAAATATTTTTAAAACACGGTTCTAATGGACGAGTCAAAATTAGTACGGGTGAAATGGACAAACGAAAAAATAGTAAAAATGAAACTGAATTCATCTTGGCTTAAACTTAAAAAAGAGTGAGGATGAAACTGGATGCATCCTGATGTAAATTAAAAATAAGAAAAAGTATTTGAAAAATGGGTAGGATGGCCCCCATTTTACATCATCGGCTATTTTTACATTCTCGTCCATTTAAACAATATCAATTTTACATGTCTTTTTCACCCAAGAATTATTGATTTTGGTCTTTTTAACTAATTTTGTGTTTTCCAATTGGCTATGGGATTTGTGATGTACAACGCCTAGTTAGCAATTCGGAATTCGGCAAACGTACGGAACGGCAAATGTACGAGTATTATACGGTTTTATAAACCCCCATTTTCGGTCCAAAATTCGGTCAACGGGACGTGATTCGTTAGTAATTCGGAACGACATACGTACGTGTATAATTCGATTTATAAATGTGAGTTCGGCTCTGAAAATTCGGTCTCTATTATAATAAATAATTATTATTTATAAGGACATAGACTAATTTTTATGCATATTTGAGAGTTATTTAAAGAAAAATATACTTAATATGATGATATTAATAATATATACAATATTAGTCATCCAAGAGGATGTGGTATAGTGGTTTAGATGCACCTTCAAATCTCTTCGGTCATTTTTGTTTCATAAAAATTACAACAATGTCTAATACTGGGTAGTGTATGCTCGGGAGGCAGTAAAGCCCAAAAAGTGAGGCCTTTAAAAACGTAAAAGCTAAAGAATTTTTGGCGAATTAAGCGGACGTATTATTCGGGATACGTAAAGTTCGTGAACGATTCGCGAATAATCCGGGAATGCCATATATACGCGTCTTGGGTTCGGAATTGCAAACGTACGCGAATAAGACAATAAAATTCGTGATACGGAAAAATTCGCGCGAATCATTCGCGAACTTACTAACTACAGTTCTAGGAGATTTGTGGAGTACAACGTCTTATTCAAAAAAGTGGCGCTCTAATTCGTTTTGGCATTTGGAGATCAAGCTACAGTTCTTGTGGAAAGTAACTCATCTTTTAAAAAGTTAAAATAGTGGACATGAATAAAAAAAGGTGTATAAACAATCTTTAGTTGCGAAGGTGTGTCTTTACATTTATAGAATCGGCCAATATCTCCTTGGTGCTGCTAGTTTTTTTTATTATTTGCCACCGTGGTATGGTGAATACTGGGGCTATAGCTTATGCCAGATTTGGTACATTCCACAGAAAGATGTTCCCCATAGTCTTTAGTAGAACACCGATGGAGAATCATCAAAACCCTCTTAGCTTTTCCATTTCTTCTGAAGACTAGTATCCACCAACATCTAAAATGCATCAGTTTTTGAAACAAAAGTCAACAAAATACATCTATGTACGTTCCTCCAATATTCTTTTCACCCCAACTTATTTACGGGAATAGGTAGAGGGGTAAATTGTGCTGTGCCAGCAAGAGCCCAGGCCCAACACGCTAAAATCTGAGCCCAGCCCAGCACGTGATTTAGCCCAGCACGTTAGTTTCGTGGGCTGTGCTGGGTTAGCCTAATCAGTACCGTAGCAAAGCACAGCACGCGACATTGATAAGCACGTGGCCCAGCCCAGCCCAACATATTAAGAAAGCACGTAATAGCATGCACAAGAACACCATATAACAAGGCATAATACATCACATTTTGTGTATATTTAACAAAAGAGTCACTATTCTACCTAATTCTTGACATTTTATGCTGGTGTTTTTTTGTAACAACACATATAATCCCTAAATATTTGGAAAATATATTTCAGTACTGTTGTTATAATGTCGTTACCTATATTTGACTAGAACATTAATTCACATGACAATGATCCAATTTTATATTTGATGGGCTATTTCTTTTTATTGAATAAAAACTTGTTAATTTTACTTGAAATAATTTCAAATGATACGTTGTCTATTTTAATTCTCGTGATAATGTCCGACTTAATGTATACCATTAAGTGATTTCAAATTGTTTATAACACGTGTGCCAGCACGGCACAACACGTTTATTCGATCGCGTGATGTGCTAGTGGGCTGTGCTATGCCTAGCTTTTGACTAGGTAAAGCATAAAGACGGGCAACGGAGGCGTTAAAATCGTTGACACGGCACATCACGTCACATGGCACGTGAAGCACGCGACTTTGTGTGCCGGGCTGTGCTAGGCCGACACGTTTTACACCTCTAACTGGAATGCACCAGCAAAAGATAGCAACACATAAAAAAGTTAGGCCAGATATCCGTTAAAATTGTATGTCGAATGAAGTATTTGTGACACACATGAGTTTTTAGTGTAGTGATCCCCTTTATCGTCGTTTCTTGTGTACAAATCATTCTAAACAAAATCCTGCAAGTCTGTGGTGTCACTAGTACCCCGTTCATGATTCTGTCCACCTAGTAAGATTTGTTAGACACTGTCAGAATCCTGGACTAAAACTACAACCGGCTTAAACGCTTGATTGCTTTTCCGATTTCTGACATTCAACCACAGACACAGTGGTGAGTGGACCATTCAGATGGACATCCTACTTGACCAAAATGGCAAAATCAAATGACAGATCCGGGATTCATAAGTCGCTTGGAAATTTTTCTGAAACTTTAAAAATTAAGAAATATGTCCCGACTGTTAAAATTATGAAATATTTCGAAGGTAAAATTAATTTTGAGTTAATATTAACCAATCGTCAAATTGGTTTAGATTCCACACTGTTTGAACCTAGTTTTTTACTCTCGTAATCCAACTGTAAGAATTTCTCAGTCAAATTCTCTACTAATTCTAAGTTTTTTTTCTTTAAAGTCTTCGCTTTATTCTTCTTTGTTCCTTTCTTTTTTGATCGATCTAAAGGAATTGTATTAAGAAGCACATAAGTTGTGCGCGAGCGACTACACCAAAAAGAGGGGAAACAACCCCAGCCAAAGTAAAAAGTTCAAAGATAAACAAAAAACAATAGAGGCTTTTTAACAAACCTTAGAAACTAAACCACCATTTTACTTTCGAACTAAAATAAGAGCGCAAACTAAACCACCATTCTTCTTTGTTCCTCTCATGAACGTTCTCCCTTCTTCTATTTATCCAAAGACTTAATTCCAATCTCTCACAAGAGCAATCTTAATATAAAGACATCAACCATTCCAAGTCTTGTATTGGTCCCATATTTTTCCAAAAATGGTACAATACTGAAACAAATAATTTTTAGTGTCCAAAACTTCGGAAGTTTTGTCTTTTGCTTTATAAATGCAAACAGACAATTCCTAGTAAGTCTCTTACACTTTCCTTCACTTTAGTTTCCACCAAAATCTAATTTTCCATACGTAGAGAAACAATAATGCATGTCGACTTAAATGGGATACTTCTATGATGTTTTCGCAAATATATACAAAAAGAAGAAGACAGAAAAACAACTGTGCACACGATTTTGGCTTAAGAGTCACGATTCTATGAGTTGTTGGATATTTTCAGTAACATAGAAAACAAAACGTTTTTCGTTTTTGGTTTGCCACTATCACGGGGAGCGTCCGGTGCCGAATAGATGCAATGGATTTTTGGTGGAGATGAAAAGGCATCTCCAAAGGGTGTGATGGTTCACAAAAAGACATCCATTCCCATAAGGCACTATTGATGTCTTTTGGTAGTGAAAGGCATCTCCAATAGGCATGAGTTCCCTATAAGTAGTGATGATTTGTTTTCATTCATACAATGAAAAACATCAAATAATTTCTGTTTTCTCTCTTCTAAGCATCATCAGAATCCTATTCTTGTGTGTTCTTGGTTGGGTCAAGGGGTACAAACCTTGAATCAATTACGTTGTTATAGAGGGCTTCATTGTATCTGACGCAATATTTCGCATACTGTTGTAATGCCTTGATTGATATTGGGAGGAGTAGAAATAATTGTCTAAGAATCTTGTCGAGCCTTGAAGCTAGGAAGTACAACATTTCTCTTATTGTTTCATCCTCTCTTTTAGCCCAAAATTTCCAGGTTTTAGACAATTAGTTTCTAACAATGGAGGGTGATTTTATCAAAAGATTTGATGTTATCTGAATCATTAGTGGACCAGCACAACTAATTTTGAACAGGTCTTACAAACGAGAAAGACATCGTATTTGGGTTTTCCATTTTTAACCTAAAGGATATTTATTTCGTGAAGAAAAGAAAAAAGAGGAAACCCATTGAGCTATGGAAAATCTGTTGTGATTCATCCCCGAGATACATCTACATGAAGAAAACGGTTACTAAAAGAACGGTTCATAAATTTTGGATGTTAATTTATGAAGCAACGGGTTTCAAAACTAAAAAAAAAATCCCAAGTGATGGAAGTCTGGCAACGAAGGAAAGAGGTTAGTACCATTTTATATTTGCTAGCAATTAGCATGATACCGTGATATACTTCTATTGTATCATATTGTTCTTAATACTGAAAGGTTGTGTCCTTTAGTTGTTCAATTAAAGGATTTGAATGAGCAGAGGGTTTGAATAGATGCATGATACCTTGATCATATATATATATATCCTATTCTTGAACCTTGTATTAAAGAAGTTATTTTTGAGATACAGAACCATTATGCATGATACACCGAGATTATGAGAATTGAAATGCTAGTAATTTCCTTATTGATGCCTTTAGTGGAATTTCATGGGTAAATCTCGTTTGGGAATTACCGTGAAACTGGCAACATGAATAAGGTTCCCACCATAGGTTGTGTCTTTGAAATGGTCATACATGTGGAGTCTCTTATGAACACTATATAGTGTTGTAGTTGTCCTTTGATAGAGTTCTTATGTACGTGATTTTGGTTGAGTATAGTGATAAGACAAGTTCTGACAACGAAGGAAAGAGGTTAGTACCATTTTATATTTGCTAGCAATTAGCATGATACCGTGATATACTTCTATTGTATCATATTGTTCTTAATACTGAAAGGTTGTGTCCTTTAGTTGTTCAATTAAAGGATTTGAATGAGCAGAGGGTTTGAATAGATGCATGATACCTTGATCATATATATATATATCCTATTCTTGAACCTTGTATTAAAAAGTTATTTTTGAGATACAGAACCATTATGCATGATACAGAGATTATGAGAATTGAAATGCTAGTAATTTCCTTGTTGATGCCTTTAGTGGAATTTCATGGGTAAATCTCGTTTGGGAATTACCGTGAAACTGGCAACATGAATAAGGTTCCCACCATAGGTTGTGTCTTTGAAATGGTCATACATGTGGAGTCTCTTATGAACACTATATAGTGTTGTAGCGCTGTCCTTTGATAGAGTTCTTATGTACGTGATTTTGGTTGAGTATAGTGATAAGACAAGTTCTCCTGTTGCCCCAATAATGACCAAAAGATAGCCAAATCCGAAGTGACAGTAACTTGTTTTACTATATAGTCCGGATTTGAAGATTTCAATTTACAGTGGGGTTAAGTGAGCACATGGATCACTAAGTTTCGTTTACCCTCTCCTGTGATGTGGTTGAGTTTTCTCAACCAATGTAGTGGATACAAGGTACATAAAGAATCCACTGTAAACAAAGTGAATTGTGCCATCCTTTCGATGTACCGATGGTTCGTAGTACATGAGACTACATTTTGTTTGCCAACCGTTGATGCAAAGTATATTTCGCATTACGCTGATGGGTCACGTTCTTGTGAACATTTACATATTTTGAAATAACATCAAAATGTACCGGCAATACAAAGTTAAGCCAGACAGGGTTCCTATCATTTCAAGGATAGGATGTCACTAGTAGACAGCTTCCATTAGTGGCCAAATGAGAGCCAAATCCGTAGGAACTATAGATACATTTTATCGGATTTGTAGATGTTTTATGATCAGGACTTGTGTATGAGTTGGACACTTGGTTCCAACTTTTGATTTGGATTAACGTTTTTAGTAACTTTACTGGAATACATGTGGATACACTATGTACCGTAAAACATTGCACAATTAATATCTTGAATAATTTCTGGAGATTATATTGTTCTGTCTTGAATAATTAATATATTGTTCATGCTTAGTTATTTCTGGAGATTGAAAAATGATTGAGAATTTCATGCCAATTCCAAGGATTGGATTTGAAGATTTCATTTTTGGATATTAGCGTTGTGCATGTTTGATACTGATCAAACAAGTGATATATCTAACATAATTTTGGTCGCATGACTTTAAAAAAAAATATTGTCATGAATGCTCTAAGATTAGAGAACCAAAATGGAGATCACCAATGATTGTTGAGACTACAATTTTTGGTACGGGTATAATTCTTGCGGTAGGAATTATAAATTTAGAAGTCTGAAATCATAATTCTTTCATTAAGAATTATATGGTTCCAAAATTTGGAAATTGGCATGTCTTAAATGGCATCGAAAGGAAGGTGGAATACCGGTGAATATGTAGCGTATTGGAAGATTAGCGGCCCAGACCAAATATCCAACGATGAGGTGTTACGATATTACCGATGCATAAATAATGAACATTTGCATTACATAATGTAAAATGTTACATAGACATTGTCTATGTTTTTGGGTATAAATTTGTAGAAGATTGGGCATGAGTAGAGGAGTTACTCATCGTGATAATATGCTTGTTGAAATAGCAAGTAAGTTGCCTACAAATTTTCTATGCCTCTGGTGTATGCAAGTCTATAATGACTTCTTGTGAATTGCGGTAAATGTTAATTAGGATCACTAGAGAAGTTACAATTATTTTGTAAAATTAAATAGGAACATTTTTAATAATGTTGTCAAAATTGATTGCATAAATGGATGCAATTAATGAGGAAGAATGGCTTAGAACCTAACTTTTAGATATCCCATTTTTTGGAAGAAGCCATCTCAAGCGGTCTTGATTAATTGTGAATCGGGCTATGATCTATAACGTCTCTTAAAGACTTATAATGAAAGGTCAAGACATACATGTCTTGTACATTGAAGCAGTAAGTCAATTACTCAAGAAAGGAGTAATTGCGGTTAGCCATTAAACGGAGAAAAAACTTGCGAGACATATTTATGGAAAGTCTCCCAAAGGAAATGTTTTCAATGAAGTATCTGAGAAATGGGACTAAGGTGCGTGAAGGAAGGTTGATCACCCATAGCGAAACCCAACCTATGTTTTTGAAAAGGATAAACAAGGTTCAATGTGGTACCAACAAGCTATGGATGTGATTATGGTGCACTAAACAAAAAAACTTCTCATTTGTTTAGTGCGGGGATTACCGCAAGAAAAGGGATGGATGAAAATCCTTAATAAGTCTAACTTTTATCACAAGGTGTTTCTGCGAGACACCTTCGAGACTTACCTATATGAGTATGGAAATCAGGCCGTTTCCTAAGAGAATAAGACCGTTCTCTAAAGAAGACTCATGAATCCAGGATATAGCACATGGCCATTAACGTCCGAGCTCAGAACACACAATCTACGAAATCGGTATGTGTGGAGATTAGGTTTTATCACATGGGGTACTTGGTTCAAGACTAGTTTCACCACGAACCTCGATAAGGCTTTGAATTTCTTGCACTAAGTGAAGGTTCAAATCCAAAGATATCTATCATTTATGTCTGTTTTTCAACGATGATGCTTATTCCCAACTTTGCTTGAACTACGTTGGCTTGATCCCCATGGATTCACTTGATTGATCCACCATTAGGTTTTGTAAGTTTTACTTTATTTTCTATTTTTTTGTTTTTGAAAATAGGGGGAGATTATTGGATATTTTTCGGTAACATAGAAAACAAAACGTTTTTCGTTTTTGGTTTGCCACTATAGTCCAGGTCGAATAGATGCAATGGATTTTTGGTGGAGATGAAAAGGCATCTCCAAAGGGTGTGATGGTTCACAAAAGACACATCCATTCCCATAAGGCACTATTGATGTCTTTTGGTAGTGAAGAGGCATCTCCAATAGGCATGAGTTCCTATAAGTAGTGATGATTTGTTTTCATTCATACAATGAAAAACATCAAATAATTCTTTTTCTCTCTTCTAAGCATCATCAGAATCCTATTCTTGTGTGTTCTTGGTTAGGTCAAGGGTACAAACCTTGAATCCAATTACGTTGTTATAGGGCTTCATTGTATCCACGTGATATTTCGCATACCTGTTGTAATCGCCAATTGATATTGGGAGGGTATAAATAATTGTCTAAAAGAATCTTAATCGAGCCTTGAAGCCGGAAGTACAACATTTCTCTTATTGTTTCATCCTCTCTTTTAGCCCAAAATTTCCAACATGAGTTATGAGAATTTCATTTCGCATGTAATTATAACAAATAAATGTTGGAAAAAACTGGGTTGCAATAGAAGATGAAAGAACACAGGAAGAGATTGTTGTACTCCAAACTTTCAAGGCTCATACGATTTCTTTTAGACAATTATTTCTACCCTCCCAATAAATTGGCGATTATAACAAAAGTATGTGAAATAATGCCTTCGTACAATGAAAGCCCTACAACTAAAAGTGAATTCAAGGTTTGTACCCCTTGATCCAATCAAGAACACATGTAAACAAGATTTCTGATGATGCTTTAGAAAAGAGAGAAAACAAAAAAAGTTTTTCGATATATTGTAAACGAGTTCTGGGAGATGCTATTTATAGAGGTTTTCACATCTGTTGGGAATAGACATCTTTTCACCAACAAGTTTCTCTTCACGAAACGATGAGTCTCTTCATCATCAGACATTAATGGCGTCTGTTGGATTTGAATATTCTGGATATGTTTGTAACAATCGACCACGACTTTGAGGCTTCCTTTGGAGACCCCCTATGATAGCGGTTGATTGAAAATATTCCAACAATGAACATGGGATTTCAATGTGGGTGACCATTTGTTTCAAATTGATCTCATTTTCACACGGCCACGGCCCGTCAAGTATCTCTATTGCCAAAGAAAAGAAGACAAGTCTTCTTTATTTTGCCATATAAACCAAGACTGTTTAGAAATCAGTGGAACTGCTTGAACATCTCTTACCAAATGCGCCTGAAGAGGGTGGCCAAATACTGGTGCTCGATTATTACTTTCGTCAGAATTTATTAAAGAAACTAATAATAGGAATATTTTTTTGTAGTCCCTACTAAAAATTAGCAACCAAATTTAGTAGTGTTGAGCCAACTCGGTTCCCAGATCCCCAAGGAAATCAAGACGGTTTTTCCTCACGGTCGGTTTGGGTACAAACCCATGTCCAAAGAACCGAACTTTTCAAGGACCAAATTTGCAACTTCACTGAATAATGTATTATCTTTCACAGTGTCATTAAAGGTCCAGCATGCGGTTCGAAGATGGCATGGTTTGTCTGTGATGGAAAAGTCCCTAATCAGAAACTTTCACTTTCACCTCCCACATTTGATCTCCCAAAGTGTTGATCTATATTCTCTTACAATTTGTGTCATCTGAAGCTCACATCACACTAATCAATTATTCATGCCGTCCACCATATGAAAAATACATGTGCCATGCGGAAACTACACCAATTTTATTAAGGTTAAGACACAGAGAATATATGGCTAATTAAAATCTTGTTTATTTACCATATGAAACCTTTGAAACCATTTTCGTGTTTAGTTATGAGCTTAGGAAAAAATACATGTCACGTATATTTCATATTTATTATTTATAAGAAACTCGAACCCATATTTTTAAGAAACGACATTCGTGTTTATTGCGGAATTAAATGCAAAGAAGAAGGGGATATCAGATATTGGAGATTGATAAATGAAACATTTGAGGAAACTAAACGAAAGATTTAATAACATGTATTGTGAGTGTGCGAGTGTATGTGTGTGGCGTGGGTTGTGAGGGTGTGCAGCACGTGCGAGTGCAAGAGAGAATTGAGTCGAGAGATGCTTGAGAGTTCTGTATTGATTAAACCGTAAACAATGTAGACATCAGGTTAATCCTGTGTTACTATGTTAATAAAATGTATTGTGAGTGTGCGAGTGTTTGTGTGTGGTGTGGGATGTGAGAGTGTGCAGCACGTGCGAGTGCAAGAGAGAATTGAGTCGAGAGATGCTTGAGAGTTCTGTATTGATGAGTATATAGACTCATGTCCTGTGTCTGTAATTCCTTATCTTCCTTTAATCAATACGATTCTAAACCGCAGCAATGTAGACATCAGGATTACCTATGCTACTATGGTATCAGACTCAGAAATCAATTTCTGAGGGTACCGATCCTAGACTGTTTCTTCATCAAAACCACTATTACTTCATCTTCAATAATCATCACCACCATTAATCCATCGTCTTCTATTGCTGCTACTGTAAATCGAAATTCGAAGGCTAATTTGATTGAATCATCTCAGATTTGCGACTAATTTGACGGATCTATGTGTTTCAATCTACATCAACAACATCGGTAGGTAATTTTCTTCACCCACCTCCATTAATGGTGTTTTCTGGTTGGAATTAGGGTTTTAATTTGGTTGATACCTCTGCTACGTCAACAAACAGAATTAAGCATGTATTTTAGATCTAAAATTCAGTTTTAGGGTTAAAGCTCTTGGTTATTTCAATTTCTGTTTGATGTTTGTATTGAAATCTCTCACCTCATTAACTAGAATCTGAGTCTCTGTTGGTAATCTCGAATTTCATGTTTAGATTACTTTAGATTTGATCTCATGTGTTCAATTTCTACATCACTTGCTCAACTACATCCAGTTTCATCCTCAACCGCTTTATACATCATAATTAGCTTGTATTTTGCATCTAATTTCTTCATCAAGATCTCATTCTTCTTGATTCACGATGCCGAGATAGTCCGAGCGCGTTCTAGTCCGCTACACCACGGTCTAGTTAGGGCGAAAACTTAAAGTCGTTCCACCGATTGGATTCAACAGAAGATTGCGAAGTTATTGGTCTCATATCTTACTTCAAGGCAGTCCTCACAAATGTGTTAAAGAATCTTGCATTTTTTAATGGTGTTTCTGCAATTGAACATCGAATTGGAGTTGATGAGTTACATTAAGTACAAATTTGCGTTCTTTTGTTGAGTTTCTATAGACTCAGTATGCAACCTAGTGTTGAGTTTGCATATGTGTTCAATATGTAACCTATTAGTCTTCTACTTTTCATGCTTCTTGAATAATTCAGTTGAAATTCAGCTTCAATGTTGCCCTTTTACTTCTGTTTCTTATGTGAGTGAATAATCCAAAGCGCTATGGCCTTATGGAGAATAATCAAAGGATAATAATATTCAACAATTCATGTATCGTATTTTAGAATGAGACAAGGTCCAGCTGAGTGGGAAGATTGCATAATTGCTAACAATGCTGAGATAGTTGAGATGGTAAATGTGACTAGACTTCTAATTAATTACTTTCCTTGTGATATTTGAGTTTGCTGCAGCTTTCTGGTACACAAGTGCTAGGCCAAGGGCTTGTATTGGCTAAGTGTATGTTCTGTGAATGATGACATTGATTTTGATGTTTTTGAAGAAGAAAATAAATAAATTCTTATTTAACTGTGGTTAGATCTTGGACTACTTTGACCCATCGATCTTTATGTCGATGACTCTGTTTAAAACGACACGTCACTAGTAATACTGAATTTGGACCAATTTAATTGTTGTTTGGAATTTGGGGACTAGACAATAGTCTTCTTTGTATAAAGAAATACGCAAGAAAAGACTATGGATATAAACAAATCTATTACGAATGACAGGCAGCAAGGTGAGCTTGTTCGCTATATAACATAGAGTCTACAAAATCAAGTAAAGTTATACAACCAGACCAGATTTGTTGGCATTCTAATAAACGAGAGTAATCATCAATATGTCCTCGATAGTTCACCATTTAAAGTAAAGCTCCATGTAAAATTGGGGATTATCGAAAGGCTCTCACCTTTTTGATGAACGCGCAATTGGGGATAAAAAAAGTAATTGGGGGATACAAGAAAAGGACAAAAACTGGATCCAAATATCAATTCGGGGTCACCCCTTATCTAAGTATTTTTTTAATCCTAATCTACCCCTCACTAATCAGGTTTAGTGGTTAATAATAATTAGTAAAAATCTTAAGATTTTTTATAAATGATTAGTGTGTGTTTTATTTGTTTTTGGGTGAGTGAGGTGAGAGTAGAAGGAGGGAAAATATTTTGAGAGAGAATTTTTTTGTGGAAAATGGAGGATGATTGTGAAGAGAGGATTGTCGCCGTCCGAATCTTTAGCTCAACTACAACAAGGAGCATATCTTGAATCTTGACTAACGACAACAACTCTCAATTGCAACTCATTGTTGAGCCAACACGCTTGAATGATGATTTTGACGAGTATGGAGAGTTTCATGAAGAACCAACACAAGAAAGTAAACTTGCACAACATACTAGCATCCCCAACACACAGTAAAGTCGCTAAGATGTCGAAAAATCAAATTTTTTCTTTAAACCCGCCATTTTTTCAACTCGAAAAACCTCGGTGCTTAAGCATGGTAGTGGTATGAATACCATGCCGGTTGTCTCGGTACCGGCATGGTATTCATACTACGACCATGCCGGTTAATTGATATCCCCCAATTTGAATTATAAACCTGCATAGAATCTACCAAAAAACTATGCCGGTACATAGTTAACCTTTTTACCTAACAAGGAATATACTACGGAATATTCAACCGGCATGGTTTCATTGATCATTTACCATGCCTAAGATTGAATGAAAAACATACAGAAACAATTCCATCCCAAACCAAAAACCGGATTGAAACTTAATAAACATTAACGCCGGAATTTAGTACCCGCGTGGTTCAATCACTATCGATAATGCCGCAAAGAAACCGGGCGTTGTTAAGTTACAACTTTTCAATGCCGGTACCTACAAAAAACATGCAGGATTTAAATGTTTTCCAAAGCTCAATTCCGCATTCAATATCGATTATTTTTCAATGCCGGAATTGTGTACCGGCTTGGAACAAAATGTTACGGTAATGCCGGTATCCTTGCTTAAGCGTTGTAGTCTTACGAAACACATATGCCGGAATAGGTTTCAAATTTGGTCTTCCGTTTTGGTAAACTTATACCATGCCGGAACAATTATCGAGCATGCCGTGACACGGGTTTCCGGCATAGTGTTTTAATGTTGTTTGGAACTAATTTTCATTCGATCCTTAGGTGGTGCCATATATTGATCCAACAAATGCAAAGCCGCTTTATCGGGATACGTCGGAATACTATAAAATCCCTCTAGGTATGTGACCAAATAATACTTTTCACCTAGTATCTTGAACATTACTAATGGATTGCTAGTAGTGAACCTTCTAATGAATGCGAAATTGTTCTTATGTAGGGAATAACCGATCGAAAGGAAGCAATCGCTTGGGCTAAAGAGACGGCTCTTAAGAACATGTGTGTTGGTGAGGAACACCGAAGGTTCGAATAGGCGTTTTGAGATGGCTTCGAGAGAAGTGGGAAATACAAGGAGAAGAATAGCCACAAGAGAAAGGATTATGTATATCCAAAGAAGACTAATAGGGTATACAAGACTCGTACGAGGAAGAATGATTGCCCTTTTAAGCTTGTATTCCGTTTAAATGACATGAACAATTGGGACCGTGAGGTTTTGTGTGGCTGTCATAACCATCGGGATCCGAAAGATTTTGTTGGTCACTCCTTAGTTGCGAAGCTAAAACCCGACGAGTTCGAGGATGTAAAGAGATTGACCAAAGCATTTATCAAACCGAGACAAATTCTCGTGAGGCTTCAAGGAAAAGGACGAGACTAACGTGTCTTCTCTACGTACAATTTATAGTGCACAAGCAACTATTAGAAGGGTGGAATGGGAAGGAGGTCCGTTATGCAAGAATTTGAGAAGATAGCTTGGGATCACAACTACACGCGTATCATTAAAAGAGGGCCCGACAACAAGCCCCTTCAAATATTCATTTCGCATCCGTTGCTTTCACAAGTTGGCAAATACATGTTGTGGTGTTCTTTTGATGGATTGCACCTACAAGACAAACAAATACAATATGCCGTTGTTCAACATCGTTGGGCAAACCTCGGACAAGGTAACATTCACATTGGCTTGGTGTTTAATGGAAAACGAGAGGGACCATAATTATCATTGGGCATTACGACAATTGAAGTTGTTCTTCCGGAAAATCAACTTCCGAGGGTCATCGTAATCGATAACGATGCCGCATTAATGAGAGCAATATCCGACGTCTACCTGACGCACAAAATTTCCTATGTACATATCATATACGTAATAATGTGATAAAAACTTGCCATGCCTTGTTTGAACCCGCAAAGGCGGATATTAAGAAGAGAATGATGGTACAACTAGAGGAAGATGTTCGAAAGAACAAACTATCCCCCGAAGAAGAAGAAGATGAGAGAGGCAAGATAAAGGAGCGAGTGGACAAAGAACATGCGGAAAATCATAAAAAGTGGTTGGAATTTCTAAAAGATTGGGAGAAAGTTTATTGGTCTCTTACCGAGGTTATGTACGAAAAGAGATTGGAGAAGTTCATTGCCGATTGGAACGAAAGTTTATCCGACCGCCGTCCGGGTATTGTCGGACTCAATGGTTGGATAAGTTCAAGGAAAGATTTGTACGTGCATGGACAAACCGGTATAGACACTTCAAGACGGAAGCAACTAGTGCACCGAGGCCGCTCATGGGAGATTTAAAGATCTCATCCAAGTCCGGTCAAGGCAATGTGGTTACAACCACCGAGGCAATGGAGCAATACTTTAAGCAAGATATCAATAGGATCAAGGAGGCTTTTGAGAAAAGCTCAATGGATAGGTTGACTCCATTTCTTCATTATGGTAACTTTCTCCAAGGAATAGAATTCAACGTCTCTCATTGGGCAATAAAACATATGATGAGACAAATGGAATATGAGAAAAATTACGGAAAACCGGGTGATGTGTGTATTTGTCCCGACATGTCTTCATTGGGGCTTCCATGTCGTCATATGCTTGTTAAGTATGAAAAGCGATACCTTTGGAGGTTATTGATCCGTTTTGGAAGCAACTATCTTTCGACCCTCCCCTTCGGGAGATCCGGGCAATCTCCATGGGATACGAACGAAGCAAAGGAATTCTTCAAGCTTACTCTCGTGGCACCTCGGTAAGCCGACAAGTCTTGTTGAGCCAACTAAGGCTACTTGCTCGTCCATGGATCGCACAAAGCGAAGAGCCAAGAAAGGGAGATCCAACAGGAAGACCACAAACTAAAACAAAAAGGAAAAAACAAAGGGTAGAATTGAAAGAAATGACTCAACGTGAAGAAGAACTCGCGGCAAGTAAGAAAAGAGATCTAACCGCATGTGAGATTTCGGAACAAAGGTTCGTGGAAGCGCAGTTCCAAACAAAGAGGTAGGCCGGAAGGAACCGCTAAGTCAACAACTAACCTGTGAACTGTATCCACACCAAAAGCCAACTCATCGGAGGTTCCAAAGAAGAGGGTAGGCCGCCAAAGGTATCATCATCCCGTGAAATAGAGCAACAAGGTGAGCATTCCGAAGCCATACCCATAGTCGATCTAGCGGAGGTTCCAAGGAAAAGGGGTAGGCCGCCAAAGGTAACATCATCTTGTGACAAAGAACAACAAGGTGAGCATTCCGAAGCCATGCCCATAGTCGATCTAGCCGAGGTTCCAAGGAAAAGGGGTAGGCCGCCAAAGGTAACATCATCTTGTGACAAAGAACAACAAGGTGAGCATTCCGAAGCCATGCCCATAGTCGATCTAGCCGAGGTTCCAAGGAAAAGGGGTAGGCCGCCAAAGGTAACATCATCTTGTGACAAAGAACAACAAGGTGAGCATTCAAGCCATACCCATAGTCGATCTAGCGGAGGTTCCAAGGAACAGTGGGTAGGCCGCCAAAGGTATCATCATCAAGTGACAAAGAACAACGAGGTGACGAGGCTAAGGAGGTGACAAACCAAAGTGATAGCAAAGTTGACGTAGTTTTAGTTCGAAGGAGAAGGGGTAGGCCAAGGAAGTACGGACTCCCATCACATATCGAAGACATTGCAAGTGTAGAGATTGCAGAGGATGGTTTGGATATATTATTGTTACAAAAGGGTAATATGAAGATGTATAAGGATCCTGCAATGGTAGGACAATTAGAAGTTATCATACCAAGATACAGCGTCTTACATAGACCAACTTCCCGAGGTTATTCGCGAGTATATTTTATATACGGATGATGTCGACGGAGATGGAAATTGTGGCTATCATGTGTGATCGAACAATTAGGAATCTTTGACACGGCGGTTAGTAGAGGTATGACACCATGCAAATATGCTAGATCGAGGATGGCCGAACAACTTGTGAACAAGAGGAGCTTTTATGAGCAATTGCTTGGTGAAGGCGAGGGGTTTGATGATATGCATGCTCAAGTATTGGGGCCCGAACAACAGATGAACTTTCTTCCTTCTGAATATTGGATGAGAATGCCGCTTTGTGGGCATCTGGTGGCGGATACATTTAGATGTGTTGTTCATTATTTTACCCCCACCGTAGAATGTACATTTACCCCAAAGTGGCAAAAATGCGAAGGATCCCTTAAGAAGAGAAGAGTTGTTTTGGCGTTCGTGAACGGTAATCATTTCGTTATTCTAAAACTCAGAGAAAATTGTCCATTGCCACCTGTTTGTGGGATGATTAAAAACAAGGCTCTAGATCCCAATATCTGGAAGGGATGGATGGCATTGTATGAGGAGAATCACCAACTTTGGGATGCGTTGGCCTTATCAAAAAAACCTCTCCCAGAGGAGAAGATGCAACTTCATACGTGTGGAAGCGACGATGAATAATTTTGATGTATGTTGTTCACTAGTACGCAAAATTTTCTTTTTTTTTTTGGAAGTGTGAATTGTAAACATTAAATCATATTTTGATGCCAGTGCCGGCATAGTTGTGTTTTATATTGTCTACTCCGGAACATGTGTACCGGCGTAGAATCTTGTTTGAAACAATGCCGGATATGATGAAAAAACTTCCAGAGAATTCAGCGACCTTTCCGGCATTGACATTAACCTCAGAGATCGTGCGGTTTTCTGTCAAAATCGTATTTATCATGGAGATTATGAGATACCGGCATAGTATCTAAACACAAATAAATGCCGGAACTCTGTCATTTAGAGAACCGGCATTGTGTTTACTGTTCTCGAGCATGCCGGGTATGAAAAAAAAAAATTCTGAAATTTAGGGATTTGACACAAATTTAACAACATAAAAAATATAATAAAAATACTACACTTCGTATAAAAGAACAAACTCCTAAGTTTTGTGGTTCCAAACCGAAAACAAATAAAGCAAACACATTGTTCAAGACTCACAGACAAACATAAACCAAACTAATACTATAGAATAAACACACGATCACTCGGTTCTTGGCTTCTTTTGTACCCTCACTTCTTCCTTTCGCCCCACAAGTCTTTTGCCTTCGGATCTTCAATTTTGTCCATCTTTTGCTCGACGTTCGCATTTCTTTTCGGGTCAAGACCTCTCCTTTCGTGTTCTTTTTCTTAAAGAACTTTGTCAAATTTCCAATCCGCCGACGCCGTTAAGGAAATTTTAAACATGTACTTAGTATGTTCGATTGTATAAGTTCATAGACATAGATTAAAAGAATGGTAATGAACAAGACGTACGTACCAACAACGTAACGAATGTACAAGTGCGCGGGTACAGTTTCCGGAGTTGTGGAGGCATGTGCTGGTGGTGGAGGAACAACTACTATATCCGGGCGTACAACATAAGGATGCGTGAACTTCCGATGGCCTCTTAGGAAGGTTGGTTCAGTCTCATAACCGTTCTCAGCCAATTCCCAATCAGCCCTATCCAACACAAGTCCTTTTTCTTCCCTTTCACTCCAATGTGCAAGAATAGGTTTTGGGTCGTAAACCACGAGAGTATGGTTCTCACTTGATTGGCATTGAGGAAAGTCATGAGAGAATTTCGATAAGATGTATCCGTGAGATCTTTCTCGCTTGTACCCAAGTTGGCGCATTACACGGCGAGGGTTGTGCATAACAAATCCTTTTGGATGAAATAACGGTCCGTTGTAAAATGAAACATTGTCACGCCCGTTGAAAGTGAACTCCTCTCGGCATTCCTATATGGATCAAACACTACATCTTGGACCTCCACCGAGTCCAAAGCCAATCTCATTGCTAATAACCGTTTTTTGTTATTTGGCCTTGGGGTATTGTCGAAGAAGTATTTCGACCTATAGGCCTATTCTCTTGATATTCAAAGTGAAAATCTTCAATCCTTTGTACTTTGTTTGAACAATTTTTTGAAGTGTTCATAAGCCCACACCTACGACAATGAAAATCTTTAATAATTGGAAACTAACAAATTTAATCACAACAATCAAAAAAAAAAGTAGTTGACTATACCGGAGTACAAGTGAAATTCCCATTAAATTGACGGGCGTTCGCCTTAGATGCTCGACGCATTTCGCCAAAAAAATGTGCCAAGAAAGCAAAGTGCCCCATGAATACTCATGAACCTTTTCCAAAGGATCCAAGTATTGTAGGTTGTTCATATGCACCCTATTACCATTGGCGTCGTGGAATATAGTTGTGCCCAAGATGAACAACATATAAGCCGCGGCGATTTCTTTGGACTTGTTCGGGATTCAATTCCTTGTTCTTCGTGTTCCCAAACAATTCAACGAGTTTGACGAATGTGATAGTCTTTGTCCTGGGAACGACTAGTCTTGTACATATTTGCCAAAGTGGTTTCCTTGTCCCATCCAAACAACTTTTTAGTCGGTTCATAGATCTTGTCCCATTCCAAGTCCTTAGAGTCATCTCCTACCTTAACGGGTTTCGAGAACCTCAAGACCTATTATCCTTTGGACATCTTCGTGGATGATAGTCATCTCGCCAAAAGGAAAATGCATGGTATCGTTTCACCATAAAACCTCTCCAAAAAGCTTTTGCCGTGACGGTATCGGTGGCCACATAATTTTTTATCGCAGATACAACCCAGGATGCTTTGACTACGGCTTTAACACGTCACACTCAAGCTTCAAAGGCCATACATCCGATTGTTGATGGCGGCTAACACTAAGGCATTCTTGTGGTCCTATAAAAACACAAACCAAGTAAATTACATTCACTTGATCACGGATAAATAATATAATAACAAGATGCAAACGTCTTACATAAGTTTGATATATCCGTGAGCCCAAGAGTATTTGTAGGCAAATAAGAGTTGCGGGTTTATCGGTTCACCCCAATGTTTGCCATCATCGCGGTCCTGAATCATGTCATACTTATCAGAAAGTGGGTGGGGGTGCCTTTTCATTATCCTTAGGGGCTTCAACTCCAACATCGGCCTGTCTCTAAGCCACCGCTTGTGAGGAAGAGCCACCGCCTCGTTCGGGCACAGGATATGTTTCCCACTCATCATCATCATCACCGCTGGTTGGGTAGCTTATAGGTTGATCCCGAATCGTGACCTTAGCAAAGAGCTTCTGATCGGGACGGCTATGTCGAGAAGACTTACGTTTTGCTTCTAAAACAGCTTTGCCTTTTCCTTTGCTCTTTGTGGTGCTCTAGACCTATGCGACAATATGTAAACCGAGTTATATAATGACAACCGGCATAGAAATCGAACTTAACAGAGTTCCGGATAGGTGCCGGCATTCTAATCAATTAATATATGATGCCTAGGTTGTCTTTTAATTTTTGGACGGAGAATGAACATTTTTTTCAACAGTAAGACCGGCATAGTAAGTTAACATAACGACAACGCGCACTTAGAACCGGCATTGTTAAGAAGTAAGCTTAAATGCCGATCTTGTGGGATTTTAGTACGAGAATTTAACACGTAAAACGGCATAGTATTTATGAAACAAACAAAGCCGGTATGTAAAACCGGCATGGTATTCAATTAAATGTGTATGCGGTAAAGGCATGCAATAAAACTGGATTCAGGACATATATTCAGTGCATGATTTTCAAATTGTATTCTACCGCCATTCAAACATGCAACTGAATTTCAATTTGATTTTCAAAGACTAAACAACATAATTTCACTTTGTGTTTTTCGTATGGGATAAACCCTAAAATTAAAAACTTCAATTCAACATATACATCACTTACCTAAGCAAATTTGTTATTCTCGCCTCACCATCGACTCTTCAGCAGGTTCTTGCGCTTTTGATTTCGATGTACCACCATCATCACAGTTTCTTCAGATTGGGTATTGGTTTTTCACCGGTTTGCGACGACCCATTGTGTTAGAGAACGAATGATTTCCTTTCTATAAAAATGGAGAATGAATGATTTCCTTTCTAAAACCGTCACTTAAATAGAATGAAGGAGTGTGTAATCGACGCATAAACCGGTATTAAGGATTTTGTAACCGCCAAATAAGTGGGATAGATTAGTTTGTAATCACAAATAAGTGGAATGAATGAGTTTTGTAATCGCCACATAACTTGAGTTTAGAATCGTTTAATGCCGGCATTGAAAAATGGAACCATTCAATGCCGGTATTCGACAATAAGTACTTGGTGAGCAGAATTCAACGGAGGCATAGGTAACGGTCTAGTTTTTGGTTTATTTTTCGACGGATAAGGAAAGAAAATTGATGAAATAAATAACATAGACCACATAATCTTAAGGAAATAAACTTAAAAACATTAACTCATTTCTTGGAACGAGATTCAATAAGCATAGTCGCTTCGAAATGCCTAAAAGGCTCTTTTCTCCATTTGGTATATGCGTCCCGAGCTTGAAACCTATTCCCTCCGTATCTTGCAAGAAACTCGTTGTATTTGCGACATAACTTTATGAGTGCAATTGTTCGATTTTGTACATAGAGATCACCGTAATCCATTCGGCCTTTCTTACCTTCCAAGTAGTTATTCTTGTAAGGACTAGTCCTAACAAAACCCCAAAAAGATTCGAAGGACGGTGATCTTCCCGGAAATCGGATACTATGTAGTAATTTTTAATCCACTCGGTTTCTTCCTCGACATCCGCTTCTATCTTAGATTGTTTTTGGCGTTTAAGGATTTCTTTAGCTTCTTTGCGATAATGTTCAAGCTTTGCTTCCTCTTCTTCTTCTCTTTGTCTCTTAAGTATCTCTTCTTCCATTGCGGCAATTGACTTGGTGGTTTCTCCCTTCCTTTTAAGTTTTTCTAGTATAAGGGAAACTGAGTTGGTGGTTGATAATTGATTTCCCAACGGAGTGGATAGTTTGTTCTTCTTGAGTTTTTCTTTTTCCATGGCAATGATGGAATCGGTAGTTGATGAAGTATTTTCCATTGAGGTATCAAGTGCAATGGGTGAATCCATTGCATTATATAGATGATTGCACAACGGCTATTTAGTGCCGGCATTGTCATGACCTACAATCAATGCCGGCCCTCTAAAGCCGGTTTATGGTTCAAAAAAATAGCCGTTGTGCACTGATTTTTGAACATTCCGGCATTGGTATAAACTTATCGTAAATGCCGGCACTAAATACCGGCATAGATTAATATACTACATACTAAGCCGGAATCATTAGGCAATTGAAATATGTTTACATACTAAGCCGGAAATATAATTTATTTCGAACGTAATCCTTGTCGACGGAACAACGAATGCACTTAGCACGTGCATCAAGTTTTTAAACCACTTGGTGGCCCAAGTGGACGAGTTATAGTCTCGTGAGGGCTTACATAGAGGTATACCCACAAAACCTTACGAAATACCTAACTCGGATACCCTAAAAACCTAAGCAAATTACACTAAACTATCAATCTTCTTAAGAAGAATCCGTTTCCGATTCCCCCAACTGGTGGTACTCAGTGACTTTGGTTACAATATGGTTCACGTTGGCTTCAAACATGAATGGTTCTCCCTTTTCCTGTAAGTAACGCGTTTTCACGGCTTCATGCTACAAAAACAACACACAAACTTTGTTGGTTACATAAAAATTGAAAAATAGTAGATTGTGCCGAATTATTCATAAAGATACTTACGAGTTGTTGGGGGACAACCTATTGTGATGAGCGTTATCGATCCGGTACTTCATTTTTAGATACTCAACCACAAAGATTTAGATGATGTCGTGTCGTTGCTCGATTTGTTGAGCAGCTTCTTCCTTCGGGTTACCGTAATCGTGAACAAACTTCCTAAAAATCTTCAACCACATGGAATCCCGCGTGCTGCTATCTATAGTTGAAGGACGAGTTTCGGAGTACCATGCTTGGGTGATTGCTAAATCTTCCTCCGAGTCAAACGATGCCATTTGTTGTATGTGGGATTAGGTTCTATTTATAGATGACTATTCTAGGGTTTAGGGTTTCTTAAGTTAAGATTCTCAAGGAGATATATAAGAACCCGAGTTTTTTGCTATTTGGGTCCAAGAATTAGCTCTCTTTATATAGAGAAAACTTCAACGACTAGTTTTTTTGGAAAATCGCAACAACCGGCATTGTCGTAACTCGTGAAATACAACGCCAGTAAATACAACCGGCATTGTATCTGATAAGCTTACAATGCCGGTAATAGGAAAAATTTTAACAGAGATTGCGACAAATATGCAACCTATACCGGCATGGTTTCGAAACTCTTTGAAACGCCGGTAGATGCAACCGGCATTCAATCTATAACAACGTCTATGCCGGTAGTTGATGAATTCAAAAAAAAAAAACGGCTAGTTTTTTGAAAAATAAGACCGTTGGAGATTCATCTCTATATAATACCCCCATTCCTTTGGAAATTATACACAAACCAAAGATCCAAATAACAAAAATCATTCTCTTAGGAAAGCAAGCACGGTTAAAGCTTCACAAAGGATGGGGGATTCATCATCTTCCTCTATTTGCAAAGTAAGTACATTTACTAACAATATGATCTTCACTACTATGACCCCGACTAATATAATCTTCTCTTACGTAGTCATCATTGCAAGTGTCAAATTTGCAAGTCGCCTTCTCATCTAGCCATGGACTGTCCTTTTATTTATTCAAAGTGTAGAAGCTGTGATGGGACACGCCGGTTTTGGATTGCAAAAACTGATGATGCTGAAAATGGAAGAATGTTTCTAAGGTGTTTGAATCACCCAAAGTGCGATGAGTTTCAATGGTTTGACAGAGTTGTTCAACTAGCAGAGTCAAGAGAAAACCACAAGGGCCAATGCAAGCCAATCGATGGGTGTGATGGGTGTTATATGAAGGGAAAGGAATATGTTGAAAGAGAAGAAGAACCAATGAAGTTGATCCTTGACACCCCACTCCCGGACGATGTCTTCAAGAGGTTCGAGAAAGGCTCAAAGGTTCCGTAATTGTTGAAAAGGGATGGAAGTAGATTATCTTTAGCATGTTTTAATTAAAAGATTCAAATCCAATGTAATAGATTAATTATTAGGAATAAAATAGAAGAGCATTCGAAATGAATTTTTATTCAAAACAAGCAGTGTACCGGCATGGAAGTATTCAATTTTACAAAGGCCGGGTTTTCTCGAGAACTATGAAAATTTTCAAATTATCGTAAAACCTAAGCATAGATATCGAAAATACTACCGTGTCGGTACCATCGAATATCTATACAGAACATTGAATTTTTGGTATTCTTGTCCCGGTATGGTTTTATAAATACTTTCAACGCGGTTATTAGAACCCGGCATTGATGTTTAAATATTAAACAATGCCGGTACCAAAATCCGGCTTTGTTATCCTAATTTATCTATGCCGGAAATAGTCACAAATAAATCTTGCAAGGATAACACGCTCAACATAAACCAACCAACTTGATTTTTGCTATCAAATGTTCTTAATCCCGGTATCCTAAACCAAAAGCAAACCAAACAACTAAAGAGTTTAACACGAGGTACAAACGAAAATAAGTTTGGAATTGTTCAAGATGTGACAACCACGATCCAAAAAAGAAACACAACTAAAGAGTTAAATCACTGGGTCTTTTGTTTCTTTTGGGCAGGTTTCTTCCTAGTTTCCCGAACAAAGCTTTTGAACTAGGGTCGGTTGCTTCAATTCTATCAAGCTTTTGCTCGAATTCCTTCATTTCTTCAAGGGACAAGATCTCTCCTTCCCGGTATTTGCAACCCAACATCTTCTTTAACTTGCCAAGCCGACGCCGCTAGTTTAATATAACAAACACATAATTAGTATACATATATGATTATGTGTATATTAAACGACGAAGCAATTAACAATACTTACAAGCAATCCAACGGTGTTATTTAGTTGGGTCATCGTAGGGGGTGCCTGTGCGGGAGTTGGAACCGGAGGGTTTTTCCGGGAGGAACTTGGACGTCATCCGGGCGGACGACATAAGGATGTGACCATTCCAGGTACTCTTCCATGTAATCGGCATCAACTTCATCACCGTTTTCAAAGAATCTCCAACTTTTCCCACCGACTAAAATCTACCAAACGACGTGGTTCCCTATCCCTCCAATCTGTTGGGTCCGGTTTGAACATACTCTACATGCAACCGATTTGGAGTTGAATAACACCGAGAAAGGTCGAGATCAAAACATTGAAAAGAGGCCGTCTGGAAAAATGCTAATTTCTTATATCCAAGTTGACGCATCACACGCGTAGGATTAGCCATAACGTATCCTTTTGGGTGGAACAACGCCCATGGTAAAATGCAACGTTACCAAACCTCAAAACCTGCCGGTTTCCTCTAGCCTCCTTGTAAGGGTCGAACACAACATCTTTGGTACTCATTGCGTCCAAAGCCAATCTCATATCGACGGGCCGACCCATGTTAGGGCTTTGGAGTACCGTTGAACTCGTATCTCTTAGCTAGAGGCGTATCGGGTTCGGGAAGATCTATGATCTTCAAGGAGGGGTAGGCCTTGAACAAGGTTGGGAAGTGTACATAAGCCCACACCTATTCCAATGTGAAGCAATAAGTTTTGTTTCTAAGTTCACGATAAGAGTACATATGAACAATATACACAATAACATAAGTTTAAGAACAAATTTACTCCGCAAAGAGAGTGAAATTCCGACAAATTGGTTGGTTTTAGCCTTAGAGGCCCTTCTCATCTCCATCATCAAATGTGCCATTATCGCGGTGCCCCAAGAATATCCATAGACATCTTCCAACGGATCCAAGTATCGAAGGTAGTTCGCACTAACCCGTTGCCATTGGTGTCGTGGAATACCCTAGTGCCCAAGATGTACAATGTAAGCAAATGCATAGATAACGAATTTGTTTAGGGTCCCATCCATCCTCCAAACTTCTTTTCTTTGTCTTTTCAAAATTCTTCTTAAGCAAATAACTTGATTGTCTTTGTCTTACCAGACGTGGATTCATAAAAGCTCTCCACGTAAGTTTTGTAGTCCCAACCAAATAGCTTGTTAGTCGACCGCGCAACTTCGACCATTCTAGGTCTAGAGACTCAACTCCTTCTCGCAATTGATTTGCCGATAACATTCAAGCCTAGAATGTTCGAGCATCTTCAGGATGAAGGTCATCTCCCAAAAGGGAAGTGCATGGTATCGGTTTCACCATGATACCTTTCGACTAAGCAATTGACAAGAATGAGTTAATCAAAGCTTCACATAGTTTTCAACCAAAGCATATAGACCAGAATCCTTTACTATTCTTTGGACCTCTTCACATTCCTCGGACAAGTCCCAACCATCCGCGCTTGGTTTCTGCAAACACGCACAGCCTTCTTATGATCCTACAATTAGGAGAGACAATACAATTAAGAGATTTTACATAAATACACAACAATACATATGTACAAGATAGAAAATGCTTACATAGGTTTGATAGATAGTACGAGCCCACGAGTCCTTGTATCCAAATAGTATTTTTCGGTTCCGGAGCTTCGCCCCAAATTCTACCACGATCAAGGTCAGGAATCATGTCATCAATGTGAGGAAGGTGAGAACCCTTAACTTTCACTTTGACGTTGCCCTTCCCCTTCTTGCCATTGTCTTGTGTTGGTTGTTGACTTGGGCCACCAACTTCGCTTTGGCTTGCTAATTGACTTTCCTCTTCATCTTGCTCATCTTGCTCATTGTGCTCACGGATTGCAAGTCGACTACGGTCAACACCACTCTCCCAAATTATCCCTCTTGTACCAGCCCCCAAACGAATCTTACGACCTTCATCTTTCCCTCGAGGAGGCAGAGACTGAGGAGTATCAAGACCGTCCCTCCTTCTTCTCTTAGTGACAACATCTTTATTTTTTCTTTTGTTGGCTTCCTTTGCTTTTGACCTATATCGTAATCACACGGAAAGCAATGAATATAAGACAACTCACCTTCAGTTTTAGTACCTAAGCATTGACTACCTTAAAATAAACCACGCCTAAGATACAATGTTAAAGATAAACATTGATCAATCGATAGTGCCGGTACCACCTACCGCATACAAGTGAAACCTAAAATCTATGCCGGCATTGTTGACAATGTTCCCGTATGTTTTAAGTCCACTACCGGCATTCTCGAATTATTAAAAAACAACGCCAGACAAATAACCCGGCATGTAGTGAAACCAAAAATCTATGCCGATTTCCGTGACAAATTCATAAACTCTCCCGTGTGTTTTAAGAGTACTACCGGCATTCTCGAAATATTAGAAACGCATGCCGATTTACTCAACACCGCATGGAATTAATCCAAAAACAATGCCAGAGATCATTTGGCAAATTCTAAACGCTTCGTATGTTTTTAGTCTACTACCTAAGACACACGAATCATTATCAAACACGCCGGTACTACAAAACCTAAGACCGTATTCATCCTAGATTGAATGCCGGTAGTGAATAATCAGTCTCTCGGTTATTCAGGTTGTAAACCGGCATTGTATTCATCATAGATTAAATGCCGGAACACAAACCCAAGACCGTATTCATACGAATTTCAATGCCGGTACTCTCGAAACTCAACATTTGAGCTTAGGTTTCGCGATTCTAACCTAAACCCATTGCCATACATCGAATTAAACACCTACAAAGTAGTTTTAAATGACTTACCTTCTCACGTAAGCCATATATTTCTGTAGTTGATCGTCGATAACGTTGCTTCTTCGTGTTCTTGCTCTTGAGCAATCTTAGCAAGTCTTTCCACTTTGTTTTTGTTCAAAGAATCGATGATGTTGAGTTCGATTGGGCATTTGGTTTCTTTCGTGGAGGCATTGTTAATGATTCGGGTTGGTTAATCGTCGAAGAACGATGAAGAACGATGAAGAACACTGAAATTTTTTTTTCAAAAACTAAACCTAACAGTGCCGGTACTGAATTAGAAATGGGGATATATGTTTTGGTTTTTTGATTTTATTGTTTTAGTAGAGAGGGTATTATGGTATTTTCATAATGTTTTATAATTAACCAAAGGGTATTTTGGTATTTTCATACCCAAAAATCACCCCTAATCAGACACCATGGGTTGGGAGAAGTAATCTATATTCCCCAATTACTTTTTTTATCCCCCAATTGCGCGTTCTTTTTGATCTCTAATCTAACTATTAATTTACACCAACATCTAAAATGCTTATGTTTTTGAAATAAAAAAATCAACAAGATACATCCCAGTTGATTTCATTCACATATATCTCGCCACTCATTCCTCAGTTATTCTTTTCTTTTCACCATAACTTATTTACAGAGAAGTTTAGCTGCTATCATATAATGCACCCCAAAAAATAGCTCAACACCTAAAAGAGTTAGAATTGCATGTCGAATGAAGTCTTGATGACTCACATGAGCTTTCTAATGTGAGCCTTTTTTTTGTTGTTTCATTGGTACAAAGCACTGTTACCAAGATCCTGCAAATTTGTGTTGTTGCTTTAGGTTTGCTAGTACTTACGATTTTGGTAGCGAGATCCACCCGTTGGTGATTCTGTCCACCTAGTTGATTTGTTAAATGCAGTATCAAATACTTGTCTGAAACTGCAACTGGCTAAAACGCTTAATTGCTTATAAGATTTTTGACTTGGAATGAAAGAAAAATTTACAGCAAACTTGGCTCCCTAATCTTAGTTTTAACTTTTAAGTACTTTATATATAGCAACTCCAATCAAAATTCATTGATGAATATGTGATATAAACAATACAAGAAACACAAACTTCAACCCTTAATCAAAAATGTTTCTCGAAGAGACCCAAAATTTCAAAAGATTTCCATAACATTATTGGCAAGACTTGAAGGTTGATTGTTGATAGGTGTAGAATACACCTAATTTACTACTCCCTCGAATCCATTTTTATCTGTCCTAATTTCTACTTTGGTATGTCCATTTTTATCTTGTAAAAACTCGTTTATAAACATACTTTTCCCTTAAACTATCAAATATACCCTTTCTTTTTTATAATTATAAAATCATTTTTAATATAAACTTAATTCAAAATCATAAATATCATCACCATATATAAGGAAAAAATCCATTCAATATTTTTTTATATTAATTGTCATTCCTTTTTTAAATAAAAACATTTATGGGTAGTTACAAAATTTCTAATACTTCTATTTATTCTTACATGGCAAAGAATCAAAAAAAAATTATGACAAAATCTCAAATTCATGGAAGAGTATATCTAAAGAGGAAATAATCTACAATTTCAATTTTTTTTCCCTCTCAAATAAAAATTCCAAAGGCTCCAAAGTTTTAGTGCGGGAAACCAAAATCAAATGGAGGAAATAAAAATATGTCCAAAACCAAAATTAAATTTTGGAGTATAAGTTTGCTTTTATTTCTTTACAATATTTCCTAAAACAATAATACTATCCAAATTAGAATTTTTAACACTAATAATTTTAATTTTGGTAATAACGTAATATTAAATAGGCTAGTCAAGGGATAGTCATGACATTTTATAGGATTTCCTTAATATCTTGACAAAGTCAAAGCGGACTCTTAAAAAAATGGACTGAGGGGAGTATATAGTACTTACGCTTTCTTTGCTATTTTTCTTGTGAATTATGTACTTTACGCGTGTTTTTGAGTTATTAGGTACTCTGGAGTCGCACGGAGGAAAAGAAGAAGAAATTACTCTAATTGAGTCAAAAGGACAGAATTATCATTTCATGGGCGAACGCTATCCGGAGCCCAGTCAAGGTTAAGAGGCAACTCTAGTGGGAGGAGTACTAAATACAGTCGAGCTGAGGTTAAGGGGGTTGTCATTTGGTTGGCCCTTATCTACTTCACCTGGGTGGTGATATCCAACCTAAGTTCCTACACCAAACCCAAAATCCGAGAAAATTCATTTCTCTTCATCTGGTGTTATTTTCATCTTTGTCTGAATCTATGAGGGCTCAATAAGCTCTGAGAAAGATAGGCGTTGTTAATGGTGAGATCGGGAGAAGAAGATGAGGAACTTAATAACTGAATAGCTCATGGAGATAAGAGTCCGCAGATGAGAAGAAATTGGGGATTGTTCTTGAGGTTCTATGAGTAACGGGTTTAAGTTTGTGTGTCCACTGAAGAAGAAGATGATGCCGTTCGAATCAGAGAAGTCAAAGAACGAGAGTATGGTGATGTTATTGTTGGTCTCAGGAAGAAGAACCAGTAATCGTGTCACCGAAATGAGAATATGCTGGTGAATCGAGAAGAAATTGGGATTTATGAAACTTAGGGTTTCAAGCTCAAATCTCAGAAGTTGATAGAAGAGAGCAGGCAGGAATTGATAGTGTTTTGGGGGTTGTTAACAGAACAAGGAAACATGGGATTGTTGATACTCATTGAAGAGCAGATATAAGGTTCTGGTGCTAATGCTGTGATGAAGACACAGAGAAGATGTTGCATCTGGTTGTAGCTTTCCATTGAGAAAGTAGCACTGGTGGTGGAATGAATGGCTTGGTAGGAGTGAAGAGGAAGGATGGATTCAATTTGTGGCCAATTGATGTTTACAGGGTGGAAGTGAAGCATGAAGAGCTGAGAATGAAGGATCTGTTTGGTGCAAAGCAAGGGGGTAGTCTGTTAATGAAAGAGAAGGTGGTGATACTAAGCTGTTATGGAGCATCTGAAGTATTGAGGAAGAATGAGAAATTGACAGTAAGGGTATGAGGAGAATGGCTGCTTAAGTTGGTGATTTGGTTTTGCTGAGATGGAATTTCTGTTGAGAATGGAAATGGGTTTGAAATTGTTCTGCAATGAAGTCATGAATGGAAAGGAAGAAGAACTGAGGTTACTAGGAAGATGCAATTGATGAATGATGTCAGTTGGCTGGTCTGGAGTTGTGTGTATGAAGTGCACTTTCTGTTGCAGTCAAGAAGAAGATAGATGACTGTATTGCAGTGCAGTGAGCTGCAAGCTGGTGGCCTGAGATGCTGCTACTGGGATTGCAGGGCAAAGCACGAGCAAATGAAGCCCTGAGCTTAGGTGAAGCTGGGAATGGATTCTTGTTGCAGGGGGATTTGAATCTGGTTAGGAGCTATGGATTGCTGTGGAGGAATGAATAGGCAATTTCAGGTGAGCTTGAACTAGAAGGTGAGAATTGGTGGATATCTGTGAAGTTGAAGTGATTGCAGTCAGGTTGTGCAAGTCAAGGAGAGTTCACTGGAGAATATGAGATCTATTTGAATTTCATGGTTTTTATGAGATGGGTTTGCGCAATTTGGAGTAACCAAGGAGATATTTGTGTTTGCCTTTGTAATCATTTGGTGGATGAACTCGAGGGACCGAGGCCGGAGTTCTTGGCATCGATTGTGGATGGAGCCACAGGAGCGGTGAAGCCAGGCCTTGTACCAGGTGTAATTGAGTGCAGGGAATGGCTTTGATGTAGGTTAAACTGAAGAAGCAGAGATGAATGGCAGGCTATGAATACTGGTGGTGATTACATTGGATATTGGCAGTTACGGATGGCTTGAGGCAGAGCTGTTGCTGCTGGACGAACTGAATGATGAGTTCTGTGTATGCTAGAGTTGTGCATTGGAGGATTGCGGTTAAAAGAGAAGGAGCTGGTGATGAAATGCAGTATGAACAGCAAAGATGGCTGGCTAAGGCACTGGATTTGCACAAGGATGGTGCATCACACAGTTATGGCCTGTGCACATGGCTCAAGGCCTGGCAATTCAGTCCAATCAGCCCGAGAAAGCTAACTCATGATCCGACTCTCACCCCCGACTCTCCCCGACTTACCGACCGAGTTGACCCGCCGAGTTGACCGAGTTGACTCCATCGAACCGGTGGACCAAGGCGGACTTTGCGATCACCGAACCGACTTCCAGGCGACTTTTCCGGCCATTTTTCCGCCACAATACCAGTTTTCCGTCGACGATTTTTGGGTCATATTTTCTACATGGGTCTCTCTTTCTTATGGGCTTGGTGGATTTTCATCTAATGGACTTTGAAGGCTAGACCTAATTTTAGAAGTTGGAGAAAAGCTATAAAGGGAAGGTCTTCTACAACTTATAATATATCTTATTCTTGGAATTTTGGAGGGCCGTTTTTTGTTTACGCTTCTAGGGTTTGGTTTTGTTCTTCTTCTTCCTTGTTTTATTATTGAATATTGATGATGATGAACTCCATAGCTATGAGTAGCTAAACATATTATTGGTTATGGGATAAAAGTTGATTTCTTAACATGCTTTTGATTCAATGAATTAGTTTTGTCTCAGTAATTATTGTTTGTGATTCACAATTAATAGTGTTATAAGATTTGAAAACTTGTTAGGTTGAGTCCGGAATCAATCCGATTTGTGTTCATCTCTAGAGCTATATTAGGGTTTTCAATACGAAAACGTTGTTTATCCCTGATTCTAAGTAAAGATAATTGTGGTTAGTGCTTGTAGTGATATATCCTACTAGTCACAAGTGAATCATAACTTTTGTTAAAACGTTTAGTGCTTTTACACATTCGTTTGCATTGATGAGTCTTATTCCATAAATCTTAATGCTTTTAGGGAGTTAAACTTAATTGTGCTTTTACACTTTAGGTTGCTTTCTACGAAGAATTCACATATGCATCTTTTAATGTGGTTGTGATGAGAACAGGGAATTAACGGGTTATACTTGCGATCAAGGTATCCTAGGACTTTTAATAAATACGAGATTAAATACCAATTCTAATCATTGATGAAAATACATGTTTGTGAATGATACTATCCCGTGACCAATATCCTCTCCTTATTGATAATTCCAATTACTTACTTTGCTTTTAATTACTTTTATTTGCTTAAATACAACAAACATACCCTGGGTTACTTTAGAAACTGAAGTTTTATAACAACGAAAGCCTCTCTGTGGATACGAACTCTTTCTTATTGAATACTATATTTATATTTAGTTGATTGAGAAAGTGAAATTATATTTGACGGATTGACAACCGACCAATTGTTATGCATAAATATGCCTCTTCAGAACTTCACGAATGACTTTATGTGTTTCTAGATCTTATAATCAACCATGATATGATAAATTACCCCTCCATATATTAGTGGCTTTCTCTTCCACCTTATATATGCAAATAGTCGAGTTAAACGTGTCATAGTAGATTTCTTTTATTTTCATTTACTTTAGTTTCCACCAAAGCACCAGATGACATATGTTTTGAAATAAGAAATCAATAAAACACATCCCAATTATTGGTTGCGAGTCACATTTATGTCCCTATTCCTTCCTCCATTATTCTTTTATTATATATATATATATATATATATATATATATATATATATATATATATATATATATATATATATATGTATATTGTGATGTTTTTTTACATAGACCTGCAAAAGACGATATTAACACATAAAAACGTCAGACCAAATACTTATTAAAATAACATGTTAAATGAAGAATTCGTGACTCACATGCGGTGTCAGCCATATATAACTGATATATATGTAAGTTGAACAAATCAAATGCGGAAGAGGGTTATTAATTCATACCTTGTAATCGCTCCAAATGCGGATGAATTAGGATCGGTGGATCACTTGCGTTTCACGTTCTTGAACCTTCAAACTCGGCGGTGAGTAGGTGCCACAAAAACGAGCACAAACTATATTTCCACAAATTAAGTACCTTGTAGAACCTCAATTTTCTCTCCAAAGGACACTAAGGGATTTGGGTGTTTCTTCACAACTAATGTTTGAATACTAGAAGACTTGCTCACTAACTTGAATTCTCACTTAGAACTCTCTAGCTTAATCTCTATACTTGGTTTATCTCTTTCTAAACTCACTACTATTGAGTTGTAGTGTTTTCTTCTACTTCTTATTATTATGTTTCAACAAATGAAATAGAAGCCTATTTATACTCAAACTTCAAGTATTCTCTCTTGGCAAGTGTCAAGGAAGAACTAAACACTTTGAGCAAGTTCTAACACTTGTTAGCATGGAGATAAACATATGGAGTAAGTGATTAAACACTTGTTAGCATCATGCAAACACATGGTGGCAAGAAACAAGACACATGTTTCACCATGGCTTGGTTAGTTAGAGAAAGATTTTTCTTTTCACAAAGTCAAGCACATGACTTTATATAACCACCCAAGATGGATTCTGGGCATGCACACACACATGGGTGCCCATATTTCCAACATCTTCCACTCACACATAGTATGTGTAACGTCAGCATGCTTCCCAATCAAAGTCCTAAGAGAAAAATGTTCATATTAGTAAATAGTTTGTGCGACCGTCGAGATACCTTCATTTTGGGAGCTCCATACTAGAACCTCATTACAAGTCAGCATGGAGACTTCAACCCTTCACAAAGAATGTTCGTATCTCATTACCTCAGATAATTTGAATACACCTGACACAATACTCTTAATCCCTCTAGCAAGAAGTATTGCACCCACGTACATTTTATCAATTGTACACATGATTTTCGACAGACGAAAAACGTTGGCCAGCTATGAGTCACAATTCATGGTGTATCATCAAATTTTCTTCCAAGAAATTCATATCGTTCCAATTCAACTTAAAAGCTTTCCTAGACATGTATCATCATACGGGAAGTTGCATCGTATTATAGAACATGCTAAAGTAGCATCATTAAGTATCCTCTTCATGACATAAACTCAAGTCAAAGGGGTAAATGAATTGGATATTAATCCAGTGGCTCACACAACAATGAATCAGAGAATCATTCATCGCTCTCACAGTCGGTCGACTTAGCACATACATCACAAAGTGTATGCTATGACGTTTCTCCCACTCAAATGGGCATGTCCAACATAAAAAGCATACGTCATACAGATCTTAGTCTAGTCGCCATTTAGGCGCATAACTTGATTTTCTGTTCCAACAGTCATTCACATAGTAACTGTTCAAAAAATCACATCTGGCTTTATAACATGCTTCATTAAATGGTGGTCACATTTAATGATCGATCTCTCTGTGAAATCTCATCTTAGACATATTAAGGTGACATATACTTGTATAGAAAAGCCAGCTACAAAAGCATATGGTTTTCGAAAAACATATTTTCTGAATATTTTCTTTTCTTTTTGTCTCATCTTGCTCGCTATACTAAGCGCCAAGGTGAATGACCTGTGTGAGTAGGCCGATTCTTGCCTGCCGACAACTTAAATATCCGTGTACACATCAAAAGTATATGATTTATACAAAAGCATATTCATTTAAGAAAGCATTAATACTTATAATAATAATGTCATTATCACATGTTCTACATATCACATCCTGTTTAATCCCATGTTCTCTACGTGAGATTGAAAAGCAATTTTCGGAATGGGCTTAGTCAAAGGATCAGCCAAATTTCTATCTGTGGAGATATGTCTAAGAACAACCTTTCTTCATGCAACCATATCGCGTATAAAGTGGAATCTCCTACCAATGTGTTTGGTTTTTCCATGGTATTTGGGATTTTTAACATATGTTAGATCTGATATGCTATCACTATGAAGCAACACCGCTTCTTTTGCGTTTTCCGAGATACCGAGTCTCTTAAGAAATCTCCTCAACCAGACAGCTTCTTGGATGGCTGCCACAAGTGCAACATACTCTGCTTCCATTGTAGACAGAGCAATACACTTTTGTTTCTGACTACACCAAGTGATTGCACCACCTCCAAGTTTAAAAACGTATCCTGAAGTGGATTTAAACTCATCTCTATCGTTGATCCAATCGGCATCGCTAAATCCTCTGAGTCTAATGTCTTCACCATGGTAACAAAGAGGGAGATTAGCAGTCCCTTTAAGATAACGAAATATCCTTTTAACTGCTTTCCAATGATCTAGTCCAGGGTTACTTTGGTAATAACTTACCATCCCTACTGCAAAACTGATGTCGGGTCTAGTACATAACATAGCGTAAATAAGACTCCCAACCGCAGATGCATATGGTACATTGAACATGTATTTCTTTTCTTCGTCATCCTTAGGGCATTGATCGTTACTTAGGACACATGCTTTGTCCATAGGAGTGTCAATAGGTTTACAATCATGCATTCGAAAGCGCTCAAGTATCTTTTTTATGTAAGTCTCTTGAGACAAACTAAGAATCTTTCTTGAGCGGTCTTGCGTGATCTTAAAAACTAATACATAATTATCTTCACCCATGTCTGTCATTTCAAAATTAGAGGAAAACCACTTCTTAGTGGCGACAATTCCTTTTAGATCATTATCTGCTAATAGAATGTCATCGACATATAAGGCTAAGATAAGAATGATTTCCTGGGATCATTTAATATACACACAATGGTCTTCCTCAATCATTTCATAACCAGCAGAGGTGATAGATTGATGGAAACGCATATACCATTGTCTAGACGATTGTTTAAGGCCATAAATGGAATGTTTGAGACGGCAAACTTTGCGCTCTTGTCCTTTGACCTCAAAACCCGTTGGTTGAGACATGTAAATCTCTTCGTCTAGTTCCCCATTAAGCAATGAAGTTTTAACATCCATCTGGAACAATTCTAAATCCAAATATGCAACAATAGCAAGAACGAGGCGAATTGAGGCAAACCTTACCACAAGAGAAAAGGTGTCCTCGTAGTCAATACCCTCTTGTTGAGTATATCCTTTTGCCACTAGATGAGCTTTGTATTTTTCGATTGAACCATCCATCTTGCGTTTAATTTTAAAGACCCATTTGTTTCCAATGGCCTTTCGCCCAGGCGGAACATCAACTAACTCCAAAACATCATTCTTATCCATTGATTTAATTTCCTCTTGCATTGCAAAAAGCCATTTATTGCAATCAACTGAAGAGATGGCTTCTCTAAATGAAGTAGGCTCATCTTCAATACTCGCAACATACATTAATATTCCCCCTTCAATCTTAAAGTGACGACGGGGTACTTTTCCACGCTCACTTCTGCGTGGTTCAAAAACTTGTGTCTCTAGCGGTTCACTCCCACTAGGATGTAGACCATTCCCACTATCTTCAGCGATCATAGGTTGAGAAACTAATTCTCTACCTTCGCTCGAAGATGGTAAGATATCTTCACTCTCTTCTATTTCAATAAAAACAATATCTCTGGACTCTATCTCAGTCATCCCTCCACTTGGATGTTCACCATACGTCACATATCCTTTTGAGCAATCAAAATATCTTATAAAGATAAGCTTTCTTGCTCTAGGACCTAGCTTTCCATACACATGAGAAGCGTTGTGAACATAACCAGCTGAACCCCATGGGCGCAAATTTCCTAAATTAGGTTTTTCGCCTTTCCAAAGTTCATATGGCATAGAATGACCGATTGAGTTGGGATGCGGTTTAAAATGTAGGCCGCAGTCATAATAGCATCCCCTCAGAAAGATATTTGGAGGTTGGCTTGTGCCATCATTGATCTAACCATATCTAATAATGTCCTATTCCTTCTTTTCGCAACACCATTTTGTCATGAGTATTTAAAATAGTAAGTTGTCTAGTTATTCCCTTACTCTCACAAAATTTCCTTAACATATCAGATAATTATTCGCGTCCACGGTCAGTACGGAGAGTCTTCAAACTCTTCCCAGTTTGATTCTCAACTTCTGCAACAAAGCGCTTGAAAGAATCCAAGGATTCGTAGCGGTGAGCAATCAAATATACATAACCAAATCGCGTATAATCATCAATAAATGTGAGAAAATAAGAATAACCATGTCTAGCTTTAACATTCATAGGTCCACAAATATCAGTCGCGTGAAACTGCATTTTCTAACATGAAATTAACAAAGTTAGAGTACAACATTTAGTGTGTCATTTTTACATCTTCTCTATATATATATATATATAGGGAAGTATAACAAGGTTGATTTTGAATAAAATGAATTGTTGAGATGCCTCTTGGTTATTCAAATATTGATTTTGAATAAAATGAATTGTTGAGATGCCTCTTGGTTATTCAAATACTTCAAAACATAAATATATGAGATGTTGGCGGAAACTAATCGACTGGAAAGAATGTGTAAAAGGGACTTGCAATGTGTCGCACCTCTTGCGTACGAAAAGGCAAACACATCTGCTAGCCCTCAGCATGATCGAGCATAATAGGAAGACGTTGTTAACTACCCTGAAGTGTTCAAATACAGCTCTTGAATCGGTAAATTGTTTTAACTCTTGCAAATGTAAAACCCAAGGAATTATTGTTAGATGACCAAATATGTTCAAGTACCTCGGCGCAAAATTAATTAATTGGACTTACAAATGAAAATAGTCATTTTAAAAAAAAAAATCACACTCGTCTTTAAGAAAGGTTATGTTTGATGAATTATAGGATCAACAGGTATGGGCATTTAAACTAACAATATAAAGATAACTGATTCATATTGTTGATGCACTTTAACCATGCACAGACGCCTATTGTGGCTCTCGAAAAATATTTCCTCAAATCACATAAATTACATTCAAGATATGCGGATTGAATGAGTGACGAAAACGGTATATCACTTTGATGAAACTTGGTTGAGAACATTGTTTGTGTCTTAGCTCTATGGTTTGTGGCTTACTCCATATGTTTATCTCCATGCTAACAAGTGTTAGAACTTGCTCAAAGTGTTTAGTTCTTCCTTGACACTTGCCAAGAGAATACTTGAAGTTTGAGTATAAATAGGCTTCTATTTCATTTGTTGAAACATAATAATAAGAAGTAGAACAAAACACTACAACTCAATAGTAGTGAGTTTAGCAAGAGATAAACCAAGTATAGAGATTAAGCTAGAGAGTTCTAAGTGAGAATTCAAGTTAGTGAGCAAGTCTTCTAGTATTCAAACATTAGTTGTGAAGAAACACCCTAATCCCTTAGTGTCCTTTGGAGAGAAAATTGAGGTTCTACAAGGTACTTAGTTTGTGGAAATATAGTTTGTGCTAGGTTTTGTGGCACCTACTCACCGCCGAGTTTGAAGGTTCAAGAACGTGAAACGCAAGTCATCCACCGCTCCTAATTCATCCGCATTTGGAGCGATTACAAGGTATGAATTAATAACCCGCTTCCGCATTTGATTTGTTCAACTTACATATATATCAGTTATATATGGCTAACATTGGCATCAGAGCCTTTTATGCGTTTTCGTTATTTTTTGAATGAACCATGGACTAAGCGGCCACTTCCTAAAAGGACTATGACCTAAAAATAATTATGTGGAGCAATCACCTTTGTGGTTCAATGTGTTCCAATTTCTGGTCTTGCACCGACTATCCAATGAACCATCGACTAAATGGCCTTTTCCTAAAAGGACCATGACCTAAAATTAATTTTGTGGAACAATCACCTTAGTGGTTGATTTAATTAATTCCATATAAATACAACATGCATGATATTCATATTTTTTTAATATGATTAATTTGTGAATCATGTTGTTTAATTTAATATCATTAGTTTAATCATAAATGTCTTGCTCAACAAAAATACTTAGTGTATGTGTTTGCGAAAATATATATTACTTTGTGTATTTTCAGAATTTTATAAAAATCTAAAAGTGGATTTTTCATTACTTCTGAAACGGGGCATATTTTTATTTTGTTTTCATTAGTTGAAAAATAATTTACTTGCTCTATTTTCATTAGTTGAAAATAATTTCAATAATATATGTTCCAAAAGCAGTGCATATTTTTTTCTTTATTTTTGTTAGTTGAAAATAATTCGTGAGCGAGGTACTTTGAAAATTAGTAGCAAGAAACCCATGATTTCGTGTCCGTTTTCCACATGATGTACTTTGTTTATATGTAGCTTATTTATCTCTGTTGATAGATAACTAATCATCATATGTTGGTTGATTTTAAGTGGTTTTATTGGCTTAAGTTATGTGCTTTACCAATATTTATTAGTCCAAATTAATTGATAGAGGTTATATTAAAATGCATATTTGGGTGATGATTATGAGCCTAGCGAAATTTTCGATCTCGGATTTGTGTGTATATATGATTTTATCAATTAGATTTGAGACAATATAGTGAGTGTACACATAATAATAATGTCCAACTTTGTGCAACAAATGTGTAGAAATGGCTAGCAACAATGTGATTGTTGATCTCAATAAGGGTGACAAACTTGATGGGAAGAACTATGATGTGTGGAATAGAAAAATCTGATACTTGTTGGATGAAGGAGGAAAAATGGAACTCCTAACAAATGAAATGGTCCGACCCGCAGAGGGTCATACTGCCCAACACCGTCGTGATGTACGACATCTTCCAACAGAATTCCACTTCTCTTACTAAGATCAAAATGAACTTCACGAAATTGTGGTGTTTGTTGTGTGATTAGAATTTAGAAACTTTCTTTCCAACGATGATCAACACAAGCTTTCATTGATAATTGTGGTGCTTAGGTTAACCTCAACTTAATAAGCTTTGTGTGTATATATATATATATATATATACTTTGGGAGTAAAATAGGAAGACCATGTCCAGATTGTGTATATATATTCTGAATATAATAAGGGAACTACGCAGAACAGGCTGGACATGTTCTTCCTATCTTACTCGCAAACTATATACAATATATATATATATATATTCGCTTTAGCTTAACTGAATATAATAAGCGAAACATCCGTCTCAAGACGATCAATACATAGCACTTCAGTGCGAATGGGGCTAGGAGTTTTCCTCGTTGTTTGTATTTTTCTTGGTTAATCGCAAAAATTTGCGGAATTAGGTCAAGTTGGAAGATGTCGTGTTTAAATCTTTGGATGTGATTTACCTTAACCATATTAGAGTCAAGTTGGAAGATGTCGTGTTTTTATTGAAAATGACCTTACCAAAAGGTTTTCTACAAGCTTTTCCTTCTAGACAAGGTTCACATACGGGTAAGGAAACTTTAGCGAGTGAGCCAAGATGGCCTTCTCGAGCTAACCGAGTCATCCTATCTTGCCCGATATGTCCTAGTCTAGCATACCAAGTCACACGATCAATAACACTACTACTACTAGCATCGAGACACTAAAGTCTCGGAGGAAATATAATTAAACAAGTCTAATTTAAAGAAATTATTACATAAATAACCATGTCCAAACAAAGTACCATAAAAGAAGATGTCACCGTCTTCTATTTTTAAAAGAGTACCCTAAACTAAGAAGAGAAATAACCGAAAGTAGATTATGATGAATTCCTGGTACGTATAACACATTGTGAAGTGTTAAAATGCGTCCAGAGCGCATAAAGAGCTGATATGTGCCAATTCCCTTAGCATCCTCACATCTGCCATTGCCCATATAAACTCTATATGTACCATGTGAAATACGTCGATAATATACGAACGCCGCTCGATCTCGAGCTACATATTTTGTTAAAGCTACATGCCCATATAAACTCTATATGTACCATGTGAAATATGCTCAAAAATATTTTTTGTGTGAATCTTTTCTTTAGCTGTTCTAAAATGGGTACAAGTGATAGTATTTCCCTTTTAAAGAAGTAGCTTAGAGGATTAATAGACCATTCTGCATTGTTCATGAAAAACTTTATTTCAAGATGAAAACTGCCACAACAAGTAGTTTGGAAATCTACGATAACTTGGCTATTGAATTTGAATGGGGCCGTTCGGTCATTCAAGTTCTGTTTTGTTTTTTATTCTTTTTTTTTTCCGATAAAGCTGAAAAGAATTTTTTTTATAGAGCATAGCGTAAGGGTTACGGGCAAGGCTTTTCTTCTTCCTCTTATCTTAACTTGTTCCCGCAGGTCCACCCGCAGGTCGATAACAGATATTGCCACAGTAAGACACGAATCTACAAGCTCAATCCAAGCTTTTACTAAGCACGTCCAAGCAGGTTTTCGGCTTTGATATGCCTGCGTTATACTGTCCAACTTCTTCTCAATATCATCCTCCATAACTTCTAAGCGTTTTTTGAATGAATCTATTTCAGTACACGGATATTCATCTTCTGTCAATTTGTCTTCTTGGTACGCTACTCCTGATAATTCTTGTACTTCCCTGATCACACGCCTTTCCGAATTATCGGTTTTCTTAAAGTACTCTCTAGCATCATCATATGCACTGGTGATGTCTCTTTCGACTGTCTTTCGCACCAGCCAGCTTTTACGTTCCTCTGGAATATCAATATCGACAAGAGACTTTAAAAAATCTATTATTTCTGCTTTCGTCTCTGAAGCTATACATCCCTCTGGAAGATCGACAAAAGACTTCAAAAAATCCTCCATAGTAGCAGTTTCCATCTGCGACTTTAAAAACTCCAGCATTGAAATTTTCACCTTGAAGAATTGTTTTCTCGCTCTAGAAAGCATAATAGAGTCATTGCAATTAGCTAGTTGGGATTCACGTTCATCATCGGCGATTTTCGATTTAATTCTTTCTAGGATACTGAAATCGATTTGGAGATCTTCTTTGGATTCATAGAGATTATAACTATTGGTTTTAACATCGCTTAAGAAATTCGGTAGCACCTTCATAATATCTTCTCTCTCTAAAAGTTTCCAATTATCCAAAACATGATTCATCTCATCCCTATGAGCATTAGAGTATTTACTGTTCGGGTCAAACTCATGGAGCACGAACAGGGTTGCTTCTTCTAATTCTGCCATCAAAATTTCTTAGTTTTAGGCGTTCTCTGAGACTTTGTGTATTGTGTGAGAAGAACCTTCACAACAAAGGGTTGTATTTATAGTTGAGTAACAATGGAGTATTAGAGAGTTGTATTACAATATGGAAATTGAAATACGTCGACAAAAGGGAAACTCTAACCTTTGTAATTTCCTGGCGGTGAGACCTATAAAAGAGAAAAAACTTATCAATATTTGGAAGGATTCATGTTAGCCATATTCAACCGAGCTATTTACAGCTCTTTCATAGCCAGCACCAACTCAGCTCCATAGGCGGCTGCATGGATGGAAAATAATTCTTGGTGTTGGTGTTGTTAAAGTATTTGCCACTTTTGGTTAATGCCTTTGGTTTGTTGCTTTCCGTTGTTACTCGTGTCTTTTGACTCCTCAATTTTGCGTCTGTGACTCTAATCGTCATAGGAGATTCTACAAGGGGTTACATATCCGATAGATAACCTGTAGCAGTGATGCGAATTGCCTATGGGATTCGTGAAGTACAACGTCTGATTCAAAAAAGACACTCTATTACAAAGTAAAAATAGTGGACATGAATAAAAAAAGATGTATAAACAATTGGTATGTCATTCTTTAGTTGTCAAGGTGTTTTTACATTTATAGAATCGGCTAATGTCTCTTTGGTGCTGTTAGTATTTTTTTCAACTTGACGGAAACCAGATTTGATACATTCCATGGAAAGGTTATCCCCATAGTTTATAGTGCAATATGAAGCCTCAACACGAACTGAAAATCATCAAAACCCTCTCATCTTTTCAATTTCTTTTCTAAACACTAGTTTCCACCAACATCTAAAATGCATCAGTTATTGAAACAGAAGTCAACAAAATACATCTGTCTCATTCCTCCGATATTCTTTTCACCGTAACTTAATTACTTATGGGAATAGGTAAGCTGCTATTATATATTGCACCAGCAAAAGATAGCAACAAATTAAAAAGTTAGGCCAGATATCCGTTAACGTTGCATGTCGAAAATCGCATGTCAAATGAAGTATTTGTGACTCACATGAGCTTTTCGCATGTCGAATGAAGTATTTCTGACTCACATGAGCTTTTCGCATGTCGAATGAAATATTTGTGACTCACATGATGAGCTTTTTAGTGTAGTGTGATCGCTCTTTTGTTGTTACTTTGGTACATTGTTAACAAAATCCTGCTAATCTGTGTTATTGCTCTAGGTTCACTACTATTTTAAATTTTGGTTGCGTTGTTGATGATTCTATCTAGTTGATTTGTTAGATACAGTATCAAAATCCCGGTCTAAAAACTGCACTCGGCTTAGATACAACAGGAACATTGGACCATTCAGTTGGACATAATCAATTCATGCTGTAAAATGCATCAATATTTTTGATATTAATTCTTGTAGATAGCACCTAATTGAACCCAACTTGAGAAAAACTGCAAAAATTCGAATGACAGAAATTCACGGCAGTACGTACAGTACTTCAAACTCAAAGGGGAAATCAACAAAACCATTAATGATAACAGCTAGAAAATTAAGATACTGTCTTTTGAGCCACTAGTATAAATTCTGAATGAATACTTCTGTAGTTTAGCGACGAAACATAATTCAGAAATTCAAGTATCTAAATTTCATGGCTCCTCTACCTCTTTTCATAACCATCTCTTGCTCTCCACTCTAGTTTATTATACCCAAGTACCTAATAACGAGATTTTCAAAATCATTAGTGAAAGCAAGTTTCAAAATGAAACTTTCCAAACCTAAATAACAAAAAAAGCAAGAAAAATACAAAGACTCCTTTGAATTTGAAACACACGTACATTCTAAATTACATAAAGACTTACAAACCTTTGGTAAATTACATGTATACACAGGTTGTTATCGTTTTCTTCCATAACCTATCAATTAGTTCCCTCCGATATCTTATTGTCGAATGAATTAACAGAATGTTAGTATAAGTGCATGTGCAAATCACACGAGAAGTGCACGTGGTCACCAATTATTCACTAAGCTTAAATGTTAAATGATGTTTCTGCGCCTCACACAATGGATCCTGCGTTGCATATACTTCTGGTTTGTCACCTATTGCATGTGGTCTGTCAGTCGCACATTTGTCTATATTTTTTCATCTATTGGACTTTACATCATCTAACACGATTTTCCTATTATTTCTTTGCTCTTAAAGACATCAGAAAAACCATTGCAAAGATCTACATACCAAACCATCTAATATTACCAATGAAGTATGTCTCTGATTTCTTTTATGTATTTTCCTTTTCGATTTTCTTCCATAGGTTAGTTTCCACCAACATCTCAATTTTCACAAATAAGTAAGATGGTATACGTAAAATGTCCCTGAAATAACTCACCGCTGATGTCTGGTTATTGGGACAAAAAGCACACACACTATGATATATGGGTGTCCAAGCCTCAAAAAGATAACATAGCAAAGACATACAAAACGGTCGACCAAGTTAATTTCATCAAAATGATGTATGTCAAATACTGTTTTCGTGACTCATTAACTCAGCATGTATTGAATCTAATTGGGGTGAGTAAAGGAGAGGCATGATAGGATAGGCGGTGGTGGTTTCTGGTAGTAGTGGTCAAAGTTTCCCCAGTTCTTTTGGTTTAATGACTCAATCGCATTTGTCTAGCTCATCTTTCATTTGGTTTTCAGACCCATCAACTTCAGGTCGATGTTAATTATGAAACCAAAGGAAGAAAACAAAAACGAAAAAGAATCCTTGATGACTACCATCATCTACGTACTGTAATGACTTTGTATTTGGCAAAATGAATATAAAAGAATTTTTTTTCTTACTTTGGATCAATAAAACGATATAATTTTATCTATAAATAAAGAATCGCAGAACTATGTACAATACCTTCATAAAGGTCAAAAGTGAAAGGTAAAATCAAAGATGAAACAAGAATTTAATTATCTCCAGACTAATTGTTCCCAATTGATTGCCCTCTAGATGATCCAACAAATTGCACAAGGTAGGATGTCCAAATAAAATTCCCACCCTTTGCATAAATCTAGCTATCATAACTAGGCATCACTTGGATGATAGACCTTAACCCATGAGAAAATCTGGGATTTAATCTTGCAAACTAGAACATCCACCGTGACTGCCCTATCATGAAAACTGCGATTATTTTTCCAAGTAATTCACAAGGTTGCAGGAATAACATATCTCCGAATAAAATGACCATTGCCCCTAGGTCGAAGAGATAGGGAGTGACCAGTTGAAAGAAGGGGACTGGGGGATGATCTCATTCCAGACTTGAGTGGAAAAGGAATAATATAGTATAGAAAAGATGTTTTTGACAGACTTTGCCGGTCTGTGTTGTTCGCTTAGTTGCTTATACGTTTTATTCATTTAAGGAAATCCGAAGCCGATTTAAATATTTACTAAATAAATCAACTAGTGCAGAAATAAAGGTAAATGCATCAGCAGTGTTATATATAATTCAAATTCAAATTATAAAACTAGAAATCTATCTCCATTAAATTTGAGATACACTTCAACAACCACTAGTATAAACTCTGCAAATAGAAATGGCCCATGTTGGTAACACACATAACAAATGCATAAGGATACTACTTGCTTCTTCTGTCCACCTTTACTTTAGTTCCCTTCAATACCTCACTTTGAATAAAACAAAAGATCTATTTTTTTGAATATTCGAAGCTTAATTTCACAATCTTATTTTCGAATAAACTAACAGAACGCTGTAATAAATATATATCGTCCCTAAATACAATATAATCATATGCTAAACACACAAACAGTGTGATCACCAATTTTTCGCTAAGCTTAAAATGTCAAATGATGTTTTGGTGACTCACACTTGCATTGTGTATGCTTATGGTTTGTCACGCATTGTATATGGTTTGTTAATCTCACACCCATCAATGATTTTTTTTCTTCTGATATCAGTCTTTAGATCATCTTACTCTAAGGTAAAGAAATTGTAAGCGAATATATATATGAATAACAAGTCGATCCAATGCGTGCTCATTATTCTAAATATATGATTAATGAAAATAAGAAAAAATTGCATACCTAAACTAACAAAGAAGTGATCAAAAAAGTGAAAGCCCAAGCTTTCTTTTGGTGTAAAAACAAGTTGGAATTGAATGGCGTTTCTTTAGGAATGATTGATTCTAATTGGGGACAATTTTTTGTAACTTAATCCTCTCTTGAGATGGGGAAGGGGGTCTTGTTTTTTTTGCTGTGATCTTATCTCTTTTTGGTGGTCTGTTTGTATCCTCTGGTTTTTTCCTGCTTACTCCCTTTTTTAATCAAATTATTTTGCTGTTGAAAAAAAAAAAAACTAACAAAGAAGAATATTGGCAGCTGAATACAATGGAGCTCTAATTTGGAACTCCATTTCTCTTATGTATTTGCTTCTTTGGCTTCAACCCTTACTTATCCACCGGATAACCCTCTCCACTTGAGTCATCGACCCTTGAATCGTCATTCAAATCACCAGTGATTTAAATCTTCTGAGAATTCGTTTTGTGAAAAATATCGAAATCTGCAACTGAAGTTTACAATAAATAAAATAACTAAAATACACTAATTGATTTTCTAATTAAAAATCATAGTTAGGATTCAGATTGATATATTATTTACCTTGCAAGCTGTACAACAATATTGATTCTGAATATAACCTAAACTTCTATCAAACACTTTACAATAAAATGTCAATAAGCACCATTGTTGGATGGTTTAGATCGATGGTTTAACTTCCTCCCGAATGTTCAAAAGTATAGCTATTGCATTAAGCATCCCATAAGCTTGCTCCGATGTGCCATATGTTTAGCCTCCTGGAAGCATGTATACTAGATGTGTACCCTCAATAGGTTCTTCTAACCAATCTTTGGCTAATCTTGGACTAAACTTTATATCATAACATTTGAGGGCTTGTAGTTTCTATTTTGTTGTGCAGCTTATGTCTTTTTTTTTGTTGGTAAAATGGTGAGATTCTGAACCCATAAGCTCCCCAGTTAAACGGAAATCACACATAACGCTGTAATGGTATAAAGTTTAGTCCAAGCTTAGTAAAAGAATCATAAGGCTGCAACAATGACTGAATCTTACATGAGAGTGAATATGATAATGCTGTGATCACTTCCAAAGTTGTTGTTTGTTGTTCCGCCAACCATTCCCACCCAAAACCCCCACCCTATCAGAGTTACGAGGGGATGGATTAGAGAAGAAGAGCGGTTTAGGGTTTATGACGGCGTTCAGAGAGAGGCAAGGGGATGGATTAGGAGAAGAAAAGGAATAGGTTTTAGGGTTTTTGTTTGGTGGTATTAAATAATAGTAATTTCGTGTTGACCGAAAATTAAAAGTCAACCAAAGGGAATAGCCCAGTTAGCCAGGGTCAGCTCCCAAGTTATACATTAGATGTCCAGTCGAAATCCCAGGCTGACCATGTCAAAAAAAAATCATGGGACTCATAGCCTACGACATACGGATACAACGATAAGTTGGGCAAAGGTCTCATGAGAGGATTAGTCATAAAATTCATTCTCAGCTCTAGGTTCATAATTCGCAACCTGGGAAGCAATGGAAATGCGGACATGTTATGAAAAAAGAAACGCCAAATAGACACACTCGACAAACTCCCTGTTGCTCATTTCCCATTGGAGGAAGAAACATAACTGTGTTTTTGCACGGGTGTTCAACCTGCCAACACAAAGATGGATAGGACTTGGCCCTAGACGATCAAATTTATTAGGACTTTTTAATTCTTTTAAAAACAATTCACCAAACTTATACATCTCCTGAATATCACCTGGTGAATTGTTCTCTTTTGTCCTCTCTTTCGTGCATCAGTCAAATAGATCAGATGCATCGAAATTTCAGCTCAACGTGAAGTCCAAGTTAGGAATCGTATATATATATATATATTTGGTCATCTAACAAAGTCTTCTTATTCAGTGTGCTGGATCTTAGTAATGGTTCCCTTAACAGTTAATAGGGGTGTATTGGATTGGTTTTTTTTGTGAATCTGTCTTTTTACCTTAATAGATTACGGGTATCATCGATTGAACAAAATGAATCAAACATAAGTAAACTAGACAAGAGAATTAAAGTGGTTCGGTACTAACGCCTACATCCACTGAGAAACACCGAAGGGTGAAATGTTATTGATCTTCAGCACATACTGATATGGATTTACATTTACATTAGAACTCTTATCTATAGAGTAAACTAACCCTAGAAGATAATATCAAATCTTAATTATCTTTGACTAGTTAATATATATCTAGAAATTAATGGCATAATATTCTAGAATTAACTTTTGATTTGGTCTTCACTTCAATAGCACGATCACTTGATTTAGTCTTCATTTCACAGTAAGTTGCCTCCTTTCTTTGCACCTCGGCTGCTTGTATGCTGACGTGATATATACTCTAATATACCTGTCTACACTTTAAGTGATAATTTTCTCATTTTAAAACGACGATATCAATCATCAACACACCATTCTCCATTGTTCAGCAAATTTTTTATTTCAAGATTGTTAGAACAAAAGTTAACCTGCTGGGTGCACTTTGGAAATCTACCATGATTTGCTATAGGAAATTTCCATTTGAATCGTCTTCTCTTGAAAGGGATTTGATCATCACCATTCAAATTCAAGTCTTTAACTTTTAAGAATATATAAGTAATGAATTGGGTGTGACAAAAATTGAGATCTATTGTTTGATTGTATGTGCATCATTTCCTATATATTAATTTTAACATGTAAATTACGATTTAAGAAAATTAAAATTATTAGTTTTGCTTTAACATAATTGCTTATTTACCTGATAGAAGAACAGTAGTCTACAATTTTATGTAGAAGCTCTCAAGTGGAACAAATCAACCATCATGTAAATGATTTTAGTTCCTTTTGAAACGATTAGTTCCTTTTGAAACGATTAATTTCCACCAACATCTCATTTGCTTAAGTTTTTGAGATAGAAATCAAAGTTTTTGAGATAGAAATCAACAAAACACCCAAGTTGGTTGTGAAACATATATGTCCTCATTCCTCCATTATTCTTTTTGCTGTAACTTATCTACCGGAATAGTTAAACTACTATTATTGTACAATGCATCGTCAAAAGAAAGCTCCATGCATAAAAAGTTTAGGCCAAATTATTTATTAAAATTGCATGTCAAATGAAGTATTCCTGCATGACTCACATCGCCATTAACCCTTTTCCCTTCCTTTCTTTGACACAAAAGCATTGTCAACAAAATCTTGCAAGTTTTTACTACTTTTGATTTTGGTTGCGAGGTCCACCCACAACGTCTGCAACTGGCTTAAACGCTTAATTGTTTATACAGAATCAACTAATGCAAGTAAATGTATCATTATTAATAACAATAAATTTTCTTGATAGCACCTAACTTGACCAAAATAGCAAAATTCCAATGACTGAAATTTACAGGAGTAGTATACTTCAAACTCAAAGTGAAAATCAGTCAAACCAATGATGATAGCAACTAGAAATTTAAGATATTGTTTCTTGAGTCACTAGTATAACTTCTATAAATATACTAATGTAATTTATGATCCTAATATCATTCCAAGATACAGGTATCTAACTTTCATTGCTTGTCAACCTCTTTTTCTTGAAAACCTTTGAATCTTCACTTTAGTTCATTCTCAAGTACCTAACAACAAAATCATCAGCAAAACGAGTTTCAAAATTATAAGTAAAACTTTCTAAACCTTTATAGCAAAAACCAAAATCCAAATAGTCCACCAATTAAGTTCATAACCCAATTACATACGCTCAAATGCCCCCTTCTCATTATGAGAATCTACATTAATCTATTTTTGTCAGACTGACTACATACAAAAGAATTATATAAACATCCCTTATTATCATTTTCCTTGGCGCATCTGTTTATTAGTTCCCTCCAATATCGCATCTAGTGAGGAATACAATTTAATTTAATACTAGTAATTAAATTTCGCTAACAGAATACTGGTACTTTATTTTGGAATGAACTAACAGAATGCTATAATTTATAAGCTGCCGCTAAAGACCATATAAGCAAACACGATAAGTTCGATCACCAGTTTTTCACTAAGTTTATATGTCAAATGATGTTTCCGTGACTCACACATTGATTGGATGATGTTCTCTTTTCTTCTAACTATCGGTATTAAGATCGTCTTGGGTGAATTTTTCAAAGGGTAAAGAAACTTGAAGCAAGTATACAAGGCCAACTTGTCGATCCAAAGCGTGCTCATAATTTGACATGCACGAAGCAAGCGATTGGAAATATATGATAAATGACAACAAGAAATTACATACCTAAACGAACAAGGAACAAGATTGGAAGCTGAATCAATAAAGTGGAGCTCTAATTGGAATTCCTTTTCTCTTATGTATTTGCTTTTTTGGCTTCGACTCAACCAAATAATCCTCGCTATTTGAGTCAGTATCCACACTTGAGTCGTCGTTCAAATCACCTTGATTTAAATCTTTTGTGAGTTGGTCGAATTGGTCTTGATTTAAATCTTTCGTGAGTTCGCCGAATTGGTCTATTGGGTTTGGGTATGATAACGAAGACTTTTCGTGCGAAATATCCCCACAATCTGAAATCTGCAATGGAAATTTTAAAATGAATAAAAAATGAAATCATAATTAAGGTTTTAGATTGATTGATTACTTACCTTGCAAGCTATACAACAATACTGATTCTGAATATCAACTAAACCTCTATCACACACTTTACAATAAGCAACGTGGGATGGTTTAGATGGTTTAACTTGCACCCGAATGTTCAAAAATATAGCTTTTGCTCCATTCAACGTATATTGCTGCATAAAGATCAAAATTGATTAATTGACGATGCCGTAGTAATAGAAACAGTACAAGATAAACTCTTTTTTGTTCATGCTAACAATTTCTCTATATTCATAATTTCATATTAATACCCTATATTTGAACTCACACGCTAATATGATTACTGATTAGGGTTAGTAGCAATTAAACTAATTAAAATAGATCATCAGCCGGTTAACAATTAAAATATAACCGATGAATCGTGATTACTTCAACAAAAATTAGGTCTATAATTTAGAGTAATTCGTATCTTTATTAACAACTAATCGATAATATAATTAGAACTATAAGATTGAGATGAAGAACATACTTGAATTTTGGAGCAATTCACATATTTATGCATATTATCAAACCGAACAACGTTCTGATAAACATATCTTCGAACTTGAAGATTCCGATGACGATAATGTGGCGAGGATGATGAAAAAATACAATGCTGACATATACACTTACGGCAATCAATACAAAACCTATTTATATCATTCTTTTTGATATCTTTATGAACAAGACATGTACCAAAGAATTCACTCTTCAAAAATTCTTTCATCCATTCGTCAAAATCGTTCGTTCTAGTATTCTTCACATAAATTCCAAAGCCACCGACCTGTAATTTTTTTTCCAAAAACACAAATTAAGAAGAAGAAATTCAGAATCAGTGAATTACAAGAATGAAAATCAAAGAAAACATTGAAGTAAAATTTACCATCTTTTTCTTGGCTTTGGAATTCTAAGAGTGCAGTGAATCTTCTAGATGCAAACCCTAAATACTTTGCTGCTTAGAATTTGGTAAAACTAAATTAACCAATAGTTAAGAACTATATATTCGGTGAATATGAGTAACCAATAATAATAGATTCTCAATATATTTGCTAGTATTCAGTTATTTTTGGATTATCTCTTTTTTCTTTTAAAGTCCTAATGTAGTCAATGCATGTGATTTGTTTTTACTTTGACTACCAGTTTTTGATCAGAAAAATTTAGATAGAAAAACAGTCTTGCTCTTTGTCTTGCAGTTTGTCCCGCATCCGCATGACACATCTCTTGGCACCCCAAGGCCCAAACTCAATTCGTAGACTAACCCGGGAGATTTTTTGGATTGGGTAGGATATTCAGGGCTGTGTCACCCTGGAGTCACAACCCGCATTATAGTTAATGGCCTCTCCTAATAAGTAGAGCAGTTGCCGCTTCTTCTTTTCTAGGCTTCTAGCTTATCTTAGTAGCGCTTTTATGTGACCGCTTAAAAGCGCGTGTTTAATGTGTATTTTTTTTTTCTTGGAAAAACCTCATATTAAGAACTTAAATAGACAGGTTAAGAACTTGTTTAGTGTTATGGTTTACAAGATCGATATTGTCTGGGTATAGCACTCTTTTCTCACTATCATGATAGTTTGAGTGGTAAAGAGTATCTATTCCATGCAAATTTGGCATCCACATATGCCTTAAGGGAAAGCAATTAAAAGTGTGAAAGAAATGAAATAGGTCTATATTGTTACATAGCATAATATTGTTGGACTGTTGTTGGGGATTCTTCCACAGCTTTCTGACTTCCTATACCACTTCCTTATCATCTACTTGGATGTTGCAGCATCGTTCCTTGTGGTCCCGCATCCATGTCATTGCCGCAAGTACTCCAATAGTGATACCTTCTCGCCGTGTTGCTACTCTGCAGGTAAAGACTTGTCTGCCTTTGACTTCTTCTTTTTCATTTGTAACCTTTTCATTTGTAACCAAATTTATTACTACCGATTCAGGGCAGTTAATTTCGAAATAACAATAACATATGACTGTTAATTTTGGTGTTGGTTTTGTTATCTGCTTCAAAGTCAGCTGAGAGGGGGTTGGGTTTCTGTTCAGGTAATGGAAGTTGTTGTTGCAGCTTGATGTTTGTAGGTATTGAATTATTTCATTGGTTGTTGAGATAGGATTGATTGGAACGTTCTGGAAGCATCTTTTGCACCTTGTTTTCCAAATTATCCAACATGCCGTTGCCATGTATGCTACCCTACTTCGCATCGCCTCTCTGCTGTTACCTTTTATATTGAACCAAGACTCTATCCAAACTCTGATGTTGACATTAGGGTCAACTGGAATCCTACATCCTAGTCCGAACCAGATTGCTCTGGTAAAACTACAATATATCAGAAGGTGATCTATGGTTTCATCCTGACTATCGCATAGGAAACATTTAGAAGATATTTCTGGGTTCCATCGGCTTAACTTAGTTCTGACTGGAAGGATATCATTGTAGCATTTCCAAATCAGTACTTGAATTCTAAGTATAGCTTTTATGCTCCAGATTTTTCTCCAGATTGGGTGAGACGCAGTTTGTACTATTGGTTGGGGATTAGGGAGGATAAGCACTCATATACAGATTTGAAAGTTAACGCTCCATTCGGCGCATAAGGCCAGACCAGTTTGTCTAGTTGTAACGCCGTTTTGTGGAGATCTATTATAACAATATTCTCCACCGTTTCTGGCTTGAAAACTTGGTTTAAGAAGTTTAGATTCCAGACCACGGTTTAATCATCAAATATTTCCTGTACATATTTCGGGGTATTACGGATGATTGGTTTGCAATCCTCAGGAGAAAGTTGGTTGGGATAGTGCATAGGGATCCATTTATGTTCCCACATCAAAACGGACGACCCTGTACCTGTTTGCCAAATGCTTCTATTTTTAACTATCTCCAACCCCTCATTCAACCCTTTCCATAACCAAGAACTAGATGTTTTTGGCTTTCCCAGACACAGAGGTGAAGAGGTTCTGAAATACTTCTCTTTTAAAACTTTTGACGATAGATGGTTTGGATTCTGAACTATTCTCCAGGCTGTTTTCGCAAGCATTGCTTTATTGAATTTGTTAAAAATTTTGAAGCCTAGGCCTCCTTGGGATTTCTTTTTGCAGAAATTTTTCCATGCTTTAAAGCATGTCCCTCTTGAGTTGGACTTTTTATGCCCCCACCAGAAAGCCCTATTGCGGCTATCCATTTTTTTTGTGATAGTTTTTGGTATCACAAAGCATGACATTTGGTAAGTATCCATCGAGTCAGCCACGTGTTTTATCATCACTTCCTTACCAGCTCCCGATAAGAGTTTACTGGTCTAGCCAGTCAATCTTTTATTATGTTTTTCCGCAATAGAGTTGAAACAAATTGTCTTAGATCTATGAGTGAATAAAGGCACTCCTAGGTACTTATCCTCCAATTTTATGCGGCCCACTTTTAATATTTCTATTAGAGTGTGTGCTTTATTTTCCGGGACTTTTTTACCAAAGAAGATGCCAGATTTCTCATAATTTATTAGCTGATCCGAAGCTTTACAAAAATTTTCAAGGACGTTTAAGAAATTTTTACTATCTCTGGTGGTAGCCCTTGTGAAGATGAGGCAGTCGTCTGCAAAGAGAAGGTGAGATATCGACAGAGGCATTTTAGAGAAAGTTACTCCTTTTATTAGATCTTTTTCTTCAGCATCCAGAAGCACTCTGGACAGGCTTTCCATACAAATGATGAAAAGGTAGGGGGACAGAGGGTCACCTTGTCTTATCCCTCTAGAAGGTTTGAAAAAATTTATTGGGGAACCATTTATTAAAACCGCATAGGAGGTGGTACTTATACATTGAAGTATTAAGCTGATCCACTCTTTATTGAAACCTAGCCTTTCCATGATTTGGGCTAGAAAACTTCATTCCACTCTATCGAAGGCCTTTGACATATCCAATTTTAGGTCCATATAACCGTTTTTGATTTTTTTTGTTCTCATAGTACGAATAATTCATCGGCGATTACAATATTATCTGCAATTTGCCTACCAGGGACAAAAGCCGATTGATAAGGAGAAATGAATTTATCAAGAAAGGGCTTTATTCTGTTTGCAAGCAATTTTTGAGATGATTTTGTAGATAGTATTGCGAGAGAGATATTGGTCTAAAATCACTGGGACTCAGGAATTCTTTTTTGGAATGAGAGTTATGAAAGTTGAGTTTAATTCCTTTAGACGTAATTTAGACTCAAAGAATTGTTGGATCATTTTTGTTACATCCTCTTTTAAGAGGTACCAGTTTTTGTGATAGAAATTTGCTGGAAATCCATCGGGCCCCGGAGATTTGTTAGGATGCATATCAAAAACAATTAGCTTGATTTCATGTTCCGTCGGGATTCGGAGAAGCTTCGCATTATCCGCCTCAGATATGCTTTTAGGGATTAAATCCAGAATTTGATTCTGGGGGTCGGGTGTTGTGGAGGTCGCCATTTTAGCAAAGTGGTTGTAGAAAGTTTCTACAATTTGTGCCATTTTAGCAAAGTGGTTGTAGAAAGTTTCTACAATAGCCCGTGTTCTTATCCCCTTGTTTTATGAAATTTTTCGTTGCTTTTATCTTCCAAAAAGCTTCCTCAAAATCATACCACTTAGCTAGATCTTCATGGAGGAGTTTGATCCTAGGGTTATTTTCGGGCAGTTTTAGAGTATTTTTGGCAAATTATAAGGAGGTGTTCAAAATTTTAATATTATGTTGAATATTCCCAAAGTACTCTCTGTTCCAAATTCTAATTTCTTTTTTCACATTTTTTAGCCTAGAGACAAATTTGAAAGCCTGAGATCCATCCACCTCTATGTCCCATGCCTTAGCTATTACATCGAAACAAGTCGGCTCTTCCATGTAGATACCAAAAAATTTAAATGGCTTAGCTCCGTCTTTCCAACAAGGAGAGGTTCTAATTAGAATGGGGCTATGATCTGATCCAGTAGATAGAAAATGATAAGCAATCGCACACGGGAAGATATCAAACCAGGACGTATTGGTAAGACCTCTATCTAGACGTGCCTCGACAATTCAGACCCACTTCTCCTATTCGACCAGGTGTAAGGGTAACCTACAAAGCCCAGGTCCAAGAGACGGGCACTATTGACTAAATCAGTGAAGAAATTTTTCTCAATTGCATCTATCTTTTTTCATCCTCTTTTTTCACTATCAGAGAGAACAAAATTCAGATCTCCTACAACTAACCAAGGTATTTCCACTGTTCTAGCTAGTTCTCTAAAATAATTCCAGCTCACATGTTTCTTAACCTTATATGGACAACCATAAACAGTAGACAACATCCAACCTAGGTTCCTAGTTTTATCAGAAATTATCACATCAATTTGATTATCAGAAGTGTGAAGGATTTAGAGATTAATCTTAGCAAACCAAGAAAGGACCCTCCAGCAGTTCCAACCAATCCAGTTGGGTTCACAACAATCATATCCACGCAATGAAGGTTTTTGATGATGGGGTGATATATGATTCATGATGTTTAGTTTCTTGAAGAAAGATTAAATACGGATTGTGTTTTGAGATAAGGTTTTTAAGGTGGGGTTTGGTTTTCTTTCCTAATCCCCGGCAGTTCTAAGCTAAGATATTGATAGATATTGATGAAGAAAAATAGTAGCACTCAATCAATTTGATAAAATGTTCAATAAAGAAATAGACTGAAAAAAATGATTAACTGATCAGTGAATATTAAGTTTAGGCTTACCCGACTTACCACTGAGTTTTGAGGCCCCTTGCTTGAGCTAGCAGAATTTCCTTGTTGTCCATTTGATGTTGGTGAAGTCCATTTCTCATCTGTGGCTTTGTTGCAGCTTTTGAGGGCATCCATATTGAGTTGTTATTTGCTAGACTACAACACTTCAGCAGATTGGGGCAAGGGTAGGGGATGGGATGGTAAAAGAGTGGCCAAATTTGAGTCTCTGATGGAGAAAGAGGAGTGTGGGAAGGGTTTCTGTAAAGGGGTATGAGTGGTTGGATGATTTTGTTGCATGATCTGTGTTGGACAAATTAAACCATATCAAGAGAGACAGGTGATTCAGAAGGTTGAGATGCAGTATGAGGTACTCTTTATTTTCCCCTTTTGCTCCTTGACTGCGCCTGCTATAATTGCCTTCATTAGTTTGTTTTCAGACAGGTGATTCAGAAGGTTGAGATGCAGTATGAGGTACTCTTTATTTTCCCCTTTTGCTCCTTGACTGCGCCTGCTATAATTGCCTTCATTAGTTTGTTTTCAAAATTTCTTTTTAGTGCAAAAAAGTTTTGAGGTTGGGGAGAATCGATCCCTGCACCTTCAGGTTATAACCCAGCAACAGTACCACCAGACTGCGCGTGATGTTGTGCTAATACGTTTAGACAGTGTACTATTAAATACTGATTAATACCAGCCTTTATAAATAAAAATGCGAAAAGAGAGTCTTCAATTCAGATTTTCTTTTATCATCGGGACCATCGAGGTCTCTGTCCTCTTCATCTATCAAATTTTAGTATGAGCAGATTGATTAATTTCCTTTTGATTAAAATATCGATTCATGTTGCATCTTTGTCCCCTTCATCTCTCAAGTATCCAATTCTTATGCCATGATTCATTTTTATATTTTCTTTTGGTAAATTAGATTGATTGATTAATCTTTAAGATTTGATCTTTCTGTTCATTTTTTAACATGGGTGTTCATAATATCTGAAGAATACGAAGTAATTGATGAAAAATGATCATGGATTCGTAACTTGTTTCAGTTCAGTATATACATAAAAGTAGGGTTTTTTCTTTGTAGGAGTGTTAAAATTTTTTATTTTTTATTTTGGATCAGTTATGAGTGTTAAATAATTATTAAAATCTGATTCTTTTGAATGTATAAACTATTAATTGTTGATTGCTGTAGAAGATTATACTATATAAGACATGCTAGTATTGATGATTCCAAGTTATACAGGTAGATCAGTTGTAAAAATACACAAAATGTGGGACGGGTTGGCGGGTCAACCTGCGGGTTATACGGGTTAACCCGTTTGACCCGCGGGTCCTAAAAGCTGAACCCTAGCCCGGACCTACTAACAACCAAGCCGGGTTAGGGTCGGGTTTAGGCGGGTCGGGTTAGGGCCGACCCCGCGGGTTTTGACCCTAATTGCCAGGTCTAGTTTCATGGGTTTCATGTTTTTGATGTTGTTGAGACATAATATCCAGTTTTGTTGTTCTTGCTGTGAGATTCCCTTTAGAAAACTCCTCAAAGACATATTGTTTCTTTCATGTTTTATGATCCATTAGCAGAGTGATTTTTCCTCTTGTCCCTAAGCAGAAAGCAATCTCCTCCTTTTCAGGGATATCCTTGTCGAGATTTTGGTGATTTTTGTGGGTTTGAACATTTGTTTTTCCTTGAAGTTTAGTTATATTGATAGTTTTGGTGTAAAAAGTTCTGGGTTTGAAACTTTCAAATCCTAGAGGTGGCTCTAAGAAGCTTTCTGGATCATGGTTTTTGAAAATGGAATTTGTCTTAATATCAAAAGCTACCTTAGCTGGAGGGTTGTGCACAAAGCAGAAACTGCATAACTCCTTGTCTCTCCCTTTCTCCACAATACTATCGGATCTTTGTAACTTTGTTGCTAAACCTGCTTCAATCTCTTCAGCAGCATGCCTCTTTAATGTAGAGATCTCACTGTCTATCAGAGTTTCATTTCTCAAAACTTTTATGTGAAAACTTGCCTTCTTGTTTACCTCTTCTACTGCTTCAGGGGTTTCTATTTCTTTTCCTTTCAACTGTTTGGTGGTTTGAAGAGCTGCTTGCAGTTACAGGACCTTCTTCTCGGAAAGCTTCAGAGATTCGTTCTAACTGTTCCTCTACAAATATTGCTTCTTCCTCCATATCCATGATCTCCTCCATATGTTGATCTGCTACAGCTTGGGTTAACAGTCTTGGAACACATTTCTTTTTTGGGTGATTGAGTATGCGACAGTGTTTGCATAAACCTTTTGGGAGTTTTTCGAAGATAATGTTCACTCTCAGTTTTTCTGGCTTCCCTGTGTTGACTATAATATGATCCCAGAGCCTCTCATTCACATTAACCTCCACCAGGGCTCTTGGGCAAGATAATGTAAGTTCACTCACAGATGGGAGCTCCACCATAATGCAGGTTGCCATACTACTTGCTATATCATATGGAATGTTTTCGATAGCCAGATCAGGAGGGAGGTTTAAGAGACATGCCCACATAGTTACCACATCCATGTTGACAGTTTCTGGAGGAAAACCATGCATATATTCTTGAACTACAAGCAGGAAAGGACCATAGCTCCACAGGTTTCTTTGAAATGCCCTTTGAACATCATCTTGAGATTGTAGCCCAAAAGTAAATATGTTGTTTTTTGTTCCTCTTATTACTAATGTACATTCTGGGACATATGGTAGATTCCAGATGTTTTGAACTACTTCTTTTGCTTTCCTCTTACTGAGTTTGAACTTACAATTGATTTTTGCTAGTATTAATGCCTTGCTTTTGTTTTTACTCTTCTTCTTTTGTTCTGTTGAAAGTGTGTATTCTTTTTTTATGTTCAGTTGTTCATTCATCTTTTCAGCTAGAGCTTCTCCAGATAGATCCATAGGTTGATTGAAAATTTTAATGCACCTAGAGGAGTGGTTGAGCACTAAATCTTTGAGTTTTTCACACCACTGAGCAGGTTTCATGGTTACCAGTTCGAATAACCAATGCCAAAAGTACCACCAATGGAGTTTAACAGCTTCTTTGACTAAGTAGTTAAACCACATTAAGAGGATGGTACATACAGGCAAGGGGAGATTCATAAAGAGAAAAAGGCAGTTGGGGAACAAAAACTTTCAGAGACTATAATGATCTGATGGGATTAAGGTGGTTGAGGGTTACAGGACAAGAGAGATGGCAATATTTACGGGGGAAAGAGAATAAGAATGAGGATAAATTGAAGAAACAGTAAGGGGTTCGCAGAGTACTAGAACCTAGGGCAGGGGAGGGGTGGGTGAGAGGGCAGTAAAGAAGGGGGAAGGGGAAGCTAAAGAAGTAACTCAGTCAAACAACTAATTGGCTGCTTACAAACCATGAAACCGATCAACTACAAGCAGGAAAGGACCATAGCTCCACAGGTTTCTTTGAAATGCCCTTTGAACATCAGCTTGAGATTGTAGCCCAAAAGTATATATGTTGTTTTCTGTTCCTCTTATTACTAATGTACATTCTGGGACATATGGTAGATTCCAGATGTTTTGAACTACTTCTTTTGCTTTCCTCTTGCTGAGTTTGAACTTACAAATGATTTTTGCTAGTATTAATGCCTTGCTTTTTCTTTTACTCTTCTTCTTTGGTTCTGTTGAAAGTGTGTATTCTTTTTTTATGTTCAGTTGTTCATTCATCTTTTCAGCTAGATCTTCTCCAGAGAGATCCATTGGTTGATTGAAAATTTTAATGCAACTAGAGGAGTGGTTGATCACTAAATCTTTGAGTTTTTCACACCACTGAGCAGGTTTCATGGTTACCAGTTCGAATAACCAATGCCAAAAGTACCACCAATGGACTTTAACAGCTTCTTTGACAAAGTGGTTAAACCACATAAAGATGATGGTACTTACAGGCAAGGGGAAATTCATAAAGAGAAAAAGGCAATTGGGGAACAAAAACTTTCAGAGACTATAATGATCTGATGGGATTAAGGTGGTTGAGGGTTACAGGACAAGAGAGATGACAATATTTACGGGGGGAAGAGAATAAGAATGAGGATAAATTGAAGAAACGGTAAGGGGTTCGCAGAGTACTAGAACCTAGGGCAGGGGAGGGGTGGGTGAGAGGGCAGTAAAGAAGGGGGAAGGGGAAGCTAAAGAAGTAACTCAGTCAAACAACTAATTGGCTGCTTAAAAACCATGAAACCGATCAACTACAAGCAGGAAAGGACCATAGCTCCACAGGTTTCTTTGAAATGATTGAACATTAGCTTGAGATTGTAGCCCAAAAGTAAATATGTTGTTTTCTGTTCCTCTTATTACTAATGTACATTCTGGGACATATGGTAGATTCCAGATGTTTTGAACTACTTCTTTTGCTTTCCTCTTGCTGAGTTTCAACTTACAATTGATTTTTGCTAGTATTAATGCCTTGCTTTTGTTTTTTACTCTTCTTCTTTTGTTCAGTTGAAAGTGTGTATTCTTTTTTTATGCTCAGTTGTTCATTCATCTTTTCATCTAGAGCTTCTCCAGAGAGATCCATAGGTTGATTGAAAATTTTAATGCAACTAGAGGAGTGGTTGAGCACTAAATCTTTGAGTTTTTCACACCACTGAGCAGGTTTCATGGTTACCAGTTCGAATAACCAATGCCAAAAGTACCACTAATGGACTTTAACAGCTTCTTTGACTAAGTGGTTAAACCACATTAAGAGGATGGTACTTACAAGCAAGGGGAAATTCATAAAGAGAAAAAGGCAGTTGGGGAACAAAAACTTTCAGAGACTATAATGATCTGATGGGATTAAGGTGGTTGAGGGTTACAGGACAAGAGAGATGGAAATATTTACGGTGGAAAGAGAAAAAGAATGAGGATAAATTGAAGAAACAGTAAGTGGTTCGCAGAGTACTAGAACCTAGGGCAGGGGAGGGGTGGGTGAGAGAGCAGTAAAGAAGGGGGAAGGGGAAGCTAAAGAACTAACTCAGTCAAACAACTAATTGGCTGCTTACAAACCATGAAACCGATCAACTACAAGCAGGAAAGGACCATAGCTCCACAGGTTTCTTTGAAATGCCCTTTGAACATCAACTTGAGATTGTAGCCCAAAAGTAAATATGTTGTTTTCTGTCCCTCTTATTACTAATGTACATTCTGGGACATATGGTAGATTCCAGATATTTTGAACTACTTCTTTTGCTTTCTTCTTGCTGAGTTTGAACTTACAATTGATTTTTGCTAGTATTAATGCCTTGCTTTTGTTTTTACTCTTCTTCTTTTGTTCTGTTGAAAGTGTGTATTCTTTTTTTTATGTTCTGTTGTTCATTCATCTTTTCAGCTAGAGCTTCTCCAGAGAGATCCATAGGTTGATTGAAAATTTTAATGCAACTAGAGGAGTGGTTGAGCACTAAATCTTTGAGTTTTTCACACCACGGAGTAGGTTTCATGGTTACCAGTTCGAATAACCAATGCCAAAAGTACCACCAATGGACTTTAACAGCTTCTTTGACTAAGTGGTTAAACCACATTAAGAGGATGGTACTTACAGGCAAGGGGAAATTCATAAAGAGAAAAAGGCAGTTGGGAAACAAAAACTTTCAGAGACTATAATGATCTGATGGGATTAAGGTGGTTGAGGGTTACAGGACAAGAGAGATGGAAATATTTACGGGGGGAAAGAGAATAAGAATGAGGATAAATTGAAGAAAGCAAAGTAAAGGGGTTCGCAGTACTAGACCCTTGGGCCGGGGCGGGGTGGGTGAGAGGGCAGTAAAGAAGGGGGAAGGGGAAGCTAAAGAAGTAACTCAGTCAAACAACTAATTGGCTGCTTACAAACCATGAAACCGGTCAACTACAAGCAGGAAAGGACCATAGCTCCACAGGTTTCTTTGAAATGCCCTTTGAACATCAGCTTGAGATTGTAGCCCAAAAGTAAATATGTTGTTTTCTGTTCATCTTATTACTAATGTACATTCTGGGACATATTGTAGATTCCAGATGTTTTGAACTCTTTCTTTTGCTTTCCTCTTGCTGAGTTTGAACTTACAATTGATTTTTTCTAGTATTAATGCCTTGCTTTTGTTTTTACTCTTCTTCTTTTGTTCTGTTGAAAGTGTGTATTCTTTTTTATGTTCTGTTGTTCATTCATCTTTTCAGCTAGAGCTTCTCCAGAGAGATCCATAGGTTGATTGAAAATTTTAATGCAACTATAGGAGTGGTTGAGCACTAAATCTTTGAGTTTTTCACACCACTGAGCAGGTTTCATGGTTACCAGTTCGAATAACCAATGCAAAAAGTACCACCAATGGACTTTAACAGCTTCTTTGACTAAGTGGTTAAACCACATTAAGAGGATGGTACTTACAGGCAAGGGGAAATTCATAAAGAGAAAAAGGCAGTTGGGGAACAAAAACTTTCAGAGACTATAATGATCTGATGGGATTAAGGTGGTTGAGGGTTATAGGACAAGAGAGATGGCAATATTTACGGGGGAAAGAGAATAAGAATGAGGATAAATTGAAGAAACGATAAGGGGTTCGCAGAGTACTAGAACCTAGGGCAGGGGAGGGGTGGATGAGAGGGCAGTAAAGAAGGGGGAAGGGGAAGCTAAAGAAGTAACTCAGTCAAACAACTAATTGGCTGCTTACAAACCATGAAACCGATCAACTACAAGCAGGAAATGACCATAGCTCCACAGGTTTCTTTGAAATGCCCTTTGAACATCAGCTTGAGATTGTAGCCCAAAAGTAAATATGTTGTTTTCTGTTCCTCTTATTACTAATGTACACATTCTGGGACATATGGTAGATTCCAAGATGTTTTGAACTACTTCTTTTGCTTTCCTCTTCCTGAGTTTTGAACTTACAATTGATTTTTGCTAGTATTAATGCCTTGCTTTTGTTTTTACTCTTCTTCTTTTGTTCTATTGAAAGTGTGTATTCTTTTTTTTATGTTCAGTTGTTCATTCATCTTTTCAGCTAGAGCTTCTCCAGAGAGATCCATAGGTTGATTGAAAATTTTAATGCAACTAGAGGAGTGGTTGAGCACTAAATCTTGAGTTTTTCACACCACGGAGTAGGTTTCATGGTTACCAGTTTGAATAACCAATGCAAAAGTACCACCAATGGACTTTAACAAACTTCTTTGACTAAGTGGTTAAACCACATTAAGAGGATGGTACTTACGAGGCAAGGGGAAATTCATAAAGAGAAAAAGGGTTGGGGAACAAAACTTTCAGAGACTATAATGATCGATGGGATTAAGGTGGTTGAGGGTTATAGGACAAGAGAGATGGCAATATTTACGGGGGAAAGAGAATAAGAATGAGGATAAATTGAAGAAACGATAAGGGGTTCGGCAGTACTAGAACCTAGGGCTGGGGTGGGGTGGGTGAGAGGGCAGTAAAGAAGGGGGAAGGAAGCTAAAGAAGTAACTCGGTCAAACAACTAATTGGTCTGCTTACAAACCATGAAACCGATCAACTACAAGGTGAAATGACCATAGCTCCACAGGTTTCTTTGAAATGCCCTTTGAACATCAGCTTGAGATTGTAGCCCAAAAGTAAATATGTTGTTTTCTGTTCCTCTTATTACTAATGTACATTCGGGACATATGGTAGATTCCGATGTTTTGAACTACTTCTTTGCTTTCCTCTTCCCGAGTTTTGAACTTACAATTGATTTTTGCTAGTATTAATGCCTTGCTTTTGTTTTTACTCTTCTTCTTTTGTCTCGTTGAAAGTGTGTATTCTTTTTTATGTTGATTGTTCATTCATCTTTTCGCCTAGGGCTTCTCCAGAGAGATCCATAGGTTGATTGAAAATTTTAATGCAACTAGAGGAGTGGTTGAGCACTAAATCTTTGAGTTTTTCACACCACTGAGCAGGTTTCATGGTTACCAGTTCGAATAACCAATGCCAAAAGTACCACCAATGGACTTTAATGACTTCTTTGACTAAGTGGTTAAACCACATTAAGAGGATGGTACTTAAGTGCAAGGGGAAATTCATAAAGAGAAAAAGGCGGTTGGGGAACAAAACTTTCGAGAGACTATAATGATCGATGGGATTAAGGTGGTTGAGGGTTACAGGACAAGAGAGATGGCAATATTTACGGGGGAAAGAGAATAAGAATGAGGATAAATTGAAGAAAGCAAGAAGGGGTTCGCAGAGTATTAGAACCTAGGGGGCGGGGAGGGGTGGGTGAGAGGGCAGTAAAGAAGGGGAAGGGGAAGCTAAAAAAGTAACTCGGTCAAAAACTAATTGGTTTGCTTACAAACCATGAAACCGATCAACTACAAGCGAGGAAAGGACCATAGCTCCACGAGGTTTCTTTGAAATGCCCTTTGAACATCAGCTTGAGATTGTAGCCCAAAAGTAAATATGTTGTTTTCTGTTCCTCTTATTACTAATGTATATTCTGGGACATATGGTAGATTCCAGATGTTTTGAACTACTTCTTTTGCTTTCTTCTTGCTGAGTTTGAACTTACAATTGATTTTTGCTAGTATTAATGCCTTGCTTTTGTTTTTACTCTTCTTCTTTTGTTCTGTTGAAAGTGTGTATTCTTTTTTTATGTTCAGTTGTTCATTCATCTTTTGAGCTAGAGCTTCTCCAGAGAGATCCATAGGTTGATTGAAAATTTTAATGCAACTAGAAGAGTGGTTGAGCACTAAATCTTTGAGTTTTTCACACCACTGAGCAGGTTTCATGGTTACCAGTTCGAATAACCAATGCCAAAAGTACCACCAATGGACTTTAACAGCTTCTTTGACTAAGTGGTTAAACCACATTAAGAGGATGGTACTTACAAGCAAGGGGAAATTCATAAAGAGAAAAAGGCGGTTGGGGAACAAAAACTTTCAGAGACTATAATGATCTGATGGGATTAAGGTGGTCGAGGGTTACGGGACAAGAGAGATGGCAATATTTACTGGGGAAAGAGAATAAGAATGAGGATAAATTGAAGAAACAGTAAGGGGTTCGCAGAGTACTAGAACCTAGGGCGGGGAGGGTGGGTGAGAGGCGGTAAAGAAGGGGAAGGGAAGCTAAAGAAGTAACAGATCAAACAACTAATTGGCTGCTTACAAACCATGAAACCGATCAACTACAAGCAGGAAAGGACCATAGCTCCACAGGTTTCTTTGAAATGCCCTTTGAACATCAGCTTGAGATTGTAGCCCAAAAGTAAATATGTTGTTTTCTGTTCCTCTTATTACTAATGTACATTCTGGGACATATGGTAGATTCCAGATGTTTTGAACTACTTCTTTTGCTTTCTTCTTCTTTGAGTTTGAACTTACAATTGATTTTTGCTAGTATTAATGCCTTGCTTTTGTTTTTACTCTTCTTCTTTTGTTCCGTTGAAAGTGTGTATTCTTTTTTATGTTGATTGTTCATTCATCTTTTCAGCTAGAGCTTCTCCAGAGAGATCCATAGGTTGATTGAAAATTTTAATGCAACTAGAGGAGTGGTTGAGCACTAAATCTTTGAGTTTTTCACACCACTGAGCAGGTTTCATGGTTACCAGTTCGAATAACCAATGCCAAAAGTACCACCAATGGACTTTAAAGACTTTCTTTGACTAAGTGGTTAAACCACATTAAGAGGATGGTACTTACAGGCAAGGGGAAATTCATAAAGAGAAAAAGGCAGTTGGGGAACAAAAACTTTCAGAGACTATAATGATATGATGGGATTAAGGTGGTTGAGGGTTACAAGACAAGAGAGATGGCAATATTTACGGGGGAAAGAGAATAAGAATGAGGATAAATTGAATAAAATGTAAGGGGTTCGCAGAGTACTAGAACCTAGGGTGGAGGGGTGGGTGAGAGGCAGAAAGAAGGGGAAGGGGAAGCTAAAGAAGTAACTCAGTCAAACAACTAATTGGTCGCTTTACAAACCATGAAACCGATCAACTACAAGGGAAAGGACCATAGCTCCACAGTTTCTTTGAAATGCCCTTTGAACATCACTTGAGATTGTAGCCCAAAAGTAAATATGTTGTTTTCTGTTCCTCTTATTACTAATGTACATGCGGGACATATGGTAGATTCCAGATGTTTTGAACTACTTCTTTTGCTTTCCTCTTGCTGAGTTTGAACTTACAATTGATTTTTTCTAGTATTAATGCCTTGCTTTTGTTTTTATTCTTCTTCTTTTGTTTTGTTGAAAGTGTGCATTCTTTTTTTATGTTCAGTTGTTCATTCATCTTTTCAACTAGATCTTCTCCAGAGAGATCCATAAGTTGATTGAAAATTTAAATGCAACTAGAGGAGTGGTTGAGCACTAAATCTTTGAGTTTTTCACACCACTGAGCAGGTTTCATGGTTACCAGTTCGAATAACCAATGCCAAAAGTACCACCAATGGACTTTTTGACTTCTTTGACTAAGTGGTTAAACCAAATTAAGAGGATGGTACTTACAGGCAAGGGAAATTCATAAAGAGAAAAAGGCGGTTGGGAACAAAAACTTTCAGAGACTATAATGATACGATGGGATTAAGGTGGTTGAGGGTTACAGGACGAGAGAGATGGCAATATTTACGGGGGAAAGAGAATAAGAATGAGGATAAATTGAAGAAGCAGTAAAGGGGTTCGCAGAGTACTAGAACCTAGGGCAGGAGAGGGGTGGGTGAGAGGGCGGTAAAAAGAGGGGAAAGGGGAAGCTAAAGAAGTAACTCGGTCAAACAACTAATTGGCGCTTACAAACCATGAAACCGATCAACTACAAGCGAGAAAGGACCATAGCTCCACGATGGTTTCTTTGAAATACCCTTTGAACATCACTTGAGATTGTAGCCCAAAAGTAAATATGTTGTTTTCTGTTCCTCTTATTACTAATGTACATTCTGGGACATATATAAGATTCCAGATGTTTTGAACTACTTCTTTTGCTTTCCTCTTGCTGAGTTTGAACTTACAATTGGTTTTTGCTAGTATTAATGCCTTGATTTTGTTTTTACTCTTCTTATTTTGCCATTGAAAGTGTGTATTCTTTTTTATGTTGATTTGTTCATTCATCTTTTCAGCTAGAGCTTCTCCAGAGAGATCCATAGGTTGATTGAAAATTTTAATGCAACTAGAGGAGTGGTTGAGCACTAAATCTTTGAGTTTTTCACACCACTGAGCAGGTTTCATGGTTACCAGTTCGAATAACCAATGCCAAAAGTACCACCAATGGACTTTAACAACTTCTTTGACTAAGTGGTTAAACCACATTAAGAGGATGGTACTTACAGGCAAGGGGAAATTCTTAAAGAGAAAAAGGCAGTTGGGGAACAAAAACTTTCAGAGACTATAATGATTTGATGGGATTAAGGTGGTTGAGGGTTACAGGACAAGAGAGATGGCAATATTTACGGGGGAAAGAGAATAAGAATGAGGATAAATTGAAGAAACGGTAAGGGGTTCGCAGAGTACTAGAACCTAGGGCAGGGTAGGGGTGGGTGAGAGGGCAGTAAAGAAGGGGGAAGGGGAAGCTAAAGAAGTAACTCAGTCAAACAACTAATTGGCTGCTTACAAACCATGAAACCGATCAACTAAAAGCAGGAAAGGACCATAACTCCACAGGTTTCTTTGAAATGCCCTTTGAACATCAGCTTAAGATTGTAGCCCAAAAGTAAATATGTTGTTTTCTGTCCCTCTTATTACTAATGTACATTCTGGGACATATGGTAGATTCCAGATGTTTTGAACTACTTCTTTTGCTTTTCTCTTGCTGAGTTTGAACTTACAATTGATTTTTTCTAGTATTAATGCCTTGCTTTTGTTTTTACTCTTCTTCTTTTGTTCTGTTGAAAGTGTGTATTCTTTTTTATGTTCGAGTTGTTCATTCATCTTTTCAGCTAGAGCTTCTCCAGAGAGATCCATAGGTTGATTGGAAATTTTAATGCAACTAGAGGAGTGGTTGAGCACTAAATCTTTGAGTTTTTCACACCAGGCGGGTTTCATGGTTACTGGTTCGAATAACCAATGCCAAAAGTACCACCAATGGACTTTATGACTTCTTTGACTAAGTGGTTAAACCATATTAAGAGGATGGTACTTACAAGCAAGGGGAAATTCATAAAGAGAAAAAGGCAGTTGGGGAACAAAAACTTTCAGAGACTATAATGATCTGATGGGATTAAGGTGGTTGAGGGTTACAGGACAAGAGAGATGGCAATATTTACGGGGTAAAGAGAATAAGAATGAGGATAAATTGAAGAAACGGTAAGGGGTTCGCAGAGTACTAGAACCTAGGGCAGGGGAGGGGTGGGTGAAAGGGCAGTAAAGAAGGGGGAAGCTAAAGAAGTAACTCAGTCAAAAAACTAATTGGCTTCTTACAAACCATGAAACCGATCAACTACAAGCAGGAAAGGACCATAGCTCCACAGGTTTCTTTGAAATGCCCTTTGAACATCAGCTTGAGATTGTAGCCCAAAAGTAAATATGTTGTTTTCTGTTCCTCTTATTACTAATGTACATTCTGGGACATATGGTAGATTCCGGATGTTTTGAACTACTTCTTTTGCTTTCCTCTTGCTGAGTTTGAACTTACAATTGATTTTTGCTAGTATTAATGCCTTGCTTTTGTTTTTACTCTTCTTCTTTTGTTCAGTTGAAAGTGTGTATTCTTTTTTATGTTCAGTTGTTCATTCATCTTTTCGGCAGAGAGCTTCTCCGAGAGATCCATAAAGTTGATTGAAAATTTTAATGCAACTAGAGGAGTGGTTGAGCACTAAATCTTTGAGTTTTACACACCACTGAGCAGGTTTCATGGTTACCAGTTTCAATAACCAATGCCAAAAGTACCACCAATGGACTTTATGACTTCTTTGACTAAGTGGTTAAACCACATTAAGAGGATGGTACTTACAGCAATGGGAAATTCATAAAGAGAAAAAGGCAAGTTGGGGAACAAAACTTTCAGAGACTATAATGATCGATGGGATTAAGGTGGTTGAGGGTTACGGGACAAGATAGATGGCAATATTTACTTGGGGAAAGAGAATAAGAATGAGGATAAATTAAAAGAAGCAGTAAGGGGTTCGCAAAGTACTAGAACCTAGGGCGTGGGAGGGGTGGGTGAGAGGGCAAGTAAAGAAGGGGAAGGGGAAGCTAAAGAAGTAACTCAGTCAAACAACTAATTGGTCGCTTACAAACCATGAAACCGATCAACTACAAGCAGGAAAGGACCATAGCTCCACAGGTTTCTTTGAAATGCCCTTTGAACATCAGCTTGAGATTGTAGCCCAAAAGTAAATATGTTGTTTTCTGTTCCTCTTATTACTAATGTACATTCTGGGACATATGGTAGATTCCAGATGTTTTGAACTACTTCTTTTGCTTTCCTCTTGCTGAGTTTGAACTTACAATTGATTTTTTCTAGTATTAATGCCTTGCTTTTGTTTTTACTCTTCTTCTTTTGTTCTGTTGAAAGTGTGTATTCTTTTTTTATGTTCAATTGTTCATTCATCTTTTCAGCTAGAGCTTCTCCAGAGAGATCCATAGGTTGATTGAAAATTTTAATGCAACTAGAGGAGTGGTTGAGCACCAAATCTTTGAGTTTTTCATACCACTGAGCAGGTTTCATGGTTACCAGTTCGAATAACCAATGCCAAAAGTACCACCAATGGACTTTAAATGACTTCTTTGACTAAGTGGTTAAACCACATTAAGAGGATGGTACTTACGAGGCAAGGGAAATTCATAAAGAGAAAAAGGCGGTTGGGAACAAAAACTTTAGAGACTATAATGATCCGATGGGATTAAGGTGGTTGAGGGTTACGGGACAAGAGAGATGGCAATATTTACGGAGGAAAGAGAATAAGAATGAGGATAAATTGAAGAAACAGTAAAGGGGTTCGCAGAGTACTAGAACCTAGGGCGGGGAGGTGGGTGAGAGGCGGTAAAGAAGGGGAAGCTAAAGAAGTAACTCGGTCAAACAACTAATTGGTCGCTTACAAACCATGAAACCGATCAACTACAAGCGTGAAAGGACCATAGCTCCACGGGTTTCTTTGAAATGCCCTTTGAACATCTTCTTGAGATTGTAGCCCAAAAGTAAATATGTTGTTTTCTTTTCCTCTTATTACTAATGTACATTAGGACATAAGGTAGATTCAGATGTTTTGAACTACTTCTTTTGCTTTCCTCTTGCTGAGTTTGAACTTACAATTGATTTTTTCTAGTATTAATGCCTTGCTTTTGTTTTTACTCTTCTTCTTTTGTTCTGTTGAAAGTGTGTATTCTTTTTTTATGTTGATTGTTCATTCATCTTTTCAATTTTAGAGCTTCTCCGAGAGAGATCCATAGGTTGATTGAAAATTTTAATGCAACTAGAGGAGTGGTTGAGCACTAAATCTTTGAGTTTTTCACACCCTTTGAGCAGGTTTCATGGTTACCGATTCGAATAACCAATGCCAAAAGTACCACCAATGGACTTTAACTTGACTTCTTTGACTAAGTGGTTAAACCACATTAAGAGGATGGTACTTACGAGGCAAGGGGAAATTCATAAAGAGAAAAAGGCGGTTGGGGAACAAAAACTTTCGAGAGACTATAATGATCGATGGGATTAAGGTGGTTGAGGGTTACAGGACAAGAGAGATGGCAATATTTACGGGGGAAAGAGAATAAGAATGAGGATAAATTAAAGAAACGGTAAGGGGTTCGCAAAGTACTAGAACCTAGGGCAGGGGAGGGGTGGGTGAGAGGGCAGTAAAGAAGGGGGAAGGGGAAGCTAAAGAAGTAACTCAGTCAAACAACTAATTGGCTGCTTACAAACCATGAAACCGATCAACTACAAGCAGGAAAGGACCATAGCTCCACAGGTTTCTTTGAAATGCCCTTTAAACATCAGCTTGAGATTGTAGCCCAAAAGTAAATATGTTGTTTTTTATTTCCTCTTATTACTAATGTACATTCTCGGGACATATGGTAGATTCCAGATGTTTTGAACTACTTCTTTTGCTTTCCTCTTGCTGAGTTTGAACTTACAATTGATTTTTTCTAGTATTAATGCCTTGCTTTTGTTTTTACTCTTCTTCTTTTGTTCTGTTGAAAGTGTGTATTCTTTTTTTATGTTCAATTGTTCATTCATCTTTTCAAATTTAGAGCTTCTCCAGAGAGATCCATAGGTTGATTGAAAATTTTAATGCAACTAGAGGAGTGGTTGAGCACCAAATCTTTGAGTTTTTCATACCACTGAGCAGGTTTCATGGTTACCAGTTCGAATAACCAATGCCAAAAGTACCACCAATGGACTTTACTTGACTTCTTTGACTAAGGGGTTAAACCACATTAAGAGGATGGTACTTACAGGCAAGGGGAAATTCATAAAGAGAAAAAGGCAGTTGGGGAACAAAAACTTTCAGAGACTATAATGATCTGATGGGATTAAGGTGGTTGAGGGTTACAGGACAAGAGAGATGGCAATATTTACGGAGGAAAGAGAATAAGAATGAGGATAAATTGAAGAAACGGTAAGGGGTTCGCAGAGTACTAGAACCTAGGGCAGGGGAGGGGTGGGTGAGAGGGCAGTAAAGAAGGGGGAAGGGGAAGCTAAAGAAGAAACTCAGTCAAACAACTAATTGGCTGCTTACAAACCATGAAACCGATCAACTACAAGCAGGAAAGGACCATAGCTCCACAGGTTTCTTTGAAATGCCCTTTGAACATCTTCTAGAGATTGTAGCCCAAAAGTAAATATGTTGTTTTCTGTTCCTCTTATTACTAATGTACATTCTGGGACATAAGGTAGATTCCAGATGTTTTGAACTACTTCTTTTGCTTTCCTCTTGCTGAGTTTGAACTTACAATTGATTTTTTCTAGTATTAATGCCTTGCTTTTGTTTTTACTCTTCTTCTTTTGTTCTGTTGAAAGTGTGTATTCTTTTTTTTATGTTCAGTTGTTCATTCATCTTTTCAGCTAGAGCTTCTCCAGAGAGATCCATAGGTTGATTGAAAATTTTAATGCAACTAGAGGAGTGGTTGAGCACTAAATCTTTGAGTTTTTTCACACCACTGAGCAGGTTTCATGGTTACCAGTTCGAATAACCAATGCCAAAAGTACCACCAATGGACTTTAACAGCTTCTTTGACTAAGTGGTTAAACCACATTAAGAGGATGGTACTTACAGGCAAGGGGAAATTCATAAAGAGAAAAAGGCAGTTGGGGAACAAAAACTTTCAGAGACTATAATGATCTGATGGGATTAAGGTGGTTGAGGGTTACAGGACAAGAGAGATGGCAATATTTACGGGGGAAAGAGAATAAGAATGAGGATAAATTGAAGAAACGGTAAGGGGTTCGCAGAGTACTAGAACCTAGGGCGGGGGGAGGGGTGGGTGAGAGGCGGTAAAGAAGGGGAAGGGAAGCTAAAGAAGTAACTCGGTCAAACAACTAATTGGTTGCTTACAAACCATGAAACCGATCAACTACAAGCAGAAAGGACCATAGCTCCACAGGTTTCTTTGAAATGTCCTTTGAACATCGCTTTAGATTGTAGCCCAAAAGTAAATATGTTGTTTTTGTTCCTCTTATTACTAATGTACATTCCGGGGACATATGGTAGATTCCGAGATGTTTTGAACTACTTCTTTTGCTTTCCTCTTGCTGAGTTTGAACTTACAATTGATTTTTGCTAGTATTAATGCCTTGCTTTTGTTTTTACTCTTCTTCTTTTGTTTGTTGAAAGTGTGTATTCTTTTTTTATGTTCAGTTGTTCATTCATATTTTCAGCTAGAGCTTCTCCAGATAGATCCATAGGTTGATTGAAAATTTTAATGCAACTAGAGGAGTGGTTGAGCACTAAATCTTTGAGTTTTTCACACCACTGAGCAGGCTTCATGGTTACCAAGTCGAATAACCAATGCCAAAATTACCACCAATGGACTTTAACAGCTTCTTTGACTAAGGGGTTAAACCACATTAAGAGGATGGTACTTACAGGCAAGGGGAAATTCATAAAGAGAAAAAGACAGTTGGGGAACAAAAACTTTCAGAGACTATAATGATCTGATGGGATTAAGGTGGTTGAGGTTACGGGACAAGAGAGATGGCAATATTTACGGAGGAAAGAGAATAAGAATGAGGATAAATTGAAGAAACCAGAAGGGGTTCGCAGAGTACTAGAACCTAGGGCAGGGGAGGGGTGGGTGAGAGGGCAGTAAAGAAGGGGGAAGCTAAAGAAGTAACTCAGTCAAACAACTAATTGGCTGCTTACAAACCATGAAACCGATCAACTACAAGCAGGAAAGGACCATAGCTCCACAGGTTTCTTTGAAATGCCCTTTGAACATCTTCTTGAGATTGTAGCCCAAAAGTAAATATGTTGTTTTCTGTTCCTCTTATTACTAATGTACATTCTGGGACATAAGGTAGATTCCAGATGTTTTGAACTACTTCTTTTGCTTTCCTCTTGCTGAGTTTGAACTTACAATTGATTTTTTCTAGTATTAATGCCTTGCTTTTGTTTTTACTCTTCTTCTTTTGTTCTGTTGAAAGTGTGTATTCTTTTTTTATGTTCAGTTGTTCATTCATCTTTTCAGCTAGAGCTTCTCCAGAGAGATCCATAGGTTGATTGAAAATTTTAATGCAACTAGAGGAGTGGTTGAGCACTAAATCTTTGAGTTTTTTCACACCACTGAGCAGGTTTCATGGTTACCAGTTCGAATAACCAATGCCAAAAGTACCACCAATGGACTTTAACAGCTTCTTTGACTAAGTGGTTAAACCACATTAAGAGGATGGTACTTACAGGCAAGGGGAAATTCATAAAGAGAAAAAGGCAGTTGGGGAACAAAAACTTTCAGAGACTATAATGATATGATGGGATTAAGGTGGTTGAGGGTTACAGGACAAGAGAGATGGCAATATTTACGGGGGAAAGAGAATAAGAATGAGGATAAATTGAAGAAACGGTAAGGGGTTCGCAGAGTACTAGAACCTAGGGCAGGGGTGGGGTGGGTGAGAGGGCAGTAAAGAAGGGGGAAGGGGAAGCTAAAGAAGTAACTCAGTCAAACAACTAATTGGCTGCTTACAAACCATGAAACCGATCAACTACAAGCAGGAAAGGACCATAGCTCCACAGGTTTCTTTGAAATGTCCTTTGAACATCAGCTTTAGATTGTAGCCCAAAAGTAAATATGTTGTTTTCTGTTCCTCTTATTACTAATGTACATTCTGGGACATATGGTAGATTCCAGATGTTTTGAACTACTTCTTTTGCTTTCCTCTTGCTGAGTTTGAACTTACAATTGATTTTTGCTAGTATTAATGCCTTGCTTTTGTTTTTACTCTTCTTCTTTTGTTCTGTTGAAAGTGTGTATTCTTTTTTTATGTTCAGTTGTTCATTCATATTTTCAGCTAGAGCTTCTCCAGATAGATCCATAGGTTGATTGAAAATTTTAATGCAACTAGAGGAGTGGTTGAGCACTAAATCTTTGAGTTTTTCACACCACTGAGCAGGCTTCATGGTTACCAAGTCGAATAACCAATGCCAAAATTACCACCAATGGACTTTTGACTTCTTTGACTAAGGGGTTAAACCACATTAAGAGGATGGTACTTACAGGCAAGGGGAAATTCATAAAGAGAAAAAGACAGTTGGGGAACAAAAACTTTCAGAGACTATAATGATCTGATGAGATTAAGGTGGTTGAGGGTTTCAGGACAAGAGAGATGGCAATATTTACAGGGGAAAGAGAATAAGAATGAGGATAAATTGAAGAAACAGTAAGGGGTTCGCAGAGTACTAGAACCTAGGGCGGGGAGGGGGTGGGTGAGAGGGCGGCAAAGAAGGGGAAAGGGGAAGCTAAAGAAGTAACTCGGTCAAACAACTAATTGGCTGCTTACAAACCATGAAACCGATCAACTACAAGCAGGAAAGGACCATAGCTCCACAGGTTTCTTTGAAATGCCCTTTGAACATCAGCTTGAGATTGTAGCCCAAAAGTAAATATGTTGTTTTCTGTTCCTCTTATTACTAATGTACATTCTGGGACATATGGTAGATTCCAGATGTTTTGAACTACTTCTTTTGCTTTCCTCTTGCTGAGTTTGAACTTACAATTTATTTTTTTCTAGTATTAATGCCTTGCTTTTGTTTTTACCCTTCTTCTTTTGTTCTGTTGAAAGTATGTATTCTTTTTTTATGTTCAGTTGTTCATTCATCTTTTCAGCTAGAGCTTCTCCAGAGAGATCCATAGGTTGATTGGAAATTTTAATGCAACTAGAGGAGTGGTTGAGCACTAAATCTTTGAGTTTTTCACACCACTGAGCAGGTTTCATGGTTACCAGTTCGAATAACCAATGCCAAAAGTACCACCAATGGACTTTAACAGCTTCTTTGACTAAGTGGTTAAACCACATTAAGAGAATGGTACTTACAGGCAAGGGGAAATTCATAAACGAGAAAAGGCGGTTGGGGAACAAAAACTTTCGGAGACTATAATGATCGATGGGATTAAGGTGGTTGAGGGTTACGGACAAGAGAGATGGCAATATTTACGGGGGAAAGAGAATAAGAATGAGGATAAATTGAAGACACGGTAAGGGGTTCGCAGAGTACTAGAACCTAGGGCAGGGGAGGGGTGGGTGAGAGGGCAGTAAAGAAGGGGGAAGGGTAAGCTAAAGAAGTAACTCAGTCAAACAACTAATTGCCTGCTTGCAAACCGTGAAACCGATCAAATACAAGCAGGAAAGGAACATAGCTCCACAGGTTTCTTTGAAATGCCATTTGAACATCAGCTTGAGATTGTAGCCCAAAAGTAAATATGTTGTTTCTGTTCCTCTTATTACTAATGTACATTCTGGGACATATGGTAGATTCCAGATGTTTTGAACTACTTCTTTTCCTTTCCTCTTGCTGAGTTTGAACTTACAATTGATTTTTGCTAGTATTAATGCCTTGCTTTTGTTTTTACTCTTCTTCTTTTGTTTCGTTGAAAGTGTGTATTCTTTTTTATGTTCGATTGTTCATTCATCTTTTCGGCTAGAGCTTCTCCGGAGAGATCCATAGGTTGATTGAAAATTTTAATGCAACTAGAGGAGTGGTTGAGCACTAAATCTTTGAGTTTTTCACACCCTTTGAGCGGGTTTCATGGTTACCGATTCGAATAACCAATGCCAAAAGTACCACCAATGGACTTTAACAGCTTCTTTGACTAAGTGGTTAAACCACATTAAGAGGATGGTACTTACAGGCAAGGGGAAATTCATAAAGAGAAAAAAGGCGGTTGGGGAACAAAAACTTTCAGAGACTATAATGATCTGATGGGATTAAGGTGGTTGAGGGTTACGGGACAAGAGAGATGGCAATATTTACTGAGGGGAAAGAGAATAAGAATGAGGATAAATTGAAGAAACGGTAAAGGGGTTGCAGAGTACTAGAACCTAGGGCGGGGAGGTGGGTGTGAGGGCGGTAAAGAAGGGGAAGGGGAAGCTAAAGAAGTAACTCAGTCAAACAACTAATTGGCTGCTTACAAACCATGAAACCGATCAACTACAAGGGGAAAGGACCATAGCTCCACGGGTTTCTTTGAAATGCCCTTTGAACATCGGCTTGAGATTGTAGCCCAAAAGTAAATATGTTGTTTTTTGTTTCTCTTATTACTAATGTACATTACGGGACATATGGTAGATTCCAGGATGTTTTGAACTACTTCTTTTGCTTTCCTCTTACCGAGTTTGAACTTACAATTGATTTTTGCTAGTATTAATGCCTTGCTTTTGTTTTTACTCTTCTTCTTTGTCCGTTGAAAGTGTGTATTCTTTTTTTATGTTCAGTTGTTCATTCATCTTTTCAGCTAGAGCTTCTCCAGAGAGATCCATAGGTTGATTGAAAATTTTAATGCAACTAGAGGAGTGGTTGAGCACTAAATCTTTGAGTTTTTCACACCACTGAGCAGGTTTCATGGTTACCAGTTCGAATAACCAATGCCAAAAGTACCACCAATGGACTTTAACAGCTTCTTTGACTAAGTGGTTAAACCACATTAAGAGGATGGTACTTACAGGCAAGGGGAAATTCATAAAGACAAAAGGCGGTATTGGGAGCAACAACTTTCGTGAGACTATAATGATACGATGGGATTAAGGTGGTTGTGGGTTACTGGACAAGAGAGATGGCAATATTTACGGGGGAAAGAGAATAAGAATGAGGATAAATTGAAGAAACGGTACGGGGTTCGCAGAGTACTAGAACCTAGGGCAGGGGAGGGGTGGGTGAGAGGGCAGTAAAGAAGGGGGAAGGGGAAGCTAAAGAAGTAACTCAGTCAAACAACTAATGCCAACTGCACTTTGACCAACCAAAAGTAGATTGAATTTGGAAGATTGGAAATCCAAATTTTAAGGATTTCTTAAGAACACTAACTGAAAAAGCTTGGAGAAGCAAGAATAGCCGATAATGAATACCCTGCAAAAACTGCAAGAGTATTAGCACAAATATAATGAGAACAATGGACACATACCTCTGATAATCTTTAGGCTGCTAGCTCGGGGAAAACTCTAGACAGTCGGGTAATTAGTTTACTCTGCACGCATTTCAAGTCACTCCGAAAAGTAGAGAGAGAGAAACTTTTTATTTTTGGTAAATGTGTTGTTATGTACCCAATGCGGGATAATAAGACGCCTAGTAGAACAAGACCATGACGTTTTACATTCCGGATTCTCGATTAAAAAAAAAAAATTTACTACGGCCTGCAATAGAATCACCCTCCCAAAAATTGGTTTTATGGTGTTTTTTTTCATTTTAGACTTTCAACCAGAGACTTTTTGACAAGAAAAGGTTGTTAGAAAATTCGGTTAAACCTAAAGGATGAAAGCAAAAATAGAAGAATGACGTATCCCTGACTTCAAGGATTTTCGATTCTTTTAGACAATAATTTGACATTTCTCAATTAACTTGACGAGTACAACGGGTCTCTCGAATTTAATGAAGCCCTAACACCGTAATTGAATTCAAAGATTGTACTTCCTAGACCGACCAAAAACACATTGTATAAGATTCTACGCCCCCCGGATAGTGGCAAACAAAAATGCATCTATCTAAAATATCCAACAAAGGTATAGTTACCTCTTCTTTCATTGTCCTCTTCTTTGCAATGAAAGATGACTCTATTGCTCATCTTTTTCGTTCATTGTAGTTTTGTTTCTAAATTTGGGATTCGCCTCATGGAGAGTATATGTACTTTTTCTTTATTGCGGCTGCAATTCCTACTGCTATCCTTGTTTGGAAGTTACATTTTGATACTATTCGGGAAAACAATATTTGGAAGGAGAGGAGTTCTCATGTTTTTCCAATATGGTGCTTCCCTGTTTTTGAAAACACAAAATTGGTCAAAAAGACCAAAATCAACAATTCCTGGGTGAAAAAGATACTTAGGTTTTGATACTGTTTAAATGGACAAAAATTAAAAAGATACTGTTTAAATGGACAAAAATTTAAAAATAGGCGGGGATGTAAATTGATTTCATCCTCGTCCATTTTTAAATATTTTTATTTTTTTTATTTTACACAGGATGCATCAGGATTTCATCCTTACTATTTTTTTAAGTATAAGCCAGGATGAATCCAGTTTCATCTTGCTATTTTTTTTTGGCTATTTCACCCGTACTTTTTTTTACTCGTCCATTTGAACCGTGTTTTAAATTTTTTGGACAAATGACCCATTTTCTCTTTTCAAAATGGTGAAGTACTCGTTGTTTCAATGTGTGCTTCCCTGCTTGGAATTAAAGATCTTGAAGAAGTTTCTTCCAGTCTGTTATGAGGAATAAGTTTCATGTATATTTTAATCCACCGTAATGTTTTTATTGTGACTTCGATAGCCTGTTATCAATTCTTCTCCTTTCTCTTCATTTTCCTTCTTTCTTATTGTAGCTTTTGGTGGTACAAACGTTTGGTACCTCTCCTTTATTTTTATACTATTCACTAGTAAGTACACTTGTCCCAATTAACAATATTAAATTTTAAAGTAGTAATATTTTTTTCGTAAAATAAATGTTTACTATTCTTATTTGTACTCGTTACGTAGATAATTTACAAAACTTTTCAAATATAAAAATCTGGTGTATATTTTGAAAGATATATCAAATTTTTAAATATTTTGATATATTTTTAAAACAACGACATTGCTGTAAATATGTACATTTATGAGGGCTTCTTTAATTAGGTGTTATTTAATAGTATACATTTTTACCCTCTATTTTTATTGAAATTACATAATATTATAGAGTTTAATAATTTAAATAAAGACAACTTAGTAATTTATCTCTTATCAAAAATACCTCTTTTCTTTCAATTAGTAAGATTTCTTTATCAATTAGAAAATGACTGAAAAATACAAAATTGATGGGTAGCAAATCGAAGAAAGAATTTGAATGCATCTATAAAACATATAGAAGAGAAAATAAATAAAATAAGCTCATTCATCTTCTTCGAGAGAAGACAAAATAAATAAAGTAAGTTAATTCATCTTGTTCAAGAGGCTTTGCATAAAGACCAAAGCAAAGTAAAAATAGAAAAAAGTTTGAGAATTTTAATTTTTAAATAAAAAGTGGTGGATCTTTTTAAATACGAAATGCGATCAAATTGAAGCAGGATGAACAGATAGTATTATGATTTAGTTTCCTCTAACATTCCAATTTTTTTTTATCCACGACGAATTTCACTCATCGATTTTTAACTTAAGTTCACATATGGGTTCTTAGATCATTATATAGATAATATAAGATAACTAGACATTAAAATCTTATGCCATTTGGATGTCCAACGAAGTTTTCATTATTGACATATTAAATGTCTCTACACTGCACCAAAATTGGTGTGAAGTGCAATCAAAATGGTCGTGCACGGCTGAAACACTGTAGATAACTGCGGCATATGTTTATTTTTGTTAGCAAACGCTGACTTTAAGCACAATTGTTCTATAAGTTTGTGGAGATCATTCTCACCTTGAAACATATGTGTCATGTATGAACTCTGAAACCTAACCAGAAAATGTAATATTTGGATGACATTTACGGGATTCTTACCGCTGCAAATGTAGATTTGGTATGACACTGAACACAATTAAAAATTTTGAGGATCATTTCCATTCTTTTCTATCAGAAACACTAAAAATGACCGATCCTAAAAATAAAAATAAAAAGATGGGTGTTGAAGATAATGTAATATCAAGATATTCATTAGGTACTAGTACTACTTACTAGGTAGACCATCCAATGATGGGCTCATAACTTTTCAGACATGAAAATAATCTATTTCAGTAGAGAATTTCATTGTCTAGTTGTTAAATGATGAAAAATCTCTATTATACTATTATTAATGGGAGGGATGTTTTTGTGGTTTTTTACTAAAATATATCCCACATACACAAAAAGTAATATAATTTCAATTTCGTGAAATTTGAAATATAATATTTGAAATTGTACATGCAACTATTTTTCAACCAAGGCATGACGGTAATGATAGACCTATATGTTTTTGAAATTTGGGTAAAAAAAGCTTGGTTATTTTGCATTTACTTTAATCTGGCAGATATAGTATTATGGAAAACTAAATTTGTGAATTCCTTAAGAATTTGTGTTAAATAAGTAGGATATGCTTTTTTCACATCATATATATCCCAGTAATCTTTCATAAATCATAATTTTTTCCTCTAAATATTTTATACTCCCTCCGTTACTTTTTAATAGGCTGGTTTCTATAAATAAATGTTACAAAAAAATAGGCTGGTTTCCTAATTGGGAAAGTCAAATGTTATTTTAGTTTTTTAGGGACCACTTTTCTCTTAACTTCTTTTGATGACAAGTGTCATGTGGACCACTTTACTTCTTTTGCTGACAAGTGTCATGGGGACCATTTCAATTCACTTCTTTTATTGACAAGTGTCATGAGGACCACTTCAATGATTAGTTTTCTTAATTTCCTTAATTTTCTCAAAAAACCAAACCAGCCTATTAAAAAGTAAGGGAGGGAGTATTATTAAAAAAATTTTCACTTGAATAGTTAATTGGCTATATATCTCATAGTACTCTATAAGAAAATCACAGGTGCATACTAATTATGTGACTTATTCTAAAAAAGAAATTACAAAAAGATTACAATTACAACCACTAAAAACACGACCCATAAAAACAAGATTACATGGATGAAAGCACTATAAAGAAAGAGTCCTAATTAGCTATAATGAAATCCATAGAGCTTCCCCTAACTTCAGGAATGAGGTTGACTCATCACTTTCTTGATCATAGAAGGGCCAATTGCAGTTTTCATCTTCAAAAATTATTTAGTTTATAGACTTCTAAAAAGTCTAAAAGAGGTAAAGGACAATTAGTGCTATTATTTAGTTTCCTCCAACGTTTCAAAATTTCTCATTGCCAATAGATTTCACACATCACTTTTTTCACTGAAATTCAGATCTGGAATCTTAACTGGCTATATACATAAATAAGATAGCTAGAAGCTAAAAATCTTATGTAAAGTAAAAATTACAATCACATGTACATGAAGTTTTCATTGTTCATGCCCATATTAGTTAAATGCCCCTGCACTAAAACTGGTGTGGAGCGCAATCAAAGTGGTTGTGCACGGGTGAAACCGTGTGGATAATCATGGCATATATATTCTTTTGTTAGACATGTTATATACGAGTTAGGAAAGGCTAATTTTAGGTACAATTGTTCTATAAGTCTGTGGAGATCATTCTCTAACCTTGGAGGGGAACTCTTCCACTCTGGACTTAAGAGCCTAACCTGAAAATGTAATAATTGGATGCCATTTATGGAGTTTTTCATCATCTTACGTACCTATGTGATTCTGTACAGTCAAGGTTTTTCCGTTCTTTCGTGTCTAAAACACTAAAGTGTTTTGGTAGTTGAACATGCCTTAATATTGTGTAATCTTGGTGTAACTACCGGAAATCCAGTAGCACACCCAAGTAGGAAACGAAACAAATCTAAGAAATGATAAATATTTTGGACAAGAAATTCTTTATTAATTAACCACCCAAAGTAGTGAAAATACAAGTTCTTGAATATGAGGAAACCCTAATCTCACACTCTAAGCAAAAACTATCATCTCTCCAAAATCCGACCACCTATACATTGCCCAAGGGCCCCTATTTATAGACCCATCAACCCTAATGGCGTACAGTTCATTTTACTTCGTCAGGTTCTCGTGGAGGTGCTATATATTTCGCCCAGATCATTTTCCATAAAGTTTTCCCCTTTCTTTCGCTGACAACTTTGGGAGCTTGTCGGGACAACTGTCTCTTTACTTGTTCCATAATTTACTGACTTCGCAAGTTATCTTTCCAGCCAAGTAACCTTACTTCGCCTATCTTTATTTCGTGATTGGTATCTTATCGGGAACTCCAATTGATCCTTCACAGTTTAGATTCTTCTAGTGAGTTACTTCGCCTTAAGATGTTGTTTTGCGCACGCATTTTCATTTCATCAGTCTGTTAATAATGACGACCCTGACTTGATTTGACAAGTCACTGACGAGGATTCCCGGGGATTGATACAAGATCTTTTGGCGGGATTCCCAAAGAGTAACTCGTGTCTTTTCTGCGGCCACGTGGCGAACGTTTTTGGTATCAACATTTTGCCTTTTCTTATTCTACTCAAACGAGGTGAGAGTGGAATAAAAACCGTCCGAAGTTGTCTAACCTCCATATCTCTCCTTTCATGCTCTCCACATGGTCTCTTCCCTCGTGAAACCGTTGATTACCGGTTCATATCCTTCGATCGTGGGTAGCCTGGTTTGACCATTTATCTCTATATAAATACCCCCATGCTTTTAGGTTTTTGTCTTTTAACCTTTTCTTCTCCTTCCCTTTTACTATCCTTTTTAAACTTAGAACTCACTTCATTCTTCTTCAATGGCTCCCAAGAAAATCCCTAATCCTACCACATTTAGGACTTATGAGGAATTCAAAGTCGACTTTAAGAAGATGGTTTTCTCTCTATCCCCCACGATTGACCCTACTGCTTCCCCTCCGGTTACGGCAACCAAATTCATGGAATTGAACTATCGGTGGATTCGAGCCGAGACTTGGACTTTTACGAAGATACTAATCACTGCCGGTCAGTTGAGGGATGGTCTTTCTTTTCCCTTATATGATCCAAAGAATCCTTTCTTTTACGAGATTCTAGCCAAACTTCAATGATGTGTTTATCAGTTGAGTGCCAACGCGATTCGTCTTTCTAATGAATTTTTTAGAAGGTCTAACGGGGGTCCTTCCCAGATTCCGCTCTTGGTGCAAGACTTTGATCCTACGGATTTTAATATTAATTCATTTTCGGCGAATTACATTGATAAAGTTATGACCACGAGGACCTATCAAGAATGGGGCGTCAATCTTTCTCGCAAGCCTTTGGATGACTCATCCAAGGTCCTTCTTTTGGATGTTGATCCTATTGGTACAACACGAAACAGATACCTTCGCTTTTCTAGTGACGAGGACTGGATGATGTTTCCTTTAGTAGCGAGGTCCTTTGGTGTGAGGTTTTGAATAGGATGGTAATGCTGGGATGGTCCTCTCCGGAGCATGCCCATCTCGCCGGAATACTTAACCGGGTAGGCTTCGTTGGCCTGAAATGTCTGACGAGGTTAGTTTACTTCTCCTTTGGCTTCCTTGCCCTTTATTTACATTGTTCCCTAACGTCCTTGTTTTTGTCCTAGTATCCGCTTCCTCCTCCTGGTTTAGTGAAAGATCGCACTAGGAAACCAAACCAAACACAAGTATGCATTTTGTGGCCCCTCCTTTGATCGTTATCACATCAATTTCTAACTTTCCACCTTGCAGGAGAGTGAGCCTCAACCCACGGCATGCCCTGCTAAAAATCCGAGACGCCAACGTCCTGTGGTTCCTTCTACCACCGCCTGTAGCTCCTTCTTTCTTGGTTTTGCTTCCTTCTTCTCGCGCCATTTCCTGACTTTGTGAGTTTTAGGGTGATTCTTCCGTATCTCCTCATGTTCAAGATTCCCGACATCGTCGTCGCCGAGCCATTAATATGGACCTTTTGACTCAAGTCAATCCTTCTAAATCGGCTCCTTCCCAACCCGATCTTCCCATCACCAACAACCTATCCCTTCTCACGAGGTTATTCCCCGGCGAACTGCTCCTGGTGCTTTTTCGACCTAGCTTCCCTTGGATAAAGGTAAGCTGAAGTCCCACGAAGTGGAAGATCCTGCGTACATTCCTGACATGGGGTTCTTAAGGCAGATTTTCGTTTTGACTCGTGAAAATCCCTCCCTAAGATCTGCTGCTACTGAGTCCTTGACTTCCTTTAACTCTGACACTTTCTTGGCGGAAGACCAATCTTTCATCGTGAATGCTTCCTTGAACCTCTCCCTGCAGCAGCATGCCGCTATAATGGGCTTGGTGAGTTTAACATGTCAAGTCCAAGTCTTTGTTCTTCTCTTTCCGTAAGTCTTTGTGGAATTTTAAAATATGCCTTTTCCTTTTTAGGAACACAATCGTAATATGTCCCATCTTGTGGAACTTCGGATGTCTCGGGAGCAATTGGAGAAGTCAAGTGCTCACATCTCCCAAGTCGAGAAGAAGCTCGCGGAAGAGAGAAAAATCTCGTCTAACTAGGAGAAGCAAATCAGCGAGCTTCGTAGTAATTTTCATTCCTTTAATCGTTTTAATGTTGCCTTATTCTTTCAATAGTAATACGCCTGTTCTCCCATTTGATTCGTATCTTCCTTTGTTCTCTTAGGATCAGAACAAGGGCTTAAGTATCAGATTTCTCTTCTATCTCGCGAGAAGGACGATCTCTCCAGGAAGGTATCCACTATTCAAGAGGACGTTAGATATTTGAATGAAGATTTCGATACCATGGAAATGGATGCAGACACGATCGCGAAGCGAATTCACAGAAATGCTCAAGATGATAAGGTCAAACTCTTAAATGAGTTTTGTGATTCTCGCGGCATTCCTCGTGTACCCTCGAGCTTGAAGTATTTTCTGATGACGAACCTGAACCTGCTGTTAATGAGCCGACTTCTACCGATGAGGATACAGAGACATATGAGGATCTCCACTTAGAAGACAAGGCCCCTTGAATTTACGAGACTGGCAATGTTGGGATTCCCCCTACTAGTGTTGTAAATTTTCTAACTTTATTTCAGTTGGGAGATCCCAATCTTGGGGGGGGCAAGATATTTTCGTTGTAAATAGTGTAATTGCCTTTTCTTCATGCCTCCATTGTGTTATTGTAGATAATTATACTGTCCTTACTTTGTTTGCCTTATGTGTCAAGTATATACTTGAGAAATGCTGAGTCTTGCAAGGATAATGTTCAATAAGAACACAAAATATAAAAGTATATACTTGCCTCTTGTTCTTGTTGAGCATTGGCCAATCAAGACGAATTAGTATATAATTTTACCCTTACTGCTAGTTAATTTATTTCCGTGTTGTGTCCGGTTGCGAAGTGTTATGCGTAAAGTTTTGTTGCTCTGATTTTCTCAATGCTCTACGAGGTCTTATTGTGCCTCCCAGTTAAGGTCTTATTGCGCCTCATCATATTTGAAAGATCTTAATTCGACGAAATCTCGGGCGCTTATTATTCTTTCAAATAATAATCCCTCGACCTCGTCTGAGCCTTATTTCACAACAATGCGACAGGCCTAACTATTCCCGTGAATGTTAGCCCCGTGACATTGTCGTCTTTTTGGTCACTCGGCTCCCTAATAAGGAGGGTGCCATCCCTTTATATTCCCCATGATTTCCCCTTCAAGGAGGTTAACCCTAACATGCATGTTGGTTTCCTCTCATCCAGTTATTACGACATTCAATTGTTTTCGTGACTTTTTATCCCCTTCGCCGATATGGCTTGAGGTTACGAAGTCACACCCTAAGTGAGGTTTCTTTGGGATCGAGTGCATTATAGCAAGACTTGCCATACGGACATGGCCGATAACGCTCCAGATGTCCCAGGCACCCGCAGCTCAACCAAATACGTCGGCGCCTTGGTCATACTTCTGCACTCCTTACCGAAGGCCATCATAAAATGGACCCTCAGCAGATAGGTCTTATCATTGCCCCTAACTTTCTCTCTGAGAGTTGTTCACGACATGCGTTAGGTCTTGGCTCTCGCATTTTCATGAGAACTAGGGTGCATGTCGTGGATTCTCAGCCTTCCTAGGCGAAGGTTTTAAGTTTCCCTAGAAACTATTTATTTCGTGGGTCTTATTTGCCCCCTAATATGAGGTCTTACTTGCCTATTTCGTATGTCTTATCTCGCCCATATGTAAATCAAGCATGAAAGATATTCTATTAATAATCTTTGTTTAACTACAAATTTTCTTTAGACATTACAATTTTATCTATGGATAATACTTCTTGATATACATAGGGTTCCAAGGGTGATCCAACTTTCAATCTTGCCTTTCGATCTCGCAGTATATTATCTTCCCTTCCGTGTCTGCGCCTTTCCCTTCGCAGTCCGCCAATTCGTACGCCCCGTTTCCAACTACCCTTTGCACGATGTATGGGCCTTCCCACGTAGGTTCCAGCTTCCCTCCTGATCCCTTTTGGTAAGGTGGAATCTCTCGTAATACAAGTTCTCCAGGCATGAAACTTCGCACTCTTACTTTCTTGTTGTATTCTCTCGACAATCTTTGATGGTAATTCGTCATATGTTGTAATGAAATTTATCTGTTCTCTTCGAGGTCATCTAATTTTGCGAGAATTAAGTTGGAGTTTAGCCCCTTTTCCCATGCCTCTATCCTAGTCGTTGGGAGAATGACTTTAGCGGGCAGAACTGCCTCTGCTCCGTATGTCAAACAAAAGGGTGACATTCCCGTGGCATCTCGTCTGGTGGTTCTGTACGACGATAACACGTTTGGGATCTGTTCACACCATCCTTTATAGTGTCCTTCCAACTTTTTATTCAAGGTGGATGCTAACGTCTTATTCGTAGCTTCTGCCTGCCCATTGCTCTGGGGGTATAACGGAGTCGACTTCCCAGATTGAATCTTAAACGCGTTGAATAACATTCTCACTTTTTCCCCTTCAAATTTCTTTCCGTTGTCCGAAACTATTAGGACCGGTATCTCGAATCTACATATGATGTGCTCGAGAATGAAATCATATACATCACCATCTCGCGTGTTGTAGGGCTTTATCTTCCACCCATTTTGTGAAATAGTCTGTAGCTACTATCAGATATTTCCCCTATTTAGTCCCTGTTACAAGTGGTCCCACGATGTCCATTCCCCACATAGCGAAGGGCCACACACTCAATACAGAGTTTAGGCTTGTGGATTGTGCATGTATCCTTTCCCAAATCTCTGGCATGCTTCACACCTCGTGAAAATGTCTTTCGCGTCTTTGTGCATATATGGCCAAAAATACCCATGTATTCTAGTCTTGAGAGTCAGGGATCTGGTTCCACTATGATTACCAGCGTCCCCATAGTGAATTGAATTCATAATCTCTATTCCCTCCTTCTGCGAAGCATCTCATCAACGGGCCCAAATACGATCTTCGGTATAGGATTCCTTCCCGCACCTCGTAATTTGTAGATTTTCTTTTAATTTTATTCGCCTCTTGTCTATCTCGCGGAAGATCTCCTTTCATCAAATAGTTATAGATAGGTGCCCGCCAGTCATCATCACTCATTTTTGTATCTCCTTCTTCAATGATCATTACTTTGGGCTCCTTTTCTTCTCTGCTTACTGACAGTTGCATTAATCGCTCAATACGGATATGCTCGATTTTTGGATCCTCAATCATTGAAGCTATAAAAGCAAGGGCATCAACATGTCTATTATTGTCTCTGCCTATGTTTCTTCAGATGATGTTTTGTATCTTCGCAGAGTATTCCTTTACAAGTTGCAAGTATTTTTGCATAACTGGGTCAACCGCATTATACCTTCCTTCAATTTGACGAACTACCAATTGTGAATCACTGGTAATTCTCACCTTGTCTAACCCCATTTCTATCGCAATCCTTATATCCTATATTACTGCTTCGTACTCAGTTTCGTTATTAGTTGATTTATATTCCAGCCGAAATCAGAATACCACTCTGACCCCTATGGGCGAAGTGAATACTATTCCCATGCCTCCTCCGAATCTATTTGAAGATCCATCAACGAAGATCTCCCATCTTCTTGGGTTACACTCCTGTAATAAATCTTTAAGATCTGGCCGGCTTTCGTCAATGTCCATCATTTATTTTATTCCTTCTTCTTCCTCTGAAGGAAATTCAGTGAGAAACTTCGCAATTATGTGTGACTTTGTTGAGGTCTGCACTTCGTATTTTAATCCAAACTGGTCAATCTGGGTTTTCCATCTTTCAACCCTTCCCACTCTCTTTGAGTTCTTCAAGACAGACTCTATGGGAATTCTTGTCATATCCTTGATTTTATGAGTTTGGAAATGAGTCCATAGCTTTTTTGATGCGTATACCAATGCCAATATCAACTTTTCAATCTTTGGGTAATTTCTCTCAGCAGAATTGAAAGTTTTGCTGACGTAAAAAATGGGTTTTTCCACCCCTTCATCTGTGCGAAGTAAATTCGTACTAAGATCATTTTGTGTTATCGCAAGATAGATCAGCAACTCCTCCCCTGGTTCCGGTTTCTGCAAGATTGACAGTTTGATAAGGTGTTCTTTGATGCCCTTCAATGCTTCCTCGCATTCCTGCGTCCATGCAAACTTTGCCCCCTTCTTTAAGATGTCAAAGAAGTGTTTGCATTTGTCCAATGATCTCGAGATAAACCTTCCTAACGCGGCCAATTGTCCATTCAATTTCGGCATATCTTTTACGGTGGCTGGGGAAGGCATCTCCAATATGGCCTGCACCTTAACTGGATCCACCTATATGCCTTTTCGGGAAACGATATGACCCAAGAACTTTGCTGACTCGACCCCGAAAATGCATTTTATTGGATTTATCTTCATCTTATATTTTTTCATTTGCTCGAAGATCTCCCTTAAATCTTCCACATGATCTCCAGAATCCTTTGTTTTTACCATCATATCATCTACATAAACCTCCAACTTCGTATGTACCCATTTCGTGAAAATTTTCTCCACCATTCGCTGGTAAGTTGCCCTTGCGTTTTTTAATCCGAATGACATTCTCGTATAACAATACAACCCTCTAGGAGCAAATAAAGCTGTGTGTTCTTGATCTTCCTCGGCTAATGGTATTTGATTGTACCCACAATATCCGTATATGGATGATAGCCTTTTATATCCAGCCTCCGACTCTACCATGTGTGGGATATTTGGTTGGGGAAAGCTGTCTTTGGGACACGTAGTTTTTAGGTCACTAAAGTTGATGCGTATTCTTATACCGTTGTTCTTTTTGGGCAATATCACCATGTTCGCGATTCACTCTGGGTACTTTGCCGGTCTTATGATTCTCGAATCCATCATCTTATGAAGTTCTTTGTCGATTTGCTCGTGATAAGTTGTTGATATCTTCCTTATTCGTTGTCTTACTGGTTTAATCGTTGGGTCTAGCTCCAATATATGACATGCTACTCTTCAATCAATTCCTGGCATCTCATCCATGCTCCATGCAAACACATCACAGTATTCTTTTAACAACCCAATCATCCTTGCCTCTTCCTCCTTTTCCATTTTCGTCCCAATTTTTATAATTTTTAGTTCATCGTCATTCCCCAAGTTTATATCTTTCGTTGGTTCTACGGCCGCGAAAGTCAAGATTGGTTCACCCAGTGCATTCGGTTTCTTTACTGGTTTTACCGGTTCACCTTATTTCTCTGGAATCTCGCTGGGTATCGCCCATCCTTCTTTTGTCTTTGCCATGTATACCATTAATTCTTTTCCCTTCTTCTACTCCAACAGACTCTTTCTTCGCTCCTTCTTCCTTTTCAATCTTTTCTCATAATTCCCGATATCCTTCTCACTGCAGTCCTTAACGTCTCCCGAATTTCCTTTTATCTCGCCAATTCCACTCGGCAGTGGGAATCATATAGCCTGATGATATGTTGACGCAACTCCTATTAATTATCCCAGGTATCTATGGTCGGCATATGAGAGCATTATATGGCGATTCCATATCTACCACACAAACAGTAACCTCCATCTATAGTTCTTCCTCGAAGATCTTCACACATATTTCACCATTTGGTTTTGTTGCTGCCCCATTGAACCCGTATAGATTGTATGCTGAAGGAACCATGTTAGAATCCTCATATCCCAAAGCTTTGAATGCATGATAAAAGAGAACGTCCACCGAGCTTCCCATGTCTACTAAGACCTTGTCCATGGCCCAGATCTTTCCTTTATCGCACCGATCTCCTTTTCCTCGGGAGGGTTTACCAATGGTTAAAGTGATTACCAATGAATCTGTGTGCGAGGCTTCTCCTCCTGGTGCATCTTGCGCCGAGAATGATATATCCTTCTTTTGCCATTCTTCTAGAGGCTCCTTCTTCACCGCAGGGAATATATCATTCCCTTCGTAGTCCCTTTTATACACCCTTAAGAGCACGTTATCATGGAAATTTTGGATGTCTTTCTTCGAGTGCACTATGAAATTACAGCCGGACCTCCACGTTTCTTTGTTTATTTCAATATGATGCCCCCTTGTCTGTCTCCTATGATAATCATGTTGTGGTGGTGATGGCAGCCCCTGGTCCCCCACGTAGTGTGCGAGTTTCCCTTGTTCAATGAGACAAAGTATGGTCCTCCGGACATTCCTGCAATTGTTCGTATGGTGCCCGTGAAAGCGATGATATCGGCAAAACTCATGGCTTCTCTTACCCGGTGGGGGCTCCTTTCCGAAGTTTGGTGGTGCTGGGATTTCTTCAGTCAATACTACCTCCTCCCATACTCTTTCTACATTTGTATTGAGTCTCGGGAGTTTTAACTCAGTCGACGCTAACATGTTCGATCCTTGCTTTGTTGTCTTCTGATCCATCGCCTGATAGCATCTCGCCTTATCATCTCGTGGCCTTTGATTTCTTTGTTATGACTCTCCTTGCCTTGGGTTTTGATCATCCCACCCCAGGTCTCCATCTGTTGTTGTTTCCAATTCTGCACGATCCAGAGTGGTTGACACGTCCTCCTTCATCCGTTGCGCTTTCCTATCCCTTTGTGAGCTCCCCATTTCTATTCTCATACCTCGCAGCTCACGTAAGATCTCCTGATCTAAAGTTCTTCCTCTTAATTTGTAAATGCTTCCTTCTCTCTTATTACGTTTGCTTTCGTCCTCGCGCCTCCTTTTATCTTCGTATTTTAGCCTTTGGTTTTCACATCTCGCCTGAACTAGTAATCTCCTCAGGTCTCTTTCCCGATCATATCCTTCCCGCAGCCTCCTTCTCTGCGTTCTTCTTTTTTTATTTTGTCCATCTTCATCCTCGTAATCTTCACGAGGATCATTCCCTCGATGCGGGATCCTCTTTTGGGACGAAACTGTTATCTCTTTCGAACTTGTATCCCCTTCTTGCGAGTTTCCAACCTTCATCTTATTGTTGCGTTCGTACTTTTGATGTGTCACCTGGCCGCCTCGCTTCGCCATTCCAGCTTGCTTCTCCGATTGGTATCTTACTCGCATTTTCTTCCGATGGGTCGTCTTACTCGGTTCTTCCAATGTCATGTTCTCTTCAACATCATCCTTCCCCATCTCCACTCGGATCGTTCCCTTTTTCGTGATAACCCCTCGGATGGTTCCCTTTTTCGTGATAACCCCGGCTTTCATGATTCGGACAGGTCCCTCATTGAATTCAGTTTCTTCACCCGTCATGTCTTTTCGCCAGTTTACACTGTTTTCTCCGTCTACAACTGATGCATTTTCTTTCATTTCTTCTCTCCAAGCCTCTAACCGATTGCTCCTTCTTACCATTGTTAAATGTTTTATTTGCATTGCCCTTCTTGCCATTCTTCGATCCTTATTTGGTACCTACAAACTAATTCTCCGCTTGCCGCCTCACCAGTATTCTTTTAGATCTTTGATCTTAGACGTGAACAAATCACAAGATCTCGCCTAGATCTCAAGTTATTACGATTTAAATCGATTTCCAATTTCCTCCCACTCTTAGATGTAGATGTATCCTCAATCCAAGTTCCCTATTTCTAATGCCAAAATGTAACTACTGGAAATCCAGTAGCACACCCAAGTAGGAAACGAAACAGATCTAAGACATGATAAATATTTTGGACAAGAAATTCTTTATTGATTAACCACCCAAAGTCGTGAAAATACAAGTTCTTGAATACAAGTAAACCCTAATCCCACACTCTAAGCAAAAACTATCATCTCTCCAAAATCCGACCCCCTATACATTGTCCAAGGGCACCTATTTATAGACCCATCAACCCTAATGGCGCCATTACAACTCATTTTACTTCGTCGAGTTCTTGTGGAGGTGCTTTATATTTCGCCCAAATCATTTTCCATAAAGTTTTCCCCTTTCTTTCGCTGACAACTTTGGGAGCTTGTCGGGACAGCTGTCTGTTTTCTTGTTCCATAATTTACTGACTTCGCAAGTTATCTTTCCAGCCAAGTAACCTTACTTCGCCTATCTTTATTTCGTGATTGGTATCTTATCGGGTACTCCAATTGATCCTTTACAGTTTAGATTCTTCTAGTGAGTTGCTTCGCTTTAAGATGCTTCGCGCGCGGATTTTCATTTCGTCAGTCAGTTAATAATGACGACCCTAACTTGATTTGACAATTCACCGACGAGGATTCCCGGGGAATGATACAAGATTTTTTGGCGGGATTCCCCAAGAGTAACTCGTGTCTTCTCCTGCGGCCACGTGGCGAACGTTTTTGGTATCTACACTTGGTTAATTAGCCCATCAAATTCCGTGCTTAAAACACTCAATCAACAAAAATATACATTTAGCTTGCCTTTCAAGAAACCATTCAAATAACACCAGCAACGCCCTCACTGCTTCTCCAAATGTCATCCAACTATTACACCTGCAAGTCAAGTTTAAAGTCTATAATAGCACGAGGGGCGGACTGCGGAGCCACCTGCAAGCATGGGTGTGTAGTTAGACGCTCACCCAGCTGGCTTCAAGGCCTAAGATGCTGAAGAAGATGGGCTTTTATGCCCATTTCTGGATACTTGCACCCATTTTATAAGATTTGCTTTCCCATAGTCGGATTTTTGGCTCCGCTTCTCAATGGCATTGAGGGTGATCTCCAGGAACGCATAGAACAGCAGTGCCAAAAATCATCCTTTCGATAGGTTATAAAGTAATGTGTAATACACTGACATTTGTTATTTACTAAATCGTATGAGTATCTTACTAGATGAATCTTAAGACTTACGCATGTCTAAATAAATCACGCGCAGTTGTTGACATGGATTTACCCCATGCACCATGTTGATTGCACACATTACACCAATTTTAGTGCAGGAATTTAATATATGACTGGTGAAAACTGGAATAGACATGTAAATGAAAGTTTTATTTATCACAGGATATCTGTGTCTAGCTATCTTATTTATGCGTATGAAGAGACATTAATCCGCATGTGAATTTTAGTGAAAAGTTGATGAGTGAAAAATTTGTTGCCAATGGAAACTTTTTAGACATCGGAGGAAACTAAATCATAGCGTTAACTATTCTTCAGTGTTCTCGGCGAGAGATACACAGTTGGACATATGGTTATATTTGAATTTACAGTCAGGTATGGTTATGGAAAATACATTCCTTTGCAAAAATAATTTTGTAAGAATTAAGCGGACAATATATATTTTTTCCGCATGGGATATATCTTCTATCTTTTCTTTCGTAATCATGGATTAATGTTTTTCTAAAAACAAATTATCTGTATTACAAATTAACGGTGTAAATCAAAATGGCCATAAAGCTGAAAAAAGAAAGAAACAGGCGGCCCCATAGGTTATCTACCAAAAAAAAAACAACGGGTGATAGACATCGTCTCATGTTTGGAATCTTGTTATTTATACGTGTATGTGTAAAGACCAATAATTTCCATCCACCCCACATAAATTGGAAATGTACCCATTTGTCATTATACATCAATCGATCACTCAATCAATCAACGGGTGATTATCAACCTATCATCCCCATATGAATAAACAAGGACACAAAATAATATCCAAACTTCTAGCCCAAAGAATGAAATCATATCTCAGCAAAATTATATCACCATATGAATCTGATTTCATTCCTGGAAGGCAAATCTCTGAAAATATTGCTATTGCTCATGAGCTCATTCATTAATGAAATCCAAAAGAGGTATCAAAGGTGAAAAGGGAAGTATGGAGATAAAGATTGATATAGCTAAGGACTTTGATAGGGTTGACTAGAACTTCCTCAACACTATTATGACCAAGATGGGCTTCAATGAGCAATGGTGCCAAAAAAATAATGCAATGCATCTCTACCACCACCTTTGTTGTTCTTATTAATGGCTCTCCTGATTCTTTCTTTACTCCTTCTAGAGGTCTTAGACAGGGGGACCCTCTGTCTCCATATCTTTTTCTTTTCTGCATGGAAGCCCTATCCATAACTGTTATACATGACCTAGGTATCATCTCTGGAATGAAGATTTGCAGGGGAGCTCCTTCTATAAATCACCTTCTATTTGTTGATGATTGTATGGTCTTCTGCAAAGAAAACAAAGTAGAAGCTTAAAATCTCATGGACATCCTCAACATATTTGGAGACACCTCTGGTCAACTCATCAACTTCAATAAATCTGGAGTGTTTTTCAGCAGGAACACTGATCCAACTCTCATCCCTTCCATCAGCAACATAATGGGAGTTCAAGTTCTGAAACTGGATGATAAATATCTAGGATCTCCCTCTTTACCCACAGAAGAAAAATCAAGTCAGTTAAACCAGGGGTTGACAAGATGAAGTTGACATTGTCAAGTTAGAAAAATGCTCCTCTAAATCCTGCTGGTAGGGAAATTCTCATTAAAGATGTTACCTCAACATTCAGTATCTATCAAATGAACTGCTTTAGAATTCCTAAACAAACTTGTAAAGACTTAAACAAGCTTCAAAGAGATTTCTTTTAGGGCAAAAATCTGGAAAACCCCAAAGGCTACTACCCAAAGGCTTGGACTGCTGTCTGCAAACCAAAGGAGCTAGGTGGATTAGGCTTTATGAACATGGAACTCTTCAACAGCTCTATGATTACAAAAATTGGATGGAGACTGGAACAAGATACATACTCATTATGGTATCAACTAATGGATGTTAAGTACCTGCTGGGGCGTAATGTGCTGAATATGGATACCCAAGCTAAAGATGGAGACTCTTGGATCTAGAAAGGTATCCTTGAAGACATACAGAACATACAACAACATTGCTATTGGAAAATAGGCAATGGAAACAAAATTGGGATATGGGAAGATCTATGGATTCCAAACTCCAAAGTTAAACTCATAAAACCCACTCACTGCCCACAACATATTGAGATGCTGACACACCTCATGACACCCTATGTGGACTTGAATACTCAACTTGTTCAACATATTTTCAGTATAAACACTGCTCAAACCATCCTGGATCTCAACACTCATCCATGGGCAGATGACACAATTCAATGGAATTTAAATGAAACTGGAAAGTTCTTTGTCAAATCCATTTACAAGGCAAAGATAGACAACTTATACAGGAATGATACCATTACAAGAAATTGAGATGCTATATGGAAAATGAATATTGCTTCCCACTAATGCACATTATCTGGAAATGTGCACATGAAATCCTTCCCACTAATGCAAAGACTGCAAGAATTCTTCACTACATTGATCATGTGTGTCAAATTTTCAAAAGTGGGGGAGGAAACAATGACACATATGTTCTTAAACTGCCCTGCTGCAACTGCTGTTTGGCGTGCAATTCTTGGGGCATCTCGTGGCAAGTTTGATAACACCACAAATTTCATGGATTGGTTCAGCTCCTGGTTCATATATGGAAGTTCTACTGAAAACTACAATACTTATGCTACTACTTGTTGGTATATTTGGAAGGCTAGATGTGATCTAGTTTTCAATCACATAAAGCCTAATGCCAAACAAAGATCTCTCAGCATTAAGCAACACTTATGTGATTATAACATGGTCCACAATCTACTAACTCATGCGCTAAATATTTTTTCTCTTAATAGAGAAGAGCCTGACAATCAGGCGGACCTTACGGTGCCTTATGATCTAAATCAACATGCTCCACATGAGTTTGGTTTTATCATCAAAATCTGTACTATACAAGACCCTGAAAACTTAAAATATTTTTCTGCACTAACTATCTTGGATGCTGCAGGAAACAACATTGATAGCAGAGGACACTCAGGCCACTTGGGAGAATGAGGAGCAACATGAGGTGCAGACCTAGCTTTCACCTCGGCAAAGGAGCAGCAACACATGAATATTCCAATACAAGCTGAATCCAAGGAAATTCTGTCAAGATTCCAGTTTCTATATAACCAGGCAATCAAGGGAAGATTCAACCTCAGTCATTATGAAGACTTGAAAAGCACTAATGAAGACACTCTCTTAAGAATCAACCCAATATCTTTTGTGTTAAATAGTCTTACTTTAATTCATAGACTTCAAAACTTGCAATCTCTTAATATTGCTATTATGTTTAAGAACTATGAAAGCAGACTTGGCACAAACACTGCTACTACTTTGTTTGGTTCTTAGGTCCTGCCTAAGTTTTTCTATAAAAATAAATAAATAGTTTTACATTAATTTGTAATATACTGACATTTTTTATTTACTAACTCGTATGAATATATTACTAGATAAACCTTACGCATGTTTAACAAACTCTTGGGCAGTTGCTGACATGGATTTACCCGATGCACCATGTTGATTGCACACTTCACACCAATTTTACTGCAGACATTTAATATATGACTGGTGAAAACTGGAATAGACATGTAAATGGAAGTTTTATTTATCATATGATGATTCTGTGTCTAGCTATCTTATTTATGCGTATGAATAGACATTAATCCGCATGTGAATTTTACTAAAAAGTTGATGAGTGAAAAATTTGTTGCCAATGGAAACTTTTTAGACATTTGAGGAAACTAAATCATAGCGGTAACAATTCTTCATTGTTGCCAATGAGAGAGTCAGACAATTGGATAAGTGTTTATTTTTGAACTTACAGCCCAGGTATGGTTATGGAAAATACATTCCTTGGCTAAAATAATTTTGTAAGAATTAAGCGGAAAATATATTTTTTTCGCACGAGATATATATCTTAATGTTTTTCTCAAAACAAATTATCTGTATTACAAATTAACGGTGTAAATCAAAATGGCCCTAAAATTGAAAAAAGAAAGAAACAAGTGGCCCGATAGGTTATCTACCACATAAAAAAAAAAAAAAAAACGGGTGATAGACATCGTCTCATGTTGGAATCTTGCTATACGTGTATGTGTAAAGACCAATAATCTCCATCCACCCCACATAAATTGGAAATGTACCCATTTGTCATTATACATCAATGGATCAATCAATCAATCAACGGGTGATTATCAACCTATCATCCCCATATGAATAAACAAGGACACCAAATCCATGGACTTCGCAGCATTACCCAATTTTGGGAAGTGAAGAGAAAGAAATGATGAACAAAAACTTACAAATTAACCTATGTGAAATAAAAGGTTTTGAGAAACAAAAATTCAGTTAATTGTGTCTTCAGTCATTTACAGATACATTTGCTTAATTGTAAATTTCTAGCGGATCCAACAAGAACTACATTCGATCACATGATGAAAGATTCAATCAGTAGAGAGAATTGAAACTCAATAGGCATGAAACAACCACCCTTTAACCATTAACAACAGTTGCAGGAAAATGAAGAACCTGATTATCGATTGTGAAGTGGGTTTGCGCCGTATGGTGTTTCTCTCTTCTGTTCTTGACTATAAATAGTAGTAGTACCAATATCATGACTATGAGCAACAAAAGAAGTAGAGGCAGTAGTAGTTTTCTTATGAAAATTTCTCTTGATACTCTTATATGATCTCCTCCATGTATTCACAGTTGAAGATGATTCAAGTGTTGTACTTCTTGCGGAAACATCGATCTCGCAAACAATTAAAACCAGACAAATTACAACAGCAAAGTATCTAATATTACTATATCTCATTATTCTTTGTTTTTCTCTGGATTCTAGAGGAAATTCATGCTTCAGACCTTATGCGGATCGAGGGTGAGATGAGTAGATAGAATGAATGTGAATTTCATGCAAAACCAAAACTGAAGAAAGATTTTCTTGAGATATATAGCTAGTGAAAGATGCAGACAATGTAATGTCCACTTGTTACTTATATATATCAGAGTGGAACGATATTTTTGAATCTGTTATCTATAAAAGTTCAAATCTATCACTGTTGTTCGTCTCATTCTTTTCTCAGAAATGGACCCGACAAGAGTTACTATAGATTTTCGAATCATTACTGATATGAGAGTTACTACCGATGGAATTGGAAAATCCACAGTGACCGTGATCTTATATTGTCATCTGAAAAACCTGGACCACTCAGTGAAAGCCAACATTGATTGGTATATTAACACAGTGATGATGATGCAGCTGTCTTTTACTCTTACAGTACTAGTGCTGAAACCAATCAGTACTGTGTATCGAATTGGGACACGGGATCATCGAGGAGTAGTAGGACCAATAATGCAGATGAATCTCCGAAAGATACATGACATAATAGACAGAATGGCGTCTGTGCATGATCAATCCCACAAGAACCAAAAAAGAAATAACAGAAAAAAGTGAGAAAGCTAGCTAAAAGACCGTAGCTAATTCCAAAAATAAAGCCAGTTTATATGCTGCCATTCTGCAGCTCCCTTACTGTTCCATTTCAGGTACAACACATATTTGCATGCATAAATTGGTATCATTAGCTTTTTGCTGTTTTTTTTTTTCACAATTATATCATCCACGATTGCTAGCAAAATAATAATCTTGATAGCTCCACGATCATCTGTAATTTATCTCCTTGCAATTGATAAAGTGCTCCGGTTTTGTTCAACTTTAATAAAGTACCCATATTGCCGATTAGAAAAAAAAAAAAAGTACCCATCTTGACCATTTACATTTTTTTCTCACATGAAAAAAGTCCTAAAAGCTCCTAACTAGTTTGAGTTTGAGTTGAACAGAGCTGCCTATATTTTCTTGGTGGGGAGACGAACATGAAAGTAGTGTAACGATCCTGAACCAGGATCGACAGATCTGAAAGTGGTATAACAATTTTGGACCTGCCTCGTAGAAACTGAAAAGTGTTAAAGTGGTCTGGTCCGGTACATTGCAAAAAAAAAAAAAAAAAAAACGTAAACACGTTCCAGTTTAATATTTCCACACAATAAGAGAACAACAGATGAGAGTAAACGGATTTGGCGAATTAGAAATATTGGGTTGTCATTTTCCCCTGTTATTGGCGGCTGCAGATTACGTACAATCTGCATTAACTTACCATCCCGTAGGTCTCTGTAAAAGAAAGATACGTACACATCACCCTTGGCTTACTCACTGCAAAAGACACTTACAGCAACAACAGAACTTCATTATAAACCAAATATATATATCCTTTTCAATTGCTGCTTCCAATTTAGAGAGGGACTTGAGAGACGGAAATTACGAATTCTCCCTTTCATTTCATTCTTTTTATCTAATTTGCTTATCTTTCCTTTCTTTTAGTCTGTTTCCTGTTCTGTAAAATCTCTACTTATTGATCTCTTAAACTAGATGGTTGCTTCAGTAGTGCATGCCATGGGGACCAAAAATGACTAGGGACCAAGTTTCAGATTGATATTAATTAAGGGGTGATATAAGAAGTCGGTTCCCAAGTACTTGACGGAAGAAGCTAAGAAAATGAGTCCAAGTCTAGTAATTTGGATGCAACGAAAAACTATTATTGCTTGGGATAAATATGTTGATTAGCTTTCTCCATAATGCAAAATAAAACACACCAAGTAACTGGAATATTCAGAAAGTTCCTGAAATTATTTTTCTTGTGCTGCTAATATTTATTAAAAGAAAACATTATGCCTGCATCTATAGCGGTATTCTTCAATTTTTGAAGCAAAATTAAACGCCCAGTGGTCAACACGGAACTGTTGGAAGAGGTGGATGTTTTTAAGTTCAAAATGCTTTCAGAATCTAGTTGTATGCAATATTTAACGCTATAATTTAGTTCTCTCCAACGTTCCAAAAGTTTCTATTGAAACAGATTTCACCATCACTTTTCCACTAAAATTCACATATGATTATTAACTCATCGCATGTACATAAATAAGATTGTAGACATGAAAATCCCGTAAAAGTTAACATTAAAACTACATGCCTTTTTTTTCTTTTCTTTTTTGGCATACCTTTAAAACTACATGTAGTTAACATTAAAAATAGATGTCCATTGATGTTTTTACTACTCGTATATTGAAATGTCCACATAAAATTGGGGTGATGTGTGTAACCTATATGATGCATGGGTGGATACCTGTAAAGGTGTAAAACATGTCGTTCCAGCATAGCCCGCCTACGAAGTCACGTAGCGTGTTGTGTGTTGTGTTGTTATATGCTGGAGATTAAGGCGTGTCATGCAAGATGTTGTGTGTTGTGCTGTGCCGAAGAAATAAACATGTTATATTGTGTTGTGCTGGGTCGGGCATATTTAATTTGTGTTTTTAAAGTAAATATTTTCCAAAAATTTAGATATCCTATGAGTTGTTATAAAAATAAGTCAGTATGACGATGAGCAAATGTCCAAAATTGTCTAGAATAAAGACTCTCTTGTGAAATATACATAAAATGTGATGTATTTTGTAGTGGTTTATGATAGACACATTTTTGTGTCTAAGTTGTCCTCAATTTTCTGTATTGTTGGTACTCGATTTCGTACTTATTAGGGTGTTTTATGTGTTTGTAGGTATTTTTGGGAAATAAACATTTTTGGAAAATTCAGCTCGAAAAATTACTCGGAGCACCCGGAGGACATTTGCTAAGAGGACTCCAAGTTCGGATGAGGGGCACCCTCGGATTTGTATAGCCCAAATTCATCTTTAGCACCCATCTTCCCCATTTGAATATAAACTTTTGGCGGGAAAACTTGGCACCACAGAGAAGAAAAAAATCAAGTGCAGAGAACTGCCATTTCTGCTGCTGCTGAAGAACACGAAGAACATAAGAAGCACAAGAGACACTCGTTCATGATACAGTGGAAACGACTGCCAAGCGTGGGTCGCAGAGCTACAACAACAACAACAGTTCATCATTATCGTTCTCTGTAAAAGCTGGTTTGTAACAAATATAAGTGTTACAAACCCGGTTTTTATTGTTTTTCTCCCATTTCATCATTTGTGAACCATTTTTGAGCAATGAAATCAACTTTTGAGCGTGTTTCCAACATGATGAGCTAAACCCATCCTCTGGGGCGACGGAGGAAGCCAAATTTCACGAATGTGGTAATTCTATTAATTCTTTTTATGACTAATTGCACAATTATTTAATCGAATTATGATTTTCATTGAATGGTTGTGACTACAATTGATGGGTCATACTTAGCTTAGATGTTATGATGTCCCATGCTTTAGTTTTACATCCATTACTTTCAAAATCTACCTTAGGCAATGAATTAGATTCAATGAAAGTTTATCACATGAGCTATTACTGTTTAGATTTGATATTTGAACCACATGAGTGCAAAAATTGGTGAAATCCTAGCTCCAGCGTCTCCATAATTTTCACAACATTTTGTATGTTGAGTTTGTTATATTGTTTCTTTAAAAACTAAGTCTAAAAATCTGCTTTCACAAGTCTCAACGAACCTTTTACTACAACAACTTTGAAAATACCATCAATTTTTGGCGCCGCCGACGCGAACTTGTCTTTAGGCTAGAGTTTTTAGATTTATTTTTCTTTTTTAGGTTTTTATTTGTTTTTGTTCTTCTTTATGTTTTTGGGTTTTTGTCTTTTCCTTACAGAATTTGAAATTTGGAGCGAAAGAAAATTTTGCCAAACCTTTTGGTGAATACTTAAAGACTTGGAGTAAAAGGCAAAGCGAAAGAAGCGAAAGAAGAAGATTTTTTTTATTTTATAATAAAAAAAGAGAGATGTTTTTAATTTTTTTTTTTAGATATTTTTTTTTAGACTTTTCTTTTCTTTTGCACTTTAATTTTGGACTTTGGACTTTAAACTTTGGGACATTATTTTTAAACCCTACGGAAGGGTAGTTTAAATATAAAATGTGTGCAGAGAAGGACGGCGATTACGATATCGTCTCGGCCCTTCGGGTTCGTTCACGACATTGGAGTCGTGGCCCGAGTCGACTACAACGGTTCATCTCCCGTCTGAAACGGGAGGTAAGTTTGTCGAAACACTCGCGAATCCCTTGTCGCCGAGTTACTTGTATTCTTTCGTTTGCATATATGTCGAGGAACTGAATACGGCTGTTTTAATTTCCTAGTAAAGGGCAAGGACTGGCCATACAAGATAAGGGTTCGGATTTCATCACCGTTCTCTTCTTGCCCGCCTTAGGAAAACGATACTTAACGCGAACCTAAGACTTAAAATTTGGAATAGAACGAGACCGATAGGGTAACGAGCTTAATAGGAAAGTCATTCGAAAAATATTGGTTACTCTTTTAAGCATACTTCGAAGTTCATGATGGTTTCTGTGAGTTGAATGCGTGACTGCGCCTCCTTGTAATGTCGGTGAGGCCTTGGGTATCAAAGCTCCACGCAGCTTCCCTCGCCTCTATTCAACTTACTTCAACTCGGATTGATTCCAGAGAGGTTTGCTCAGATTGTAACGAGTTCCTTTTCGAAAGATTAGAAGCTGGTCTAGAAACAATCTAAGTGGATCCATCATGATTTTTGTTTGCTAGAAATCATTAGGTTTGCTGTGGTGGAGCCAGCCTTGTTTGTGATTGCATAGAACTTCCCTTCCTTTTTAGGATTTTTCTTTTTCTTTTGTTTTTCTAGTGTATGCCCAAGGTTATTAGAGAGCGGGTTTGGAAAAGAGACAATCTAGGTCGATTCATTAGTGAAAAACCTAGTAATTCTTCTTGTGGAAGCGGGGAGCTCGAAGACTCTTCTTTTGAGAGCCTCGTTTTTGGAAACTTCAGTTTTGAGAATCTGTCTCTTCGTGAAGAAAGTACCCCCCAGTACTTCAGCTGTTCCAGCGATGGCAACTTTGAAAGATTACATGTTCCCAACTAGGACCAACCGAGTTTCGTGCATTAAGTTGCCAGCCAATACGGCTAATTTCGAGATAAAACCTAGTATCTTCAGATGATCCCTATATTTTTAGGAAAAGATGATGAGAACCCTTATTTTCATATTTGGGACTTTGAGGAAATTTGTGGGACAGTTACAATAAAATACCTTATTGATGAAGTTTTGAAACTTAAGATGTTCCCATTTTTCTTGAAAGATAAAGCCAAGACCTGGCTGAACAACCTACCATCTGAATGCATTGAAACATGGCAGGAATTTATTGCTGTTTTCTATATGAAATTCTACCCTAAGCATAAAACTGCAGCTGTTAGGAAGAAAATTAGTGCTAGTGTGCAACAAGAGGGAGAGTCTCTTTATAGCTTTTTAGAGAGATTCAATGATATCCTATTCCAGTGTCCTCACCATGGATTTGATAAGATGAAACTTGTAGAGATTATTTATGATGGTTTAGACTATTCGACCAAAGCCATGGTCGAGTCTATGTGCGCGGTGAGTTCACTAGTAAAAATGTTGATGATGCTTTTACCTTCTTAGGAGTTGTCATTTGAAAAATCGCAACGGTGGGAGTCTTGTGTTGAACCCCTAAAAGACTCTTGCTTAATAGAAGTAGCACCAATATGGTAGATACGAGTTTTGCGTCGAGATGCTAAGTTTGCTTTGCTTTGTCTAGAAGGTTAGAAGCTTTGAAAATGGGTCAGTCTAAAAATAGGTCCCTTGTTGAACCTAATAGAGCCTCTCAAGTCTCTAGTTGTGGAATAGAGCCCGATAACTCATTTTGGGAAGGTCAAGTTAGTGAAGAGCAAGCTCATGTTGTCTATAACAATGCTAGGTTTGAGAACCGTCAGAAGTTTGACCCATACTTAAAGACCTACAACCCTGGTTGGAGAAACCATCCTAATTTTTCTTGGTCTAAGGGCCAGAATCAAGGTCAGTCTAGTAATTCTCAGCCTCCCCCAGGTTTTGGTTATACTCAGAACTAAGGGTTCACACGGTACGGTTCGGCTCGGTTCTTGTCGAGACCGAGTATCTGTACCTCCCTAGCCTCGGTTCCAAAATTCTGGACCGGTACATGTACCTTGTACCTCGGTTCCGGTACCATTCGGTGCACGTGCGGTACCAGGTACGGTTCCGGTACTAGTCTCGGTTCCTTCTGTCAGAATTCCAGACAAATTTTACTAAGTACCTGTTTTCCTTGTTTTTTAATATATTAAGCAATATCTCAACCAAAGAACAAAGTAACAACTAACAAGTAGCAATAATACTAGCAAACCAAAGTGCCAAACAACTAAAGTCTTGAAAATCTTAAAAAATAACAACTAACAAGTAGCAGTAGCACACAAACACACACACAGACACACTGACCAACACAAACAATACTAAAATAATCTTAATTCTTAAGTTTTAGTGTTTTACTGTCTTAACAACTAATAGAAAGTTAGTTGAAGTTGAAGTTGCGGCATTGGTGGTGAAGTGGTTGTGGAGATCTATTCCATGGCTGCTGTTGGTGGTGGCATTATGTTTGATAGGACCCAGTATCTCTGCAATAAAAAGTAACAACAAGTAGGCAGTAAGTATTTAGTAACTATTACTAAAAAAAAAGTAACAGGGAAAAAAGAAATTTGTGAATAAAATATGTTACCTTCTTCAACTTCGACATCGTCATCTGGTATGTAGTCACATAAAAGATCAAGTTGTATTAGCTTCCTTAGCCAACTCAACATCAGCAACTAATCAACAAGCATAAATCAAGATTACCTGCAAAAATCAAACGATTACGCAAAGATGAGAGTCTGAGACTAAGCCGAGCAAGAACAACACCAACAAAATTCAAAAATCAGTATAAATAGACAATTGGAACTAATAAAGAACTTTATCTGCTACATATGGACACCCCTAATAGATTGCTAGAGATTTCAGTTCGCTAACCCCTTCTCTACCCATCCAAATTGCAACTCCGAGTTTCAAAAATTCAACCCATTAATCCATTATATGTACATCAACACATAACATCCCAAATGCAAACAAATGCATAAGATCAAATCAACTCTCCACTACTCCTAATTCAGTTGAATTGAATACTTCCACTACTCATTTATAATTACAAACCAAACCAGTTTAATTGACTATGTATGCAACACTGACATTACTGAGAGGTGCTGTCAGAGATTTAGTGCCTCCTGAAGTATATCAACTTGCAAAATCTTCATACTCTTACTTCTTCTCTAAAGTTCAGCCCAAGTTATTCACAATACATATTCAATAATATGAAAACGAATACAATGACAAATTGACAACCCAATTTTCAAAGCAGCAGAATGTTATCTTAGTACCAAGTGTAATGCATCTTCTTCTGAATTGCTAAGGATTTCGAAAATTATGAATGCAAAGAGCCATACTTACAAATCAACATCTGCCCTAATTTCCCTCTACAAACTCTATACATACAAAATCACAAAGACATCCAAATTACCCAAATCAAAATACTAAAAATTAGGTCAAAATCTAAACAAACTTTGAATAACCTAATAAGAAATCAGATCAGAAATCAAACCAAAGTAACAAGTAATATATTGCTATAAACCAAATCAAAAGAGCAAAGTAAATTTCTAGAACAACAAACAATAAATAGATCGATACCTGTAGTGGAATTAATCAAAGAGGATTGGTTGAACACTTGAACTTATAGATCAAATTGAATCAGAAAACATCTACCAGCTACAAATCAATAAACAAATCAATTAACCCAATCGTACAACACATAAAACAATCAAAAAGAAGAAAGAAAAAGACTGAGATTCGAACCTCAGAGAATTGATCGCTCAAAATTTGTTCGCTCGGACCTCAGAGAGCTGTGGTGTTCGCAAAGAAGATGAAAAAAATAAATAAATAACAAACCCTAGTAATTTTTCTATATATACGACACCATCAGATAATCCTTAAATCTAACGGCTACTACTAATCGGTACAGTCGGTCCGGGACGGCACGGGACTGGGATAGGACCGTGTACCTGTACCTCCCTAGCCTCGGTTCTTATTTTTTGGACCGGTACTTGTACCCCCTTCCTCGGTTCGGTACAAAAACAGGTACGGTTCCACCGGTTCCGGGACGGTCCGGGTCTTCGGCTCGGTTCCTGTGCAGGCTTACTCAGAACCCTTCAGGTCAAACCCACTTTCAGACACTTCTGAGAAAAAGATCTATGCCTTAGAAGAAGCTCTTACTATGTTAGTAAAGAACCATGATATGTTATCACCTAACCACCTTAGCTTTCAACAAGAAACCAGGCAGAACCATAAGGATAATTCCCAGACTCTTGCTAAATTAGAACTTCAAGTCGGCCAAATAGCTAAGTATTTAAGTGAGAGAGAAGAAGGTAAGTTTCCTAGTCAAAATCAACCCAATCCTGGGGGGTCCATCAAATATATTTAGTTGGTGAGGAATCATCAAACCATGTGAACTCGATAAAAACCCTTATGAGCGGTAAAACAGTAGACAATAAGGTAGCCATGCCTAGTGAACATACTGTAGTTCCACCTTCAACTTCCCAAGAGGAACCCGTAACTGAGGAAACTGAAATAATCCCTAAGGAGTCCCGAGAAATTCCTGATCGGACTACCTTTGTGCCTAGAGCCCCATATCCGCAGTTGTTAGCCCCAACGAAGAAGGAGTCCACATTCAACGAGATAATTGAAACATTAAAACAGGTGAACATCAATATTCCGTTATCAAAAGCAATTAGGTAGATGCCTGCTTATGTCAAGTTCCTTAAACATTTTTGTACGCGAAAGCGTAAGCTTAATGTCTAAAAGAAAGCCTTTTTAGCTGGTCAAGTAAGTTCCATTCTTCTGAACCAAACACCCCCTAAGTATAAGGACCCTGGATACCCCACCATATCTTGTACAATTGGTAATCACATGGTCGATAAGGCATTACTTGACTTAGGAGGTAGTGTTAACTTACTTCCATATCATGTATACACCCATCTAGGTCTTGGTAAGTTGAAACCGACTAAAATGACACTACAATTAGCCGATAGGTCTGTCAAAGTCCCTCGTGGTGTCATAGAGGATGTTATGATTGAGGTTGATAATTTTATTTATCCAGTGGATTTTGTTGTTCTAGACACCCAACCCATTCAGGACCCAAGTGCTCAAATCCTGGTGATTCTAGGTCGCCCATTTTTAGCCACAGCTAACGCTGTCATCAACTGTAGGAACGGGCTTATGAACATATCCTTTGGTAATATGACCACTTGAACTAAATGTCTTTAATGTTACTAGACAACCTTCTGAGAATGATGATTTAGAAGAAGTGAATATGATTAGCACTTTAGTTCAGGATAATTGTCATGACACTTTACTGGGAGATTCTTTAAATGAATTTGAGGCAACCATTCTCTTAGACCAGATGTGTGATCAATCTTTAGAAGAAGCCCTTTAGTATTTTAAAGACTATACGTGCCAGAAATCCAGGCAATAGTGTTTGGGGGTAGAGAACTAGAAGAATCTCTTGAGTATTTTAAGGACTATGAAGATCCGGAAATTCAAGCAATAGTTAGAGGTTTGTCTGTGAGCAATCAAAACCCTAAGATTGTGGGTAGTGATGGTTCTTGTGATTTTCATGTATCCCTAATAAGATTCCCTAACTTGGGACTCGAGCATGCGCTTCTGAGATATTACTCGAGTCTATTCAGACTCAGCAACCCGATCCTCCTGATACTTTCCAGGGGGTAACCCAGATAATAGAGACCCATTTTTCGGATGAACCTATTTATCGAGACACACATATGAAGTTCAATAACGCTCCCCAGATAAACCCAGTTGTCTTGACAGATACCTTAGATGAGAATATGCTCCTTTTATTCATTTTTTGAACCAGTGCAGCTTCCTGATATTGGTGTTAGCTCTATTTGGTCTTATGGACCCACAACTATTTCGTCTATTGGTGTATGACTTTGGAAGGTGAAGATCCTTTATGAGGTATTTGATGTCTGCCTGAAGAATTTAAACTTAACACTCCTTTGGAGGTATTCCTTGCTCATGCAACACGGTATTATCTTTCCTTATGTCTTTTGCTTCAAATGGTAACAGTTTCTTCTTGTTCATGTTTTTAATTTCATCTTTAGAACATTGAGGACAATGTTAGATTTAAGTTTGGGGGTATGGGAGAAACTTTTTAGTTGCAATAAATAAAACTCCAGAGCCTAGAAATTTATGTTTATTAAGGATGGCACTAACCAATCTAAGTGGATGGAAGCATCTTGGTTATAGGAGTTGAGGAACCAATCTGATTAGATGGAAACATCTAAAGAGTCTATTCATAAAAGCACGAGCTCAGTGTTAGAATTAAAAAAAAAAAAACATGGTAGTTTCGCCATATCTCGTTGAATCCTTTTCACTTTCTGTTTTTATTTTCTTATAAGTGATTGGGTGAAATAGAGTGATTGAGATACCAAAAAAAAAAAAAAAATTTGAGACCAGACCATCAGACCAACCGGAATAAATTAAATAAAGTCGACCACTGGAGCCATTGTATATGCCAGTTGTGTTGACCTAGAGTTAGAATTATCACCCGCTGGTTCCCTTGTATATGCCAGCTGTGTTGATATTAGTCAGACCGGTATCTCAGTCCATTAGGATAGGTTCACCTTAGTCAACATCAAAACCATCTACATTTTTTTTACATCCATCTTCTTAATCTTTCCATGTGATTGGTTGACTCCGGTTATGATGTACAGAAACTATTTGAGTAGAGCTCTGTCACTTATATATGAATTTTAGTATGCTTGAGTGCAAACTCGTGTACAGTAATTGGAATTTCGCATTAGGGTACTTCCTTCTGTAGTCAATAAGTATGCCAACCAAGGAGATTCTTTAGTGCCTTCCAAGGTTCTGCGTAGATAGCTAGGGTCTGGAGTAAAGGTTTTGTGGGTACACCTCTGGTAAACCCTCCGAAGACATCACTCCGCCGCTAGGGCCACCTAGCGGTTTAACGGCTTGCTGCAGGTGCTAAGTGTAGTCATTTTATTTTCTAGATTAAGTTTGCTCAAGAACTAGCAAATAATAAGTTTGGGGGTATTTGAGAGACACATTTTGTGTCTAAGTTGTCCTCAATTTTCTGTATTGTTGGTACTCGATTTCGTACTTATTATGGTGTTTTATGTGTTTGTATGTATTTTTGGGAAATAAACATTTTTGGAAAATTCAGCTCGAAAAATTACTCGGAGCACCCCCGGAGGACATTTGCTAAGAGGAATCCAAGTTCGGATTAGGGGAACCCACGGATTTGTATAGCCCAAATACATCTTTAGCACCCATCTTCCCCATTTGAATATAAACTTTTGGCGGGAAAACTTGGCACCACAGAGCAGAAAAAAATCAAGTGCAGAGAACTGCCATTTCTGCTGCTTCTGAAGAACACGAAGAACATAAGACGCACAAGAGATAGTCGTTCATGCTACAGTGGAAACGACTGCCAAGCGTGGGTCGCAGAGCTACAACAAAAACAACAGTTCATCATTATCGTTCTCTGTAACACCTGGTTTGTAATAAATATAAGTGTTACAAACCCGGTTTTTATTGTTTTTCTCCAATTTCATCATTTGTGAACCATTTTTGAGCAATGAAGTCAACTTTTGAGCATGTTTCCAACATGATGAGCTAAACCCATCCTCTGGGGCGATGGAGGAAGCCAAATTTCACGAATGTGGTAAATCTGTTAATTCTTTTTATGACTAATTGCACAATTATTTAATCGAATTATGATTTTCATTGAATGGTTGTGATTACAATTGATGGGTCATACTTAGCTTAGATATTTTGATGGCCCATGCTTTAGTTTTACATCCATTACTTTCAAACTCTACCTTAGGCAGTGAATTAGAGTCAATGAAAGTTTATCACATGAGCTATTACTGTTTAGAATTGATATTTGAACCACATGAGTGCAAAAATTGGTAAATTCCTAGCTCCAGCGTCTCCATAATTTTCACAACATTTTGTATGTCGAGTTTGTTATATTGTTTTTTTAAAAATTAAGTCTAAAAATCTGCTTTCACAAGTCTCAACGAACCTATTACTACAACAACTTTGAAAATACCATCAGTTTAATCATATTATGACGTGCTTTATTAATGTGTTGTGCTCTGTTGTGCCACGTGTGCGCTTATCCATGTCGCGCGTTGTGCCACTGTGCCAATTAGACTAGCCTAGTACATGCTACAAAACTAACATACTGGGCCATGTTAGGCTTAGTCATGTGCTTGGCGGTGCAGTGCTCAAATTTTAACCTGTTGTGCTGGGTTGTGCTCGTACTGGCACAAACTAATTTACACCTCTAGATACCGGCCTCGACATATATGTGTAGTTTTTTAGACAAGTATGTCATCATAGTAAGATAATTAGGCGAATTAGCAAATCACATCTTCCGCCGTAAAGCCTTTATTAATTGACCTATTTGAGGGCTAATTTCATGACTGCTACAGGGGTAACCAAAATCCACGGCAGGAGAGATTCATACAAAACAACAGCACAACTCTAACCACTAAATCTACTAGATCGGTAACCCCGCGTAATTACTTTTTAATTATGACTGAGTTGTTCAATAAGTATGTGGAATTCATCGGTAACTTTTTTTTTATTTTGATAAGAAAATCAAATTAAATTAAATTTTAAACTGTTACATAATTTTTATCCTTCTCCAGTTTTCCTTTTAAATAATATGGTGGATAAACATAGCAGATTGTACCATCATAAGATCTTGAGTTTTTTGCTAAACAATCTGCGCCAGTGTTAGCATCTCTCTTAACATGAGTACAAGACCAATTTGGAAAGTTTTTAAAAATAGATTTGCATTCTTGGACAACACTATTTGTTTTCCAATTTATTGTTGCTAGACTACCATTGTTGGCATTGACCACATTAATACAATCTCCTTCTATTTCCTGAAACTGTATGTTTTTTTCCATAGCCCACTTCATAGCTTCTAGAGCAGCTATAACCTCAGCTTGCTCCACTGCTTTTCCATTCCCCTTGTTGCTCCACAGAAAACACCTGCAATATTATGAAGAATTAGACCAAACCCAATTGATTGATCTATTGATATAAAGGAAGCATCAAAATTAAATTTCAGATATTAAAAAGAAGGAGCCTGCCATATGTTTATCCCATTTTGTATATTAGTCCTTGTCACAGGTGAAATTAAATTTTCATGGTCACTAACAAAATCTTTTACAGAATGAATAAAGCTAGTAAAATCGAGTTGCTTATTATTAAAGACCACATCACATCTTTGTTTCCAAATACACCAGAGAACACATCAGATATATCTTTTTCTATCCTGCATAGATGCCTCCCAGAAATTGTTAGCATTGAACAAATCTGTTAACCAAGCACAAATAGTATTATTAAGAGGCAAAACTACTAATGTATGATCAAGAGCAAACAAAATACTTGGAGAAACAGGACAATCCATTAGGAAATGTTGGAACGTTTCATCAGTAATCTTACACATAGGACATATAGTTTCAATATTACTGACCACGTTATGGAGCTCATCTCTTGTAGAGACACAGTTATGTATAATCCTCCATACGAAGTGAAGAACTTTAGGAGGTAGTTTCATTTTCCATAATTTTTCCGACGGAAAATTTATAGGAGGTGTATTTAGAACAACTTGAGATTCCTCCAATAAAATGTTATAAGCAGATTTAACAGTAAAAATACCATTTCTTGTGCCTAACCATCACAGTAAGATTCTAATTTCTAGTATCATTATCTATAAGCTGAGAGACCTTAGTCATATTACTAGAATATCTATCACTAGGCACATGTTTCTTAGACTTGGAATCCAAACATATTTCCAAATGTTAATATCATTACCATTGAAATTTCCCAATAATGTTTTTTTACAATCTCAAGACCTTAACAAATCCCTTTCCAAATCCATGACCCATTATTGCTAATAGAATTAGACAATGGATTAAAATCAGGAAGTATGTGGGCTATAATTTGAACCCACAAAGCATCATGTTTATTTAAACCACCTCTATGTTTAGGGATAGCCACTATATTCCAGGATTTAGGGAACAATTTTCTACCATTGTTATCCTTTTCCCAGAAAAAATTCCTTTGAATATTATCTATCCTATCCTATCTGTTTTTTTTTTTTTTTTTTTTGCCATAGGAAAGACAATCATTTGATGAGTGGCTATTGATCCAAGAACTGTTTGGGAATAAGAGTCCTACCAGGTTGATTAAAATGTTTAGATTTCCGTAAAGAGAATCTACCACCAAATTTAGATAAAACACCTGAGAAAGACTCACTTTTATCATGTTGCAGAAGAAGAGGTACACCTAAGTCCTTATCTTGCAAAGACATATTCTTAATGTTCAAAACTTTGAGTGATTTCCTGCTTCACCTGGTTATCAGTTTTTTACTAAAAGCCACAGAGGATTTATCAAAGTTTATAGCTTGACCAAAGGCAATCCACGACATTTCAACGTTTAACACAAATCCAAGGCGTTTTCTGGGCTAAAATTTAGGTGCTTTAGATGAAGAAAGCTATGGCTTTGGATATAGCGTAAGTGATATACTTTTAAAGTGATTGCATTTATTAATGTGCATTGCTCTTCAATTTACTCTTTAAGAAGTAAAAGTGTGTGTCTCGAGGGATGTCTGAATGTTCAATTGACATACTCTTTCAACCATCCATTATTTGACACGTCTTTTATAACTGCCTCTTCCTATCCGTTCACTTTCACAGCATGATCTTGCCCCACTGCCACATACGTCAACGCCTAAACTGCAACTAAAAAATTCAATAGAAGTGTTCCTTTTCGCCATTGCACCTACAGTTATGTCACATAAAGATGTTTGAATCAAATTAAATTAATTTATATGGCCATACCAATTGATACTCAAAATTCGATAGAAAGCAACTACCTGAGATGAACAAGATGATTAAGAATAGAGAAAATGGGTCATTTGTCCAAAAAAATTTAAAACACGGTTCAAATAGACGAGTAAAAAAAAGTACGGGTGAAATAGCCAAAAAAAATAGCAAGGATGAAACCTTGGATTCATCCCGGCTTATACTTAAAAAATAGCAAGGATGAAACCTGGATGCATCTGTGTAAAATAAAAATAAGAAAAAAATATTTGAAAATGGACAAGATGAAACTGGTTACATCCTCGCCTATTTTTAAATTTTTGTCCATTTAAACAAGATATCTTTTAATTTTTGGCTATTTAAACAGTATCAAAACCTAAGTGTCTTTTTCACCCAGAAATTGTTGATTTTGGTCTTTTTGACCAATTTTGTGTTAAGAATAAGCAACAAAGAATATTGGCCATGTTTTCTGTATTTTGTTTGAACATGCCTCAACTTGTACGTGCCTCACCACTAGTTTACCAAATTATAGCAGTTGAAGAGATTGAGCATTATTGATGATGGTGGAGAAGAAAGGGACATAAAACAATAATAAATTAACTAAAACTACCGAGAGCGCCTCTAACAGGGGGCAGATTTATTTATTTTATGTAACACATAGGATTTTAGACACCTGTTTGGCATAAATTCATCTCCAACAGTAGAGTCCTACAAGTTAGGAGGGATCAATTACTAAATATGAATGTGTTTAAGAAAGTATTATCTATACCTCCGGTTGCACCTCCACGTCATGTTTTTAACTAATTTTCTTTTAATTTCAAGGGTTGAGATTCTCACTGTTGGAGATGGTTTTTTAGATTTGAGGTCATATATTTACTCTATATTTAAACCCCATAAATTAAAGGGCTAAATAAAAAAATCCACATATGATTTTTTGCACCTTCTCTTGGAGATGCTCCGAGAGTAATATGATATTGTTTGCAGGGGAGAAATTGTTCTTGTTACCTTAAACTAAACTAAAATACGAAAATCTTTTAGATAAGAATTTTCTTTTTTGCTAATTAACTCATCAACTTACATATATATATGGAAAGATGAAAGGGGTGGTTTCAATTGGATGGACAAGATTGAATTTGGCAGGGTCCTTGTTGGAGTCGATATTACTTATTAATTTATAGAAATTAAAATCATGGAGATGCAAGGCGTGGCTTTCCGCACCATGAATGCTTGTACCTTGCATCGCTGGCTCCACTTCTAAGGACGTACCACTATTTCTGTACCATGGCTCACTAATTTGTCATTAGGTGCAGACCGTGCAGTGTTTGAGGTGTGAACATTATTGTAGTATGGTTTTCACCTTATTGAAGGATGTTATGTGTCATTTGCCAGTGCCTGTGCCACCCGCGTAGCACCCCTCAAATGTGTTGCCAAATAATATTGGGCTTAGGTAACAGCCCAGAAAAAATGGATCATGGTTCCGTCACTGTAATAATGTGCCAGCAAGCATGCGAAACAGTGGGTAAAAATTTTGGAACCATTTTTTTTTTGGGACCATGGGTTTTTTTGGACCATGGTTTACTTAGCCCATCCACCTATAGTTGTAAGGGATGTCCTAAAGTTGTAAAATGACTTAGTTACCCTTTAATGAAGAGTTCGGCAACAAATATTTTTTGTGCGAAATAACCGAACTCTGCATTTGGTATTCTATACAAAAGAGCAGTTACAAGAAAAAAAAATTTGTATTAGCCGAACTATTTGGGGACCATGGATTCTTTGTAACCGAACTTTTGTGCAGAATACCAAATTGCATTTGGGGACTATGGATTTTTTTTTTTGAGGCATACAATACCATGGTCCCCAAAAAAATCCATGGTATGGCTTTTGGGATTGTGATCTGTTTGTGGTTTAGTTTTGAAATCAGTTTTGAGGCATAGCAAATTTTTTTTGAGACATACCTAATGCTTACCCTAACTAGTCTAGGTTGATAAGGGGTGTCTAAAGTTAGTTAAATTACTTAGATAACCTTGATTAGTTAATTAATTTACTTATTTAATTTAAATTTAAATTTATTTTTTTTACGATTAAAATTATCAAGATTGGTATTTATGAATCGGGTATCGTACAAAGCTTTGGTTGGTAGCCTAGCACAAGCTGAGCACCAACACCTTTTTGAAGAAACATTAAATTTCAAAATTGAAAAATATAAATGACAAGGGCATTACTACCATTATCAAATATCGATGATATGGGGTTATTGGTTTTACTACCTAGTGACTCTATTTTGTCCATACTGAGTATACCTCAAAAAAAAAAAGTTGATATGCCTCGGAACAGGTTTCTTAGTTTCGTGGTACAGTTTACAAACAATGAATTCTTGAATCTTGTTGATCATTTGCAATGTTTGATATCAAATTTAGCAAGTTACAACTGCTCGTCTCCATAAATTGAAATTTGAGAACCACGAGAAAATGATGGAACAATAACATTAAAGTTCACATTTGCAATATGTTGCGGCCACAATTAGGTAATAATTGAGAAGTACTGAGAGCGGTTAAGTAAAGAAAATAAGATAAACAGATTGAGAAGTCCACTAATGCAGCCGATCTTAATCATCTTTTTTCTCCAACTCTTTTCTTTCTCCATTTGCTTGACGTTGGGCTGTTATCCATCTAGGACAATCCGTGCCATCTTCAAAGTCAAACCCATGTGCGAACTGGTTTCGAATTTTCTAGATAGTTTATCTGCATTAAGTCATTCAATCCAGATGACACTTGAATCTTGACATCTTCAACAGAACTGCATTATGATATGTGATTTACAAGTTACAGAACTGGCAAGATTGGTTTTGCCTTCTGCTTCAACAACCCTCCTTATTAAGGATGTCCTAGGATTAACAAGGCGAGACCTGCAGAAAACAAAAAAGGAACTCCGACGCTCAAGTCAGTAAGAAATTTATGCAAAAATATAGTAATCAAAGAGTTGGAGTTAAAAATATTTAGTTAATGTTGCTATAAATGGCCTAAAATATCTTCAAAATGAAAATTGTAACAAAAAATTTCAACTAGGTCAACATAGTTCGGTTATATTTAAAATTTGCAGGATTCCATTTTGAGAATTCTCTATTACTACAAAATGGTTCCAGGAAATATGGAGATGCCGGCCCAAGGAAATAGTATTCCAATCTGCTCTTGTACCAGGCAGACATGGTGCTGTCAGTATCATTCTCATAGACATATATACAAGCTACAATATACAAGGAAAGATGAAATACCTCAAAAACTAATTACTGGTAAGAATTGCCTCAACCTATTTGGCACTATAATCTTTCTGCATCAGCTTCTGAACTAACATTGTCTCCTAAAACTTCAAAACCCATAGCCTGCGCCAACTTCCGCAAAACCTCTGGATCATTTAAGTGCCTGAAAACATGTGAACAATCAATCTGAGTTAAAAGGGACCAACGTTTAACACAAATACATGTTATTTTTAAGAATGACAAGTTATTAAACCCTCAAACAAAAATATAACTTAATACCTCATCATTACGGTTGGACCACCAATCTCAATATCTTCTAAAATAGGTTTCAAATACAGATCTTTCTTGATGGAACTCATCAGTTCTTCGAGATGTTCATCGGAGATAGATGTAGAAGTACAGTTTGAGGAAGGGTCGTGATCGACTTTACTAATCTCAACTTGTTCTGCAATAGGACTGTAAAACAAAATCAAAGCAGCTAATGAGCTTAAATGTACAATTGATGATAGAAGATGAGCAGTAGGAACAGGAGATAAAATCTATATTTGTTACACCACTTGCTCAAACACTCAATTCTGATGCAGGGAACCAGGTCTATGCAAAGTAAGGTTAGTTCTTTGATACACATTAGTTCCAACTAATGAAATGAATGAGTGAATCTGGACTAGTAATTTGTAAATCATTTTTGAAATTGTGAAACAAAAAAAATAGCTCGAGTAAATACATTGGCGAAAAACATATTCAAATCATTTGAGAGGACACATGAGCTATCAGATAAAGAAAGAGATGATCCAGTCTCCCTTTCATCTGGATAATAACGACACACTAAAATCCAGTGGTGTGGTAGTGGTATAGAAAGACAACAAATTGCTTCTGAAAATTACTAGAATAACGCAAACAAAATTCATTTTCCCAACTATAATTTACAGCACCAATCAAATTCAACACAAGTCGATCAATCAATATGCTAGTTGAACAACAAAAACTGGAAATCTAACAAACCGAAAAATAGACAACAGCGTCTTTTCGACAATCTTCTATCCCCAGTCTCATATTAGGCAAATGCACCAACAGTGTAGCAAAATTTAGTGAAAATGGTGATCAGCTGTGGATATCTAGTGGTACTTTTACTTTTATCTCAATATGATGCCTTCTGATAAGAATATGACGGAAAGAGGAAATTCAATTGCTTCAAGATGCATCTAAATGTGTCATAAGAAGGCAGAAAGTTTCAATCATTTGATGTGTGAATCAATGTGAGATTTTCTTAATTATGGGTGTGAATGCTGCTGCCTTAAAAAAAGCTTGATTGGATACAAATTTCAGTAAATCAAATAGCATAGACGAAGAAAAAAAAACATACCCTGATGTAGTGATTTCATTAGCCTCTTCCTCCTCAGACCTTACAATTTGGAATTTCTGTAATCTAGCCTTTTCCTTTCTGTTTTTCTTCTGCTTTTTTTTATAAGCTTTTTTACTCTCACTGGCATACCTAGCCTTCTTGTCCCTTGTCATACTGCAACAACAACAAGAAAGATCAGAAATCACAGATCTACTACATATACAAAGATTCAAAAAAGCCTAAAACAGAGAAAAAAGCAAAGTTTTTTAACTAAAACTTGATCTTTTATGTTAAGGGGCTCGAAGAAGAACTGAAAATTTGGAGGGTAGTAATTAATCAAACTTGATAGGAAGCAGACACTCCTCTGTGCCAAAAATCATCATATTCAAATACTTAAGGCAGAAACACTGGGATTCTGGGAGAGTCTTATTTTCCATAGTCATTTCCGGTCAAACTCAGTCGTGATAGACACTAAGAGACACTTTCACAATATACAAGTTATAGAAAACAACCAAAAGTTTAGAGTATAGAAAAACAAAGAAACCAATGAATTACGCATAGAAGCCACAATCTACATGCCATCATTGTATCCAAAACTAAATATAATTTTATCAGGTTCTTATTCTGACCATACACAGAACAAGAACTGCAGTTTGAAAAATAGACTCTTACAAGAAACATAAGCAATAAGCACAGATTTACGTAGTTTGGTAAGAAGTTTAGCTAAATGCAAGAGAAAACTAAATAGTACACCCCTGAGAGTTCAAGTTTGGCATGAGACATAAATTATAGCTCAAAGAGTCTGTCCCCTATTATAGTTAATGATGCAGAGGGATACTGCTACTACACATCTCAGCCATCATAAAAGAATACCGCATTAAGGCATTGACCAAATTACAGGGAAATTTCACTACTTATCAAGACTACAGAGAGATCAATTTGATTACACAAATGCACATATTCAGTGAACTAAGTAGTTATGAATTCGGACATTTCAGCATAATTATCTACGTGAAAGCCAATAGACATGAAGTAACAGTTGTTAGGTCTCTTTCCTGGCTCATATATATGAATTATAATTAAGAAAAAATACTCGTGATTTATCATATTTCAGTTATCCTGAATTACTAAATTCTGAACATTTGTCGATAACTAAAAAATGAGAAGACAATCTAATTAAAAATGCCCAAGTAGATAATCTAACAATGAACATAGTAAACCATCTTTGTAAAAACTCATAAAAATGATTGAATCCCAGAAATGAAAAAGAACAAATTTTGATGGAGAATCAGCCACTGCAACTTTAGTGTAACAATAAAACAAACAGTTGATGAACACCGCATAACCATAACTACATAGACACCAAATTGCCGAAATCCTTTAAGAAGCAAATAAAAATTTTCAATCCAATCAAAGCCCATTACTAGAACAACATCAGAAAATGGAATTGATAATAGTAACAGGGGATTTTTCTTAAACCATAGAAGAAGAAAAAATCCACTAGATACAGAAAATGAGAACGAGAAAATGAGAAGAATAGTGCGAAATACCTGTGTTGATCCTCAATCCATGGCTTTTATTATTCCTCAGTCAGCATCTTCAGGTTACATTTTCGTTTTTCTCTCTGAAGTGAACTCAGAGCAAAATGGAATCCTGGTTTTGAAAACTCGACGACTTTTTTAGTTTTTATATGCGAGTCAGAAGTTTGGTTTGAGTCAGGGTTCATCACGAGTTAGATCGGGAGTCAGCTGCGTTTGAACATACAATCACTTCTTACTGAATCAAGCAAATGACTTTATCTTATCTTTTATCTTATCTACAACCCATGCGTTTGATTTCGCAGGAAAATACTTCAAAATAAAATGTGGATCTACTGTCTTCTATGTTTAATTTACCAAAATGTTTGTATAGATGATTCCATTTGATATGTTTGCAGACTTAAAAGACATGTCCTGATTTCGATTTTGTCAAATGCAGGTATGATTTCTTTTGTTTGCAAAAGCTGATAGAAGTTGGAATGAGCCTACTAAAGGTGGTCAAGTTATTTCTTTTACTACCCCTCTAGATTAAATCAATCTTATTTAAAGTAAACATCAAACACCCGGATGATTCGGGAATCAATTTTTTTTTTTTTTTTTTGTTGGACTTGTAATTGTTTTTTCTGTGTTTACTGTTACATAAAAGTAAGCACTTATCTTCAATTTTTGTTCCCTTCATTTTTCTTCTTTGGTGGTGACTCAATGCAATGAACTTGTATCTCTAACATAAGTCTAATGAAGGTGTGAGAATAAATAAACTAGACATGATCAAGCCCATTTAGCAATGATGGCCCATTTAATAGTAGAGCAAATTCGACAATTCGCTGACGAATCAGAGGAGGACTCGGATGAAGAGGAAGAGGAAGAGGAACAAGTAGAAATAGTTAAAAAAAAAACTAGAAAGACGTCTAAAAAGCCTTGTGCTAGATATGCATACATTTCTGATGACGATTTGTGTTTGCCGCCAAAGAACCCAACTTATAGTGCTCCAAGAGATGGAGGGGAGGTATTGCTTGGCTACAAAAACACATGGGCTGTCAAGATCTTTGCGACAAAGGTATTGAATCTTAACCATCAAGATTTCTCAGTCATTTTATTATTTTTTGCATATATTTTTCGGTATATATTAGCATATAAGATATGATGTTGTTTTTGTAGGATCATAATAATGTTGTTCGTGTTTTGAGACGTCAAAAGAAGAGGATATGGAATATAGAGAATGAGTGTCATGAGGTCCGGTTGGCAGTATTTGATTGTGTACTATGGAACGCGATACAACATGCGCACCAAAAATTTGATGCTGTCACTGTTTCTGCATTTCCCGAGAGGGTTTATTCAGACACGGATACCTTTCATCTACCGTTTGGTGAGATGGCAATAACTCCAGATGATTGTTATCGAATCACAGGCCTACGAATTACCGGAACAAGTGTTCGAGATGGCTACGTTTAGACGAGCTTCAAAAGAGCCCGAGGAAGGTGATGAGTATAATGAGTTTGCAGCAGACCGGACGTACAAGAAGAAGTTGAAAAAGATCAAGATGAAAGTCTTGTTAGAGGAGTTTGGAGGGACGAAAGATTTGGTTTCTCAAGGAAAATTGGTGATGACATCGGAGAAGACTAAGCACCATGTGACTGCTTATTTATTATATCAACTAGGAACCATTTTCTTCCCCGATACTTCAGGTCACGTGGTAAATTCCCATTACCTCCAGCTATTGGACCCCCTTGATGAGGTGAACAACTACTATTGGGGCATTGCGGTTCTTTCATTCGTTCAAGCGGAGCTCAGAAAATCTTCGAGGCTTAAGAGTTGTTTTTTTGGAGGCTTATACAACCTTGTTCAGGTACCACGTTAAATTATCCTTTGTGTGTTTCAAGATATATTTGCAAACAAACTGAACTTTGTTTTTGATAAGTGAATGAATCATTTGTGGCTTCTTCTCATAGGTTTGGGTGTACGACCACTTCCCTAAACTGAAATTGTTTTATGCTCACACTCCTTGGCCTTATGGGAAGCCTACAGCTGGTAAATATGAATTTTTGAACTCACAGGACAGGGTAAGAAAAACAAGGTGTTGAGGTTGAGGGAGACATTGGATAAGGCAACGGTTGAAGATGTGGTTTTCCATCCATACATCATTCAATCTGATGAAGAAGAGGAAGATGTTGAGGTTGTTAATTTCACACCTATCGCGGGTTATAATGGACCGTTGTTTTATCTTTGAGGTTGTATAATGTATAATCCTCGAAGAGTATTGAAATAACTTTCTTGTATTCAAAGTGTCCCACAAGAGCAAAACTTCAACTTCAAGGTGAAGAAGCGGGGGAACTAAGAACACCGAAAAGAATTTTGTTCCAAAATACGGTCCTGCTCCATCAGTGGACCAATGGAACAACTTTGAGAATTATCTTATTCCAGCTAAAGAGTGTCAAGATTCGTATGATGAGCCAAATGCTGCTGACGAGGGATATATGGAATGGTATAAAAAAATTTCTCATCCTCGTGTAATAAACAGAGCCCAACAAGGCCATGTTGAGAAAGCGAAAGCGAAGGCAGTGGAGAAAGAGACTCAGAAAATTATGAAGCATACCCCTACCTGTGGTGATGAGGCCTTGATCTTATGGAATTCGGTGGTAAGATATTTACTCTTATGGAATGCGGCATATTGGAGCCTTAAGCTTCACGTCTTATTGAGTTGGTTGTCTAGGTTCCGATGGAGTAGGTGGGGTTGGTTGCGAGTGTAACATCGGTCCTTTTTTCTTAATATCCCGTTCACTTGTTTCTCCCTTTTCCATAAAATTCCTATCCATTTTCTTAGAATCTTCTTGGTACTTCGCCGCGGTATTCTCATGCCCCGAAGGATCTCTAGTAAAAGGGGTCATTTCACTTTTCCTCTTAGCCAATACCTTTGCATATTCTCTTACTTGTTTTTTTTTGTTTATTTGGTGCTTGGCCTACCTTTGCCCTTGCCTTTTTTTGGTTCTTGGACATTCTCTGAAGTGTGCGGATAAACGATTGGCCGTATGTCATCCCAAAAGATTTGCCTTTCGAGTTTGTTCATGTTCTGGTACATCTCGATAACAATTCTTCCCATTTCATTATCACCAAACTCTTCTCCGGCATCGCCCTTTGGAGGAGGGAAAAAACTTAATTGTTTCCAATATGGATCTATATCGCTTAAAGGAATTATGGCATGTTCATAATTAACTATCATATGGCGACAAGGGAGTCTCATAGACTTCATCATGTTGCAAACACGCACCTCTTCCGGGTTGGTTCCCCATATATTAATCAAATTCAATTATACCATTAACCTCTTAATGCAAGCATGTGAAACATTATAATGGAGTCCCTTGAACAATCGAAGGTCCTCCACTTTCTTGATGTTACCATATTTTTGTACAATCTTTTTGTACTTCATGATGCGGCTTTTGAAACTTCTCTTTAATTTTATCAATCTCGCGGTTGAAGTAATTATCTATTGTGTTAAACACAATCACAAAATTATCGACACATCCAAAAAGATCCTTCTTCAACCGGGTGGTGAGTCGATTCTAACAAACTTGTCGCTTGATTCCTAAAGCGCTATTTGTGTGGTTCCAATCATTGCTCAACCACATATGTTACAATATCCTCTGATACATGTGTATCTTTCTCTCTCCGGGAACTAGTGATCCTCAAGAAGGATTGAGGATAGAATTGTAATTTAAGGAAGGAATGCTGATTTTTAGGCAGTATTCTTAGATGAGGATGATGAAGAAAAAACAGTACACTGAAATAAGCTTGCCCATCTCTATTCTCCTTTAAGACTGTGATTGAAAACAATAAGACGGAGTTGAGACTTGGGGAGAGTTTAAAACTTAGTGAATTTCTGCAACTTTGAATATTTTGGTTTTTGAATTCCGACTCCAAATTAAAACAAGAAGTGAGATGGGGTTTGAGTTATTGAATTGCTTTAGCCTATCTCTGTTCTCCTTTAAGCCTCTGTGACTGACAACAATAACCACAATTGAAACTTGAGGAAATTTTGAAACTCAGTGAATTCTACAACTTTGAAATTTTTGTGATATTTTGATTTTGGGAGTTTGGATTTCATGTTATATAGGCGGAGAAAAAGAAGAAAAATTAATTCTAGTCTCAAATGAGGCTAAACAAGAAGTGAGATGGGGTTTGAATTATTGAATTGCTTTAGCCTATTCTCGTCCCATTATTGACGTTTGGCAGTAGGTAAGTAGGTGCCAAAATGCCATGTAAACGAAAGCTTTGTGGAGTGACAATGAATGCACTACGTACTAATGAGCACATGATGAAAAGAAATTCATTTTATTTCTTCTTCCTTTTAAAAGAGAGGAGGTTTCCTGGAAGCATCAAGGGTTTCCATATATGAGCACACCTCACTCTGTACCAGCCTCACTAACTAGCTTCCTAAATGCGTGTAAAATAAAGCTTTGTGGGGGTAACAATGAATGCACTGAGAGAGTGGGTGAGATAAAGAGAGAGAGTGACTGTAGATCACAACTTGAAAACTATTCTTACAATTCAAGGAAAACAATGAATTGATCGCCAGGCATGGTGCTCCGGCGATTTTCCGGCGATTTTCCCTGTCGCCTGCAATTCAAGGATTCACCATGGGTTCGTTGATTCTTCCGTTGTTTTTCGATTTCTTCTTGTTTGGTTTTCCACGGCTTTTCCTTTCTCTAGTTTTCAATTCAGTTTTTGTACGCTGGTTTGTTTGCTTTTTAGGGTTCAAGTTTTTTGTTTTAGGGCTTTTTTTTTTCTTTTCCAATCGCCATGCCTAGATTCACTAGGACTTCTGCCTGCGCCTCGACAGCTCCTTCTTCCCAGGTGCTCTCAGGTTCTTCCCCAACTACAGCCGCAGTTATACCAGACGACACCTTTTGCCATTGCCCATTCAAGCACTTCCACAGTTGCCAAGATGGGGTTAACGGCAGAGGATACACCAAGGGTTCCTTTCTGAAGCATTTATATGACAGGCATCTATCTTCTGAAGATCATAAAACCGTCTGCAGAGATTTAACCGCCAACAATTTGAACATATACTTGGCGTGGGAGAAAGTGTTGGGCTGTTTACGTATGTGGTTGTGTGGAAGATGTATGCATCTCCATAGTTGGAGGAAGTCGTGTAAAGGCCGAGAAGGAGTTGTCCATGGAGATGTCGTTGCAGGGCCTCTCAATGGTGCAGCTGCTGATTTTCTTCTCCATGGGATAGATAAACCAGCTGAGGTGGGTGTCGCTTGCTCAGGTTTTTCTAGTGATGTTGTTTGTGATGCTGTAGTTGAGGAGGGTATTCGAGATGCTATCACTGAAGAGAGTATTGCCACAGAAGAGAGTGCTGTCGGAACCCTCTCCACTGATCTTCTTAATGCCATATTTCAGCGGCAGTTCACGACTGTCACCTGCATTCCTTATCAATGCAGGTTAGCCTTCTCCAGAACGCTGAAAGCATGCCTTGATAAGGTTATTGCTAGCCCTGGAAATCTGGTAGCGTGGTTGCAGTTGGTTCTTTTACCAACCTGTACTCTTACCTTGTTTCAACCGCGTAACTCAGCTGAAAGGAAGTCTGGAAATAGGAAACGCCTGCAGATCCTTGCCATCAACCAAGCCCTTGCTGCTTGGAAGGAGCCCAACGGTTGTTTCACTTTGGCGAACAAATTGTTACAACAACCACTCCGTAATGGGTCTAAGAAAGCTGATTCGAAGAAACAAGGTGCGGCTACTTTGCTGGCTTGTCAAAAGAAGTTGAATCGGCCATTTCAGCTAAGCAGCCATCGTGAGTGTTGTCGTCACTGGGGTAGCTCCATGCAATGAGGATACATTTCATGATTTACAAGAAAAGCACCCGTCCCGCACCTCCACCCGATGTTTATGATGACGGTGCCGAGATTGACCCAATTACAAAGTGGCTTCTTCAAATAGTTTTAGGAGCCATTAGGAGCTTCCCAAAGGGCACCTCATGTGGCCGTGATGGTCTCCGCGCGCAGCATTTGGTTGATGTATTGAGTGGGGAAGCAAAGAGTCGTTGCATTTAACTACTTGCTTCTATTACGGGGGTTGTCAACCTTTGGTTGGCTGGTAAGTGTCCCGTGGTTTTGGGCGAGTTCATTGCTAGTGCGCCCTTAACCCCGTTACTTAAACAGGGGGTGGTATTAGGCCAATTCTTTGTTGGCACGGTTTGGCGTAGGTTGGTTTCGAAAGTGGTCGCTTTTTCATTTCGGAAAGGACATGTCGTCCTATTTGGGTGATTACCAATTTGGTGTTGGTGTGCCCGCCGGTGGGGAAAGTATTCTCGCATGTCAGTAAACCGCTTACTTGAGAAGGAGGGGCCACGGACAAAATGTCAATGTTGCTCATTGACTTTTCCAATGCTTTCAACATGGTGAGCAGATCTCGGCTCATCAAGGAGGTCCGCATTCATTGTCCAGGTATTTCTCGCTGGGTGGAATTTTGTTACTTGTGGCCTGCTAAATTATATTACGACCATTATATTTTGTCGTCTGCACTTGGAGTCCAGCAAGGTGACCCTCTCGGTCCCTTGTTATTCGCTTTGACACTTCACCCTCTGGTGAAAACTATTGCTTCTCTTTGCAAACTCCATTTGCATGCCTGGTACCTTGATGACGGTACAATTATTGGTGATACTTTGGAGGTATCCAAAGCCTTGAGCATAATCGAATCGAAGGACCACGCAGAGGTTTACATCTCAACATAAAGAAAACAAGTCTTTTGGCCTTCTATTGACCCCTGGCTATGTGCACGACGGTGTTTTCCCGTTGATATTGGTAGACCTTCTAATGGTGTCAAACTTTTGGGCGGACCGGTGAGTTTAGATCCGAACTTTATCAGCGATATGATGTTGAGCGGGGGTGAATAAAATGTTCAATTAATGACTGCAATCAAAAAACTCAAGGACCCTCAAAGTGAGATGCTATTACTTCGCAATTGCACTGGGGTGTCTAGATTATATTTTGCAATGCGTACTACCAATCCTGCAGCCTTGCATCCAGCCACTGCTCTTTTTGATGATCATTTACTTAAGTATTTGAGACTACTAATCACTGGTGATGGTGCGGGGTTTGGTCCCTTACAAAGACGGTTGGCTACCCTTCCTATCAAGGATGGTGGACTTGGCGTTTACACCATGGTCGATACCAGCACTTACTGTTACCTCGCTTCTCAGAGCCAGACTACTTCGGTGCAGAAGGTGATCCTTGGTAACTCGTTTTCAACAGACAAAGGTTCCGCTTATCAGTTTGCACTTCAGAGATTTATCCAGGTTTGTGGACTACCTTCTACTTACTGTGTCGATGATACTGCCCCCCCTTCCATGCACTCCCTGGCAGTCACTTATTTTGATGCGGTTAAGAAGCGAATCCCAGACCAATTTTCTATGTCTACAAGAGACTCCATTTTGTGGCGGTGCAATCGGGTTAAGCATGCTCAAGACTATTTATTGGTCTGTACCCATTAGCGGGCTCAACCAATGCATTGACCTAGGCGTTCGGTAATCGTGCTTTGTTATCGTCTTGGCATCCCTCTCGTTTGTTGAGAATGGTTTATGCCCAAGTTGTAACAAACCCATGGACATTTTTTGGAGATCATGCGCTTCACTGTGCCAAGGATATAGGCCCTAAGTTTCGACATGATATTGTTCGTGATGTAGTCGCTGACATTTGTTACAAAGCTGGCGTACCTGCACGTAAGGAAGTTTCTCTTGGTTTTCTGAGTGAGGATGACAAAGATCTGAAACCTGCTGATATTCTTGTGCTCAATTGGGAAAATGGACAAGATGTTTGTATGGATGTCACAGGTGTCTCACCCTTCACTGGTGAAGGCATTCGCTCTTTTGTCCCAGGTAAGGCTATCTCGAGCGCAGTTTCACGTAAACACACTAAATATTTGGACAAGTGTGTTTCACATGGTCACGGTTTGGGAGTTTTAGCTTTCACCACCCTAGGGGAACTTGGTGAAGATACTTTGTGTTTTTTCAAGCGTCTGAAAAATTGTATAGTTACCAAAGATGCTAGTAGGGGGTTTGGTAGTTTTATTTTTCATAGATTAGGCATTGCTATTCAAAAAGGTGTTGGAGCCCAGCTTGTTGCTAGGTTACCAACCAAGAGCTTTGTTTAAAAATGTTACATAAAGTTCCCTAAATTCTTACAAGAGTAAATTATTTTTCTTCTGAAACGGAGGACAGAAAACAAACATACGACTACAATGTATGGTGAACAAACAAGGGCAACAATCCGCAAGAGTAACGTGAAGGTTTTGCTATGTCTTGTCCACAGCCACTAGATTGACATTCAAAAACTGCTCCAGCTAGCATCTTCCTTGTTCTGACAATACTTTCCATGGACGTTGATATTAACTTGCTTGGCAGATTTCAGTGATGTAGAGTTTAATGGCGATTTCTGTTTCACCTCCTCTGCATATAGTTTCAATATGTTTGCTAAATCTTCCAGGAAAAAGTGTTTACTTTTGCTGCCTTTGTGGCTGTTCTAGAATCTTTTGAATTTGGAGCTTCTCTTGTATACTTCTACGTACATTTGTTCTTTTTTTTTTTTTTTTTGCCCTTTTGCATTAAAAAAAAAGAAAAGAAAAGGATTTTTCAAAGTAGTATAAGATACCCGACATCCTTGAGTAAATCATTTATATTCTTCTTGCTTTCAAAAGAAAAGGTAAACTACCTACAATATAGCACACGCATCTAGCTAGTAGCTAGGCCATGCGCCAAAACATACTGCATACATGCAGAAGAGTGTGGTAACGTAACACCAATAAAAGCCTCTGTTGCAACTTGCAACAAAGCAAAAAGGACTGTAAGTTAATAGCATACAAAGGAAGGCTCAAAAACGCTGGACTATGAAAGACATCAACAATGGAAGGCTCAAAAAAGGACTGTAAGTTTATAACGTATCAGCCTTAATCTTCGATTGAAAGACATCAACAATGGAAGGCTCAAAAACGCTGGACTATGAATGATATCAAGAGGCCATAAGCAAGTAGCATACAAAGGAATGACGATGTAGCACTAGCATAAACATTTTGATTAGTTTCCTCCAGCATTCCAAATATTTCCATTTAATATTGCTAACTCATCTGTATAAGATAGCTAAACATGAGTTAGACATGAAAATATTAGAGGAACTAAATACTCCAGTAACATGTGAAATGAACTTCTTGATTTCGTAAAGTTCACACTCAATATGTCTAATCCAGCGTCGAGTCTGTGTCTGGTATTATCGATCGTGTGAGTTTTTGTTTCAAACAATATTGGATGTGGGTAAAGGCCGGGTGACATATTAACAATTAAAACATAGTTGGGTCAATGTTATTGTGCCAGTAGGGGAAACAGGGGGTCAAAATTTTGGGATGCCAAACAATGAGTTTTTGTTGAACATTTGGAATGTTTGCCTAACGTATGACGAAAAATTCCAAGACCATCAAAAACAAAACTAAGAAAAAATACCCGAAGTGTACGCCAATTGAAATTCTTGTTGATTAAAATGTTTTATGGAGAACAAATTTCCCTGGTCTGTTGTTCAATTACATAATTTAGATTGGTAGATTCAGTACCACACACTGAATGTTACCAAATTCACCGTATAATGACTGCTACATTTACGAGTTAAAAATTGAGAAAATGTATTTGCACTAAATTTTAATGCCTTCATATATAAACAGTTTGAATCATCTTTCGGTTAGTTTCCTCCAATATTCCATTTGGCGATCTCCATTCTTTTTCTTTCTTCATTTGCTTCTTCTCTGCATTTAATTCCAGATTATAATCTTTTAACCAAAACTCATTTCCACGCCTATTTTATTAGTGGAAATACTGGATTTCCACTAATCTATTTTTAAAAAACAAAAATATAGTCAGACGAATATGGTTTAAATACCTCAATTAGACACGAAGATGGTATTAAATCTTCCATGGTAGACAAACACGAATTTGGTTAGTCATATACTCCAATCTTAATAAAATAGGCGTGACCTCCATATGGCACATGTATTGAACTCCTTAATTAGGATTCCAATGAGTTAAACGCAAATGAGCCGGTAACTAACCAACGCCACAAAACTGATTTAGACTCTAGCTGTATACGTAAAAGCGGAGAAAGAGGTCCCCAGAAAAGTAGGTCAGTGTCGTGTTGACCGCTGATTGGCATTTATCAAGGATGATGATGCTGTACATTTATGTGCGACTTCTACCTATTGACTTAAGATACCTATTGACTTCTACATTTATGCTGTCCATCATAAAGATATACTCCTACCTTGTAAATTATTATTTCTTAGCAATCGATTTAAGCACGTGCATACGCACGAGCGTAACACTTGTTAGCACAAAAATGAATGAAACTTATAGAGGAATAATATTATTAAGCGTTCCACCTATTGCCACTCACACTTTTCCTATTTGCCGCATTCATTAGAATTTTTAAAATAAACATACTTTTTAATTTATTTTTTCTTATTTACCACTTATAAAAGTCAAATTAAATTTGACTATAATTATCACCATTGTAATTTGTCTTCATCTCCATTAATCTTTGTTTCCCTTAAAAACCTAACAATAAAAAAAAATGATCATATTACCAATCTTTCACGAAATGTATATACTTATCATATTTTGTTTGTATCATCTTCGAAGTATATATATACTTGATCATATTTTGCCTAGTAAAAGTGCGTAAGAAGCAAAATGACGAGTTAAAAAATAAATAATTAATTGGGGGATAAAAAATAATAATTGGGATATAGGAAAATGACAAAAACTGGATCCAAATATAAAATCAAGGTCACCCCTTATCTAAGTATTTTAAGTAATTCCTAATCTACCTCTCATTAATCCAGATTAGTGATTAATAATAATTAGTAAAATCATAAGATTTTGATAAATGATTAGTGTGTATTATTATCTTGGCATTTTCAGGGGCGACCCCAAAAGAATTAGGGGCGACACTAAAAGACAAAAAAGGTCACCCAAATGTAAATCTAAGCTACCCTTATCTTCGATTTTTCGAAATGGCCAATATGCCCTTATATAATCGGGAGCCTACACCATAATCGGTAGGTTAAAGGTGAATCGGTAGATTTTGAAACTATACCTACCGATTATTGTGTAGATACTTTAAACTAATAATCCTTTTATAATCGGTGAGCTTATCCAACTTGCAAGACTACCGATTATAAGGAGCCCCATATTCAACCTTGGCCAAATTCCATAGGTTTTGAGGGGTGCAGAGCCAACCATAACCACTTAGCTTGAGCTTTGGATGTAGCCATAATCGTAAGCCTAATAGGTTACATACACTACTGATTATAAGTTGCCCCAAAATGAGTTTTTTTCTAAAATCCTTCACGTAATGAATTTTTGAAATCTACCGTAATCGGTAGGGTATATAATTATACAACCCCCCGATTATAACGAGCCCCTGATCCAACCTTTGCCATATTTCATAGGTTTGGAGTGTACACAGCTAGCCATAACCACTTGGTTCGTGTTTTGGATGCAGCGTTAATCGGGAGTTAAATATATTACCAAACCATCCGATTATGGGTTGCCCCAAAATGAGTTTTTTCCAACTTTAATTGAGATAGATAGATAGAAAGAGAGTGAGTGTAGATCACAACTTGAAAACTATTCTTACAAGAAGAGTAAATTATTTTTCTTCTGAAACGGAGGACAAAAAACAAACATACGACTACAATGTATGGTGAACAAAACAAGGGCAACAATCCGCAAGAGTAACGTGAAGGCTTTGCTATGTCTTGTCCACAGCCACTAGATTGACATTCAAAAACTGCTCCAGCTAGCATCTTCCTAGTTCTGACAATACTTTCCATGGACGTTGATATTAACTTGCTTGGCAGATTTCAGTGATGTAGAGTTTAATGGCGATTTCTGTTTCACCTCCTCTGCATATAGTTTCAATATGTTTGCTAAATCTTCCAGGAAAAAGTGTTTACTTTTGCTGCCTTTGTGGCTGTTCTAGAATCTTTTGATTTTGGAACTTCTCTTGTATACTACTACGTACATTTGTTCTTTTTTTTTTTCCCCTTTTGCATTAAAAAAAAAAAAAGGATTTTTCAAAGTAGTATAAGATACCCGACATCCTTGAGTAAATCATTTATATTCTTCTTGCTTTCAAAGAAAAGGTAAAGTACCTACAATATAGCACACGCATCTAGCTAGTAGCTAGGCCATGCGCCAAAACATACTGCATACATGCAGAAGAGTGTGGTAACGTAACACCAATAAAAGCCTCTGTTGCAACTTGCAACAAAGCAAAAAGGACTGTAAGTTAATAGCATACAAAGGAAGGCTCAAAAACGCTGGACTATGAAAGACATCAACAATGGAAGGCTCAAAAAAGGACTGTAAGTTTATAACGTATCAGCCTTAATCTTCGATTGAAAGACATCAACAATGGAAGGCTCAAAAACGCTGGACTATGAATGATATCAAGAGGCCATAAGCAAGTAGCATACAAAGGAATGACGATGTAGCACTAGCATAAACATTTTGATTAGTTTCCTCCAGCATTCCAAATATTTCCATTTAATATTGCTAACTCATCTGTATAAGATAGCTAAACATGAGTTAGACATGAAAATATTAGAGGAACTAAATACTCCAGTAACATGTGAAATGAACTTCTTGATTTCGTAAAGTTCACACTCAATAATATGTCTAATCCAACGTCGAGTCTGTGTCTGGTATTATCGTGTGAGTTTTTGTTTCAAACAATATTGGATGTGTGGGTAAAGGCCGGGTGAAATATTAACAATTAAAACATAGTTCGGTCAATAATATTGTGCCAGTAGGGGAAACAGGGGGTCAAAATTTTGGGATGCCAAACAATGAGTTTTTGAACCTTGTTGAACATTTAGAATGTTTGCCTAACGTAGGAGAACAAATTTCCCTGGTCTGTTGTTCAATTACATAATTTAGATTGGTAGATTCAGTACCACACACTGAATGTTACCAAGTTCACCGTATAATGACTGCTACCTTCACGAGTCAAAAATTGAGAAAATGTAACAACACCTCAATTCACATTTACACTCATATTTGCCCTAAATTTTAAGGCCTTCACATTCAAACAGTTTTAATTATCTTTCGGTTAGTTTCCTCCAATATTCCATTTGGGGATCTCCATTCTTTTTCTTTCTTCATTTGCTTCTTCTCTGCATTTAATTCCAGATTATAAAATCTTTAACCAAAACTCATTTCCACGCCTATTTTATTAGTGGAAATACTGGATTTCCACTGATCTATTTTTAAAAAACAAAAATATTGTCAGACGAATATGGTTTAAATACTACAATTAGACACGAAGATGGTATTAAATCTTCCATGGTAGACAAACACGAATTTGGTTAGTCATATACTCTACGTAAGTCCCAATCGTAATAAAATAGGCGTGACCTCCATATGGCACATGTATTGAACTCCTTAGGATTCCAATGAGTTAAACGCAAATGAGCCGGTAACTAACCAACGCCGGGCACCATGAAAGGCTGCAGTTGTAAATTTGTGAAAGCCGAAACAATTGTACCCCGGCTGGTGATTGTGAGGCTCCGATTGTTAACCGCAGGAGACACCAGAGCTATTTGCCTTTCCATCCCTTGGAATTTGGACAGAGAGGGAGGGCATGGCTTTTGGATTTTCATATTCTAAATATCGTAAAGAACTGAACAATGTAAACATATGGCGAGTGCCTAATCGAATTGATCGTATATGAACCCACCGAGCACATTACTGAACTTTTAGCCGGGCCTTATTTTAATTGGCTTTTCTTAAATATAGCCCACACTTTTATTATTGATAACCCATGAAACTTAGTCAATCAAATTGACCAATGAATCAAGTTTGACCTTTCTTAAATATAGTTATTAACCATAGCCCACGGAATTAAACTTGTCCAGATTGAAATCCCATACAACGCGCGCGTTCTTCATTATTTTTCCCATCAAAGTATTTTTTTCTTCAGATTCCATCTCCCCTTACTTCTATGATTGACACTCTCTTCCCGTTTGAAAGATATTCCATTGATTCCTTTTGGTCTGAAGTATAGCTTCCTCCATCGCAGCGAGCTCATTCCATTGCCATCTCGTATCACAGTCACATCATCTCCATTCTCGAGCTCTTTTTATCTTCACTGCCAATGTAAGGTTCATCACAGCATCATCATCGTTCAAAGGCCAGCACCGGCACAAGCTCCATCCTCTATGTGCTATCTAGATCACCATGAGCTTCTCCATCAAGAACATCGTCATGTTTAGTGCCATGGTTGGCAGCAACAGCAACCTCCAGTTCATCATCACAGCCATAATCATTTTTTATATTTATTTTTGATCAGCAAAAATATATATTGATAATGAATAAAGAATACACAATCACCGATGATAAAAACATCCATCATTCTTATCACTGCCATCGAGAATGGCCCCATCAATCACGATGATAACAACATCAGCTATATCACACTGCCAAGCTCGAGTTCACTGATTTCGGGATCAGGCTAGTTTTTTTTTTTTTTTATCGGTTAGTACCCATTGTGCATTAAGTAGGAGGCCGATCCAACTCGTTCTTTTTTTTTTATCGGGTCAAGAGTTTGGTGTTGTACTGTTTTTTCTTGGTTTATTTGTGTTGGAATCTTGCAACAATGAACATCACGTTAGATTTATCAAAAATAATATGTAAAGAACTAATGCGAAACAACTCTACCAAAATAACTTGACGAGGGCAGAATCACAGGTTCAACAAGTTGTCCTTAACACATTAGTTCGCAGGTATACTCGAGTTGAGTAATGCTAAACCACTCATAGCGAAGATGTCCAGGATAAGACTGCCCGATATAACTTGAGTTAGCACAACGCAAGTTACCCTCTCTTCGAACTCAGCAACAGGGATGGATGTAAAAACTTATGGAGAAAACCCTAGAATAAAAGAAGAATTTTTCGGTGTGTTGAAAACAGATTTTCGAGTTGTATTTATAGAATGAAAATACTTGCAAATCAAGTTAGGTTTTGGTTTTCTTCAAAAACAAGTAAAGGGATTTTTACCATAAATAAAACTCTTAAGAAATAATCTTGGAATTAATTTCCTAAAGAAAAAATCGCCAAAAATAAATCCGTGTAGAAAAGGGACTTGGTGCATGGCATACGCGCATATAGCATGGGTAAAAATAAATCATAAGTGTATGATTATATAGTGGAGCTCCTCTTTAGTTTTCCACAATGTGAGACTAAAGGTTCCACTTTATTCACCCAAAAATGAGTGAGTATCCTTAGACCTTTAGAGCAACTGCAGTCATACGACTATAACTAAAGACTAAATACCAAATGAAAACTAAAAAAATGGGTTTAGTCAGTGCTGAGACGTTACGGTGCTGGAATAAATTTGGTGGAGCGGATGTATAAGAGTTCGTCTGATATGGGGCGTAGGTATAAAATGTGCTCGGGTGGGACGTAACTTTAATTTACGCCTGAAGTCGGGCGTAGCCTAAAATTGCGTTTTGGTGTGGGGCGAATATATAAAACCGCCGAAGGAGAGGCGTAACTTGAAACTACGCCGACGGGACGCAATTAATAAATACGCCCGGTGGGACGCAATTAAAACACTACGCCTGATGGGGCGTAACACTGAACTACGCCCAATGGGGCGTGAATTGCAATTACGCCTGATGGGGCGCAACTGGGAAACCCGCCTGATGTGTAGTAAAAAAGGTGAATCGAGGGGATGAAAAAGCCCTTTTCAATCTACATAGGAGTATTATTTTTTTCGATTCCTTCTGCTAATGAAAATACCAGGATTTTGGCTTTATATTTCTCCTAGTAAGTTTAGCTTAAAAAAAAAGGAGCAGGATTTTATTTATTTCTGGAAGATTACGCAAATTCCGTTTCATGGTTTCCATCCGTCTCTTAAAATAGGCCACAGAAACTTTTCCCGGGTCTTACTAATCCATTCAAAAACTTTTACAGAAAATAAACAAATTATCAAATTAAACTCAAAATGTAAGATGGAATTTAATTCAACCAATTGTATACAACAATAATTAATTCTTATTAATTTGTTGGAGGGAGGGGGCGTAGTTTAAAATTACGCCCCATACATTTTAAGGCGTAACTAATAATTGCGCCCGGCTTTAGGCGGACTTTAAAGTTACGTCCCATCGGGCGCAATGGAACCATACCGCCTGGTTGAGGCGCAATTGTAACATACCGCTCGATATCAGGCGCAAATGTAAACTACGTCTCATCGGGCGTAGATTAAAGTTACGTTTGAAACAGACGAAGCTATTATTTGCGCCTGACTACCAAGCGCAAATTAAAATTACGCCCACTCGAAACGCAACTAATATTTTTTGATGTCGGGCGTAGTCTTAAATTACGCCCACCAAAACCATACTATCGACCAAATATAGTTTGGTTTTTGGTTATAGTCTGGTATTTGATCGATACTCCTCTCCGTAGCGTCTGGGTTTTCGACCAAATTTTTAGTTATAGTCGATGACTGTGGTTGCTCTTAGGTCATTAGATCAAACCACACCAAGACCATAAAACCTTTTAATTAAAACTCATTTATTGTGCATTTGCAAAATTCGGAAGACAAACAATAAAATCTGAATTTTTGTATATCATTTGGAATGTTCGAAAAAAAGGTCCAAACCATCTAAAAGCAAATTTAACAAGAAAATAAAACAAAATGTACACCAATTAAGGCAAAAATTTTGGAATAGGAATATATAGTTTGATTATTGAGATGTTTCATTCACCACGTTGATTGCCGAAGTCTGAAATGTTTGATTCACAACAAATTTTCCCAGTGGAAGAGAACTGATGAATTGAAATGTACACTCACTTTGATATTTAGTTCATAGTTGGCCTTAATCAAAAACTGGACTAAATGGTAATCAATTGAAATACGAGATAGAAATTGAGCAAGCTGATCTTATTACTTAAAAGATACATAAATCTTAACAAGAAAACAATGGACTTTATTAATACAACTACGGTCCTATTACACTGCAACAGAATCAAACCCTTCCCAAGTTGCACCGGCATAAGTCCTAACAACGATAAGTACAGACGCATGTCTGTAGCCTGGGTATTCCGCAAGTTGCACCAGCATACTTTTTCCCATGTCTCTGCTCACAAGGAATTTGACAGCAAGGTCTTGCTCCTTCTAACTCGCAGGCGTCCATACCTAAAACGCATTCCCAACTTTCGCTACAGAGTTTTTGCCCCATTGCACCTGCAGTTAGGTATAACAAATTATGCATGATCTATATAGCAATGCAGAATAAGAATCTTTTAGGTAAGAATCTTCCATTTTGCTAATTAACTCATCAACTTACATATATACTTGATGAAGCAGGAGGACTAAAAAAGATCAAGAGAATTAATTACCTGAAATGAGGATGATAAAGAAAATGTAGTGTAGAAGCTTATTGGCCATCTAGATCTTATGCTCTCCTTTAAAACTCTGCAACTCAAAACAAAAACCAAAAACAATTCTTTGCCAACTTCCCTATTCTTGATTCTTGAAGACTTCTTCTTCAAACTCAGTGGAGTTAGTACACTCAGAGAAATCTTCAACTTATATTCTGTGAATTTGGGATTTTGAACTCCATTTTATAGGAGTGAAGGAAAATAACTGAGGATGGGGTTATTGAAAAATGATGTACTATTGTTGAAATCTATTCACCGATATGGCTGGACATATTTCTTTTACGTTTTGAAATAATGTGTTGGATTTGCCTATTCTCGTACCACATTATTGCAGTTAGGCAGTGCTGATGGAACTATTAAGTACTACTACGTGCCATGTTGTGTTTGGAACTACTCTGAAAAACGAAAACTTGATGCAAGAAGATCCAGTGGATTTGTGTCACACCTCCAAAATGCTCTTGCAAATTTCTGCGAAAGTGTAACCCGGCAGCACAAATGGTTCTGTGAATAGCTTCACCCAATTGCACTTCAGCCTTATAAGTTTGCACCTATGCAAACAGCCAACACATCAGGTCAATCAGCGGAAGTCTTTACAGCCTTCTTTCACTTCTCAAAACTCATCAAATGCACCCCATAATACATTCAATCTTTGCCATACTTTACCAACAACAAATCAGTCAACCAAGAACACTTAGAACATGACACAATCAACTCTTTTATTGCATCAAAGGGAAGAAATACAAAACTTGCCCACTTGGGACTTACATGACTTGTTTGCCTTCAAACCAAGTCTTAGTCTTACAAAAACTCTCCTATTCACTCACATATGCAAACCTCACTCTCACATATGCTCTCTATGCAAGCCTGCCGAATTTTCCCCTCCTTAGGACTATTTATACAGCAGCTTTACTTGGCCAAACCGTGCATAACCGTTACACACGCATGGAACAGCCATCTGTCCCATAAAGCAGTTCTACCAACCGCCAATAACTGTGCTAACTGGCCAGTTCCACTCCAACTCGCACCAATCATCCAACACCTGTTCTTTAGCAGTTAGAACTCTTCTCCCACGCTTATAAACTTCTTTATAACCGCTCCTTTTCATCACGCATCATTGGCATGCATGTGAAGCTCGTAACTAACTTGCAACCGTCACTTGAGCCATATTGCACCACTTGTTTTGGCATACTGGATTCTAGCTTGCGCCCACGCTCAGCCCTCTTGGCCCTGCATGCTTATCATTCTAAACTCATGCACGGACAATTCTCAAGCATCAAACATCGAAACCAGCTCCTTAAGCTCACTCTAGTTGCTCATGCGTCATATGTGCTTCACTTTGCCAATTAGCTTGATAACAGCAATGCAACTCTTGCATTGCTAGCTTGTTTGCATTATTCAAGCTTTGGCCAACCTTGAATATATGCCATAGACCATCCCTTAGTCTATTCTTCATTCTTGCATCCTCCTTGAGCTTGGGCCAACCCAATTCCATGGATATGCATCGATGCCAACATCGCATGTTGCATCTGTCACTTTGGCCATGTCTTGCCTTTCCTCAATGAAGCTTCATTGTGTCGGCCAATAAGCTTCATCACTTAGCCAAATGTGTTTACAATGTAATGCTGCACTTGCACTACATTGGCCCTGTGGGTTTATGTCATTCTTGACACTTGCCAATCTATACCGTAATACCGCTATTATGGCTTGCGTTGCGCTATTATAGCTTACGTTGCGCTATTATGGCTTCGCGTTGCACCATCACGGCGGAACTCTGACTTGGCCTGCAACTCTGTAACGCGTAATCATTATGCGTCACTTGCAGCACCGTTATAGACCTCCCCCACCTAATCCGTTCAACGTCCTCGTTGGACGCGACACAGTATGAACACCATACTTGTCTTAACTTTGCTTCACTTGCTTTCAGAACCTTTTCTGAAAATCGGTAACTACTTTTGGCTAACCCTTGCCATCTTAGTTTTGTTGCTTTGCTACTGATCTCATAAGTTTGAGCCACATCTCGGCGCTGTGCACTACGCTTATGCTGCTACTCAAATTATGCATCAATACCCAAATGCAAATCTGAAATTCTTCTTAGCCAATTCCCTTTAGCTTGAATTTCTTCTTGAATCATTTACGCCTAAGTGTACGCACTGAATGATTCTTCTTCTACTGATCACCACGATCATTGCCATCGTTTCCCGACTTTGCCTCTTACATCTCACTCAACGTGACAAGGACTTGTAAACGACTTGGCCTTGGTTTCAATCAATTTTGCTGGCAACCCTCCTTTGAACTGTTGTTCTCCGCGATCCTCATCAAGCATGTCACAAAGTAACCGGGGTTCTCTTTGCATTAGACACCCGCATCCAATACTTCATGCCTCGCCAAACTCTGACTATGCAAACATCATTCAAGAACTCATTTCTATGAATGTAGCCATCAAGTATAAGCTCTTATACTTATGCCATCTTGCATACCCGTACTTAAATGGTGAGTTTTCCTTGCTCAACTTCCATGCAAAAAACTATTGAGTTGCACAGCCCGTTTAAAACTGTGACTCACTATCTCTTGGACATATCATTAGCTAACCCTTTAGCTGTCCATATGCCATGCCTTCAAAGCCAATATATCTCCAAATACTTCTTTGAAATGCATTGCTAATCGCCTGGAAAGTGTGTGTCTTTCTCCAAGGCCATGAGTTCTACCCAACTCATGCTTTGTTGATAAAATGATTTCTAACTTGTTGTATTGCTTGCACTGTCGCTGCCCATCTGCCATCGTGCCATTTTGCAATCTCCCAAACAGCAACATCACTTCTTTATCAATTAGGACCCCTGTCCTATGCTTTGCTTATTAGCTTTCAACTTGTCTTGTCATTGCATACGTTAGGCTAAGTATGCTACTTGCAGCATCTCCCCATGAACTAGTTTTACATCGTAAATAAAGAGGCAAGCCTTTATAAACGAAAACACCTTCATTCATTACTGCTCTTACATGACAATACCATGTACCATTACATGATTGATCCACTCGATCACTTTTGGAAAGCTAAAACTTCATTAACAAAGCAACTTGCTTACACCAAAGCAAAGTATATACAAACTTGAAGACTCAAATAAAAGTCTATACAACTAAACTCTACACACAGAGTTTGCAACATAAAACAACTCAAGCTATATAAAACAAGGCCAACAACACTCCTGTTTTGGCATCCAAAGTGTTGTCAGTGGAGACAACAACACTTGCTTGTTTTTAGCTTAATTTCTCTTGTCGAAGTCAGCGACTATTTCGCTACGAGGTCTCTTCCTCGAACCTTCACTTCGGCCTTCGCAAGTCTTGCTAGAATGAATCCCATAATCATCCCCAACTGATACATTGAGTTGTGCCTTGAATGGACAGCTTCTAGCGAAGTGTAAACCTTTTCAAATGAAACATCCCCTATACTTCCGGGATGAGGGGAGCAGTTCCTCTTCCTTAGGTTCATGCTTGCGCTTACTGCCAACAGATTTTCCCTTTCCTTTGGCCTTTCCTTCGCAGCTTTGCACATTTTCGGTCGTTGTGCTATTGGCAAGCTCTCTTACCGTCTCGCATAGCCATCCGGATACTGCACTTTGCGCTTCTTAAGTTCAAAGAATCACACTTGAACTTGCGCCAGCCAGAAATTGGAACATCTGATCTTCTTCACTCATGCCACACGTCTCTTGCACCAATGCAAAGAAGTTTTCAGCATAGGCTTGTGGTGTACTTGTCATTCTTAGCCTACGTAAACTTTCTCTTGCATACCAAGCACCATTGCTTGGCCAGAACTGACATCTCAGTCCATCTTTCATGTCATTCCATGACATAGGATTGGCATAACTAGCAGCTTCATCTCGCTAGCAGCATAGTTCTCCACCAAACCTTTGCATCACCACCAAGGTAATTACCCGCGAGAGTTACTTTTTGTCCTTCCCCAGTTCCATTCGCCTCAAAGTATGCCTCAACGTCATACAAGAAATTCTCAATTTCTCTAGCATTTCTGGAACCTGCGTAAATTCTTGGCTCTGAGACTCGATTAGAGCTTTCTACATGCACGTTCGCCCTACAAACATGTCGTTACCGATTAGCCCGCGAATACTTGCCACTTACTCGGACATCCGCTTTGCATGGCTTGTTAGTATGGTCTTTATGTCACCGAATTGCACCTTCAATTCAATCACTTCAAAGATTGGTTTCAATTCAAAAGGGTTGCATCGACACCTTGTCTTCCACAAAGCACTTACCCCGCCATCGAATTCTTTAAACCAACTGGACGTTCTTCCTTCAAGTAGGTCTAGCCTGCCATTCTCTTCGAAACAAGAGGGTTTTCAATGCCATCTGCACTCGAAACCAATGGTTAAATAACCAAGATCACCATACTCCTCAAGTTGATCAAACGTACCCTGTAGTTCTTCGTCGATCATCATGCCATTAGAACTCATTTCTAATGCAAAACTCTGAAAATAATGCGCCACTTACTTGCTCACAGGAAAAATAGCTTTAGAGAGAAAGAAGACTAGTGTATTATCCAACAAATACACTTGAACTGTGTACCAAACACAGCTCATACCCGAAGTGTCACACCTCCAAAATGCTTTTGCAAATTTCTCGAAAGTGTAACCCAAAAGACAAATGGTTCTGTGAATAGCTTCACCCAATTGCACTTCAGCTTTATAAGTTTGCACCTATGCAAACAAACCAACATATCAGTCAATCAATGGAAGTCTTTACAAACCTTCTTTCACTTCTCAAAACTCATCAAATGCACCCCATAATACATTCAATCTTTGCCATACTTTACCAACAACAAATCAGTCAACCAAGAACACTTAGAACATGACACACTCAACTCTTTTATTGCATCAAAGGGAAGAAATACAAAACTTGCCCACTTGGGGACTTACACAGACTTGTTTGCCTTCAAACCAAGTCTTAGTCTTACAAAAACTCTCCTATTCACTCATATATGCAAACCTCACTCTCACATATGCTCTCTATGCAAGCCTGCCGAATTTTACCCTCCTTAGGACTATTTATACAGCAGCTTTACTTGGCCAAACCGTGCATAACCGTTACACACGCATGGAACAGCCATCTGTCCCATAAAGCGCTTCGCTAACCGCCAATAATCGTGCTAATCGGCGCTCCACTCCAACTCGCACCAATCATCCAACACCTGTTCTTTAGCAGTTAGAACTCTTCTCCCACGCTATAAACTTCTTTATAACCGCTCCTTTTCATCACGCATCATTGGCATGCATGTGAAGCTCAGTAACTAACTTGCAACCGTCACTTGAGCCATATTGCACCACTTGTTTTGGCATACTGGATTCTAGCTTGCGCCCACGCTCAGCCCTCTCTTGGCCCCGCATGCTTATCATTCTAAACTCATGCACGGACAATTCTCAAGCATCAAACATCGAAACCAGCTCCTTAAGCTCACTCTAGTTGCTCATGCGTCATATGTGCTTCACTTTGCCAATTAGCTTGATAACAAAGAATGCAACTCTTGCATTGCTGGCTTGTTTGCATTATTCAAGCTTTGGCCAACCTTGAATATATGCCATAGACCATCCCTTAGTCTATTCTTCATTCTTGCATCCTCCTTGAGCTTGGGCCAACTCAATTCCATGGATATGCATCGATGCCAACATCGCATGTTGCATCTCGTCACTTTGGCCATGTCTTGCCTTTCCTCAATGAAGCTTCATTGTGTCGCCCAATAAGCTTCATCACTTAGCCAAATGTGTTTACAATGTAATGCCGCACTTGCACTACATTGGCCTGTGGGTTTATGTCATTCTTGACACTTGCCAATCTATACCGTAATACCGATATTATGGCTTGCGTTGCGCTATTATGGCTTCGCGTTGCACCATCACGGCGGAACTCTGACTTGGCCTGCAACTCTGTAACGCGTAATCATTATGCGTCACTTGCAGCACCGTTATAATTTGAGACCAACAACTCTCTTGGAAGATTAATTAAATTAAACTCCGGTCGGGACAGTGAACTTGGGGAGAATCAACTAAATCGTTCAGAACAATTGGAGTCCAGATGAAGTAAATCTCATCTTGGAGTGGATGAATCAAGTCAAACTCGTTTCAGAATAGTCTACTCGCTTCGGGTCAGTTCGAGATAAATTATATGGATACAACCACATTTTGTCTCTAGGAATTACATCTCTTTTACATATTTCCTAACAATTCGAGCAAAACAATTAAATCCACAGGCATCTGAAACCTTAAAAAAAAATATCTCATCTGTGTCGCAATTCACTACCAGCATTTCTTCGAAACCACCAAGAAAAAACCAGGACAGAATCGCAGCAGCGTAAGATTAATTCCAGACCGTAAGTATTCAGAAGACGATCACTCAAGGCTTGAGAGCAAGGGACAAACAATGAATTCTTGAATCTTGTTGATCATTTATATGTTCCATATCAAATTCTGGCAGATTATGGCTGCCAATCCCCGGAAGTTGAAATTTGAAAATTGTTTGGAGAAAACTGAATTCAAATTTACCAAAAGAAAATGATGGACGGAAACGTGTAGCTTAATTTGACGGTAACATTTTAACTATTGTCTCAAATATAACCATTTTTAAGGGATATTGAAACTTATATGTTAACATTAAACTCGTGAAAAAAACAAAAACATAGGAAGTGCCATCAATATCTTGTCCAAAAAAATAGTTAATGCTCATTTTTAGTTTACTCCAATTTCCCAAAAGTTTCCATGGACAACAAATTTCACTCATCACCGTTAACTAAAATTCACGTATGGACTGTTAGGTCATCGTATACATAAATAAGATAGATAGACATGAAAATCTTACAAAAAATAAACATTACAATTGCATTTGCACTGAAATTGGCGTGAAGTGCACAAACAGCATGGTGCATGAGTCATGAACCTGGGTTTCTGTGGCATATGTATGTATGTAAATGTTTGTCAGACAAGCGCAAGCTTCATCGTAGTAGGATATTTTGGTGAGTTAGCGATCACATACGCCACCATAAAACCTTAATTAACCTATTCGAATGCTAAATTTTAGCTCAATTGTTTTATACGATTTTCTGGAGATTCATGTCCGTAGCACCTTTGTACATTCTTCTTTCTAATATATATTCTCTCTTTTTATAAATAAAAAAAATAAAAATAAAAATAAAAATAAAAATAAAATCAAAAAATTTGGGATTGTGGAATGTTCAAGGCACAAACAATGAATTCTTGAATCTTATTGATCATTTTCAATGTTCGACTGGTTATGACTTCTAATCTCCGGATGTTCGAAGTTTGAAAATTGAAATATGACTGAATTCAATTCAAATTAATCTATGATACAATAAAATGATGAACGAGAACTTCGGTTGATTTCACAGTGGGAGTATAATGGAAAAGCACTGATAGTGGTTATGAAAAGAAAATAATCTAACTACATTTACCGAGGAGAGGATCTTAACACTGCAAACAACACAAGTTGCTAGATACAAGCTTTTTCATCCTAAACAGCGAACCTGACTTGCAGATGTAATCTTAATTTAGAATTGACGTCCAAATTGGGATTGTATATGGATCACTTGCTGTGTAAGAAAGATCAGTTATTTATTAGTGGAGGCAACTTTGTATGACCAAGGAACATGGGATGGCGGCAAGCAGTGAATAGCAGTACTACAACATTCATGTTAGATCTCACCATCAGAGAGAGAGAGTTGTTAAGTAATTGAAATCGAAATCAAATTAATAACCGTATCATATTAGATTCTCGTCCTCAAATTCTCCAATCCTTGCATAAAATTTTCTAAAATTATCACATTGTTCACTATCTACAGCTTTTGAAATTGAAACCACAGGAAAAAGATTTTCTCACAAAATCTGCAACGAACATACTTAGACAAACTATTAATCCTAATCCACAACCAATTTTGTATGTAACACTAAAAAAATGCCTGCATATATATTTTTGATTAGCTTCCTCCAACATTTCAACTCTTTTCATGTATAACAACTTTTTCGGGTTTTTCTTTTGTAACTATTTGTAGTCTTGGAAACCATTATCCTTTTCATTTGCAAACAAGATAGCTAATGGACCTAGACATGAATATCCCATTGTAAATAAAGAACGCGCAATTGGGGATATCAAAACTAATTGGGGATATGAATTATTTCCCCCCGACCAAAGGTGTCTGCTAATGGGTGTTTTTTGGGCCGAAAATACTAAAACACCCTTAGATTAATTAAAAAACATTATGAAAAGACTATTATACTCTTTCAACTAAAACATAAAATCAAAAACCAAATCAAATATCCCCATTTCTCTATCAGTTCCGGCATTCTCAGTTCCCCCATTTCTCTATCCCCCATTTACCAAATCAAATATCCCCCATTGTAAATAAAGAACGCGCAATTGGGGATATCAAAACTAATTGGGAGATATGAATTACTTCCCCCAACCAAAGGTGTCTGCTAAGGGGTGTTTTTTGGGCCGAAAATACTAAAGCACCCTTAGATTAATTAAAAAACACTAGTCTAAACGCACGCGCGATGCGCTTGCCATGCATTCTGTTCAATAAGTTTTCGATAAAAAATATCCATTTACAAAAGAATAATCAAATGCACATTTTCTATATGATACTTTTGGATAGGTTAATCTTTGCAACACTAAGCCTTGGGAAAAAAATCAAAAAGAAGAGCCTTGGCAAAAATCAAAAAGAAGAAGATATATTTTGGCAGCAACTTCAAGCTTTTTAGTAAAAGCTAATCCCAACACAATGGCATATGTCATCTCTCCATGGTCGATCCTGTCATGGTATCATCTTTGCATTCCTTAAGCGCTTGGTTTCAGGGAAGCGGGGAAAACGTATACATGACGCGTCCATCCTCCACATGTTCCTACAATTAAAGACATTTTCTTAATGTTATTTAAACTCTGCCGGTAAAAAACATATGGGAAGTTAATATGCAATGGTAACTTCTGGTTGAATTTCAACCATAAAATCCAGTATAAATGGCTTAACAGGTCACATGAAAACAAAAGAACAGTTAATGGAAACGTTAAGACCAATATATCAAGACAGACCACCAAAAGTCAGAACTCAAAATTCTAGCAGAACCTAATACTTCGCTTAAAAAGATGCGCCAGAAAGCAAGTGTTCTTCTTTCTGAATAACAAATTCATTTCTAAATTAACCACACTAATATCATTCGTATCTTGCAAAAACTATTTGAGAAGCTCATAGTTGGCAATTCCCATCAGTATCATAAACAATTCGGGCAAACCCGATCAAGCAAATGGGATTTTTTTCTTGCTTTAGAAAATGTAAAAACAAAGTTAAAGCACAGTCCATCAACTGGGGTGTTAGTTAGCTACGTATCTGATCCTAGCCACTTGTTATCCATTAACCTCTACATAGTTTTTAGAATCTCAAAACTGAATGATGCTTAATTTATCTCAAAGCTTGCATAACCATGCTTGGCTGTTCATAGCATGTCATAAATAAATTCGGATGTTTGCTTTTGTTACACTATGAATATATTGATCATGCTTGAGTTCCCAACAACATCGTATTTATGTTTTAATACAACTAAGAACGACAACATTCTACACATCTCACTTCAACTCCATTTCCCATTAACACAGCTAAGACTTATTTCCCCTTAGATAACTTAGATGTTGTTATTACCATCAACAAAACCAAATTCATCGTTCATGTACTAATAACTAATTGGCTACAAACCAAAATTCAGCTAAACTAAACTAACCTATCCTAATAACTAACATAACAAAGATGCTGTTAATTGCTTCTGATTCCTAAATTAGGTGTATATACTGTTAAAAAAAAAAAGCAACTAAAACCCCATTGCTTTGTACTATGAATTGAAACAACATCAGTGCCAAATCTATAAAATACAAATTTAGACCAAAGTATTTCCACATAAAAATCTCATCTTTATTTCCCCTAAATCAAACCAAATCGAAAAAAGAAAAATAAAACTAAAATACCAAAATTCAAATCAATCCCAAATTTCTAATCTAATACTTTAAAGAAAAATTTACCTTGTTGAACTTATTCACCACCCATTCGGTCATTGAAGATAATTTTCAGTCAAGTAGTTGTGTTTGTGTAGTTCGTTCGCCATCACCCTAACTTAATATACTACAAATCAGTCAGTTTCGTTAACTTTACTCCAAATTTTCTTAAAAATAATCTCGAAATTGTGAAATTGAAGTTGATGTAAAGCTAGGTTAGAGTGAAACCGATATTTCAATCTAAACCCTGAGAATTGAATTGGGGTTGAGTTAAAAGATTTCAACTGAAATCCTGAAAACTGATTTGATTTGAGAAGAAGAAAGGGGTTGGGGTTGGGTTTCTGTGCTCGATTAGAAGAAAGAAGAGAAAGAAAAGAACGAAGAAAGTCAAATTATGTTTACCCTTGGTATGTTTCATATTAACGAAAATGTCGAAAATGTGAGCAGGTGAAAAGAAACGACGGAGGGGTAAAACAGGCAATTCACTGGAAACGGTAGAAAACCAAATGACGGGAGAAAGGACCCCTTTTCTTTATTATAGGAAGATTATGAAAAGATTGTTATACCCTTTCAACTAAAACATAAAATCAAAAACCAAATCAAATATGTTGCAGCCACAATTAGGTAACAATTGAGAAGTACTGAGAGCGGTTAACTAAAGAAAATAAGATAAACAGACTCTGATTAAACCAGTAATCCATTAATATTCAAACAATTTTAGTCATCTTCTGTCTCCAATTTTTTTGTTTCTCCATTTGCTCCTTGTTTAAATTTGATTAAAGAATATTAAATTTACCAAAATCTCAATTCTTAATATAATGGATTTTGACTAATCTATTATCGAAATAATCTCTGGTATAGTGACAATGCTTTTATAGAGAGACTAATCCTGACAGAACGGTAATGATAAAGAACCAACATGTGGGAAGATTAATGCATGTAGGTAGCTAGAGTCTACATGAGATGAATCCTGCTCCATTTTGATTAGTTTCCGCCAACATTCCATTGGTAACAACTTTTTTTGGTTTCCTTTTCATTGCTTTAAGACTTGGAAGACCACATTCTTTTCCCAAAACTATGTACTCTCAAACGTTGATGGACATGAAAGTCTTAAAGAAAATTTTCCTGTCAAATGAAGCTTTCATATGGTGGTGGTGGAAAAACATGAAATTTTGATTAGTCTTGTCATAAACGTGTGTAACAATATTGATAATTTTTGTGTGAGCTTTACATGGCACAAATTGCAAAATCCAGGTGGATAGATGTCAGCCCAATAAGCATAAATGTGTGACTTAGATGTTGGGTTGTTATTCATCCAAGACACTTCTTAACTAGTGTGCACTAACATTTTAATCTCTGCCATTGATTAAATTTATGGAGTTATGTAACAAGGGTCGAAATTCTACTAAACATGGAGGCTAGTCATCGGTTAAATAATCAACCAATCAGAAAAATATGTAAAATATACACTCCTTAGAGGAGTGTGAACAAATTTGGACTCGACAATCCGTGTCATCTTCAAAGTCAAACCCCATGATGTGCGAACCTTTAAATGATAATGAATAAACCATACACCTGAATTATCAACTCAGAATCGAATGGTGGCCAAACTGTGTCGGCCGGCTCACCTATAATGTTCTGATCAAATGCTTTGACAAGAGTGAATGGATAAGCCTAGAAGCGGAGGAGAATAATCAGATACGTACGAAGAGGAGGAGAATAATCTCAATGGTGATAAAGAAGGTAATATTACAGAGGGTATACGTGATTCAAGCGAAGAGGCTATTCTGAATGTATTTTAAAATCTTTTGTTGGAATATAAGAGGGATGAAACACTATGATAAGAAAGTATCTGTGAAGAATGCGGTTGTTGCTCAGAAGTGTGCAATTTGTTTGATTCAGGAAATAAAAATCCAGTTTATGTCTCGCTGGTTTGTGAGAAAACTTTGGTATGACGACAATTTTGGCTGGTCGTATATACCTTCTGTGGGGAACAGTGGTGGTGTACTGACCATATGGGATAGTGCAAGGTTCAAAAAGTTAGATGAAAGAATTGGTTTTAACAATATTACATCAGTTTTTTCTACTAGAGTAAATGGCTTCCAGTGGGTTGTAGTCAATGCATACAGTCCATGCGAATATAATGCGAGAACGGGCTTTTGGGTAGATATGGATGCAGCAAGAAGATGGTGGAGTGTTCCTATTTGTATTGCTGGAGATATGAATGCGGTTCGTTCAGGTGAAGAGAGAAACCGCGGAGAAGGAGATAGAAGGAATACTTCCTTGTTGAATAACTTCATACAGGAACACGAATTAATTGACCAACCGTTAATAGGAGGTGCTTTTACTTGGTCGAATAATCATGCTTTCCCTCTTCTTTGCAGGTTAGATCGTTTCTTGTTCAGTCACGACTTTAAGGTAGTATTTCCTAACGCCTTACAGGCTGTGTTGACAAGAACGATTTCATATCATAATCCTATTCTTATGATTTCAGAGTCGGCCGTGACTTCTAAGCCTTCTTTTAAGCTTGACAGGGTGTGGGTAGAGCACTAGGATTTCGTGAAAAATGCAAAACATTGGTGGGGACTGGGAGTTATGAACTTCAATGGGAGTGCGAGCTCTAGCTTTTTGTAAATCTTCAAAATCCAAAGCACCTTATCAAGCCATGGAGATTGAGGGAGTTTGGGATTATTTCAAGGAATAAAGATGTTCTTACAGGAAGAATACATGAGCTAAATATTTTGGAGGAATCTGGTGCTCTGCAACATCATTAGCTGGAGGAGAGAACCTAGTGTAAGTTAAAGTTGAAGAGCATAAAAGCTATGGAAGCAAGAAAATGACAGTTGAGGGCAAAACAGAATGATTTCCGGTGGGAGATTCAAATACGCGTTATCATAGCATTGCAAGTGCGAGAAAGAAGCGTATTACGATTGTCAAGATTCAAGTTGGAGGGACCAATTTTTTTGAGCCGAATATTATCAGGGAGGAGATAAGAAGCTATTAAAATAATCTTTTGTCCCAAAGGAACGAGGTGCATTCGAGCATGGAGAATCTATATTTTCCAACTATTAAGAAGATGGGAAGCAACAAAGCCCCGGGGCCGGATGGGTTCACGGCTGAATTTTACAGGAGTTGCTAGAGTGTTTTAAAAGACGACCTAATGAAGCTCTTTGGTGACTTCCACATGTATGGTTCCATTGATTGGAGACTCAAATGTTCTTTTATTACGCTAATTCCGAAGAAGGAGGATTCATGTACTCCCAAAGATTACATGCCTTTGAGTCTTATTGGTAGTGTTTACAAGATTTTGTCTAAACTGCTTGCGATAAGGTTGAAGAAAGTCATGGCGGATCCTATTTCTGATTTTCAATGAGCTTTTATTCATGATAAACAAATTCTTGACAGAGTTCTCATTGCCAATGAATGTGTGGAAAACAGGTTGAAGGATAAGAAGCCCGATATTCTTTGTAAGATTGATATAGAGAAAGGTTTTGACAATGTAAATTGGCAATCTTTATTTTCAATTTTGCAAAAGCATGATTTTGGTGCCAAATGGATACAGTGGATCCAGGGACGGTATTAGGGGTGGCTTACCCAGGTTGAAGCCCACCCCAAAATTTCTAAAAAGACGTTAAGTTAGTGTAATTTTTAACATTTGTAAAATTTAGCCCAGGTGTAAATTTTAATTAGCATTAATTGTTAAGATATGATTCTGCGTGGAAGTTGTAGAAAATGCTGCAACCCTGTCCCGCATGGATTAATTTTTGAATAGCATCTCAACCGTTCAAAGGCTCTAGGGAAAAACAAGTATTCGTGATGTTTCTTAAAATCAGGTATTGAATGGGATCACCTGTTACGTGTCAGTTTGATAAAATAAAATTTTGTGTCAAATGGGGGTGTCTTGTCCTTAAGTAAGAAAGTGTTTGTCCACCTTTAAAAAAAGAAAAAAAGCAAGTGTTTGTCCAAAAATTCATTTTTCTTCTATAAAGTGACTACAATTTTATGTATATCTATGTATAATCTAAAAATGGAGTGTATTCATGAGACAAAAATACAATATGTCATGACTTATTATGCGTATATGTGATAGGTGTAGAATACACCATATTTACTATATAGAGTTTATGCTTTCTTTGCTATTTTTCGGGGGAATTATGTATTTTATGGTTGCTTTTGAAGTTATCAGGTATGCTGGAGTCGCACGGAGGAAAAGAAGCGGAGATTACCCAAATTAAGCCAAAGGGGCAAAATTGTCACTTCAAATCAATAGCGGACACTATCTGGAGCTGAGCCATGGTTAAGGGGTGCAAATCAAGATGGCCCTTATCTAATGAGGGGTGCCTAAAGTCAATGTAGTTACCCCTTATCTATCTTACCCGAGTGGCTTTATCCCTTTTCATTCTCTTACACAATTCAATGAGAAATCATTTCTCATGATTCGACCTGAAATCGAGAGAAAATGGAGGCACCTGAAACTAAGAGAAGAGAGGAAAGAAAGGGAGATGGCTGCAGATTCAAACAAGTGAGTGATGATGGAGGAGTATATTTGTATCTTCTACTCATTAAAAGTTTAAACTCGATTCGAGTTATTAAGAAATTCACAGAAGAGAAATAGATCGAATCGAGATTCACTGGGAGATAATGGTTGAATGAGTTCAAGAGAAGAAGGTGTTGCCGCTCGAACCAGAGAAGAAGGAGGATTGATTGATAGTTAATGGCTGCTGAGAAACCCAAGTTGAATCTGAAGCAGGAGAGATTGATGGTTCGAATCTGTGAAGTGAGGGTTTCAGTGATGAATTGGGAGGAGCTAATGTTTGATTTCTGAAATACAAAGGCTGGGTTGACCTGATTTGGCGAGCTTGTGGTGAAGAATTTGATGATGTCTATATCCCAGAGATGAATTTATGACAGGGTCTGTGACAAATTAAATTGAGGGTTCAATAGTAAGGGTTAATTTGAATCTGAGCCGATGGAGATGATTATGTGTTGTTCAGATGGCTCTGGTGGTGCTGGGAGCTAATGGTGTTGCAGTTGGTGGTTTTGGTTATGAGCTGGAACCGAAATTGGTTGAGGTGAACTAGGGCAGGCTGTGGCAGATGATATGAGAAGTTGGAGATTTCAGGCAAGCAACCAAGGTGATGTTGGAGCTGATTTTACATGGATGGCAATGGTTCAGGGGGGAGACTGCAGTGATGAAGAGAGTTTGGCCTCTGCAACTGGCCAATGGAATTGAGCTACAGGTGCAATGGAAGCAACTAGAGTGAGATGGAAACTGGCAGCTGAGAAGTGAAGTTGCAAAGGCTGTATTGCAGGCTGATAAGGTTTGCAGTTCAGGTGATCTTGTAAGTACAGGGAGGTAGTGTTTTGGTTGCAGCTGCATTTGGCAGGTGTTCAGTGCAGCGTTGGACTGAGGCTAGGAGCAACTGAGATAGCAGGTTCAGTTTGTTCTGGTCTGAGCTTGTATAGAAGCTGCTTATGGTGCTTCTGATGGTGTTGGCTGTGTTGCTCTGTGTGTGGAAGCCTGGGAGTGTATTGATCTGATGTTGCTAGCTTCAGGGTGTAGGAAAGTGCAGGTGAAATTGCACCTCAGATGGAGTGCACTGAAATTGCAGTGATGGATGAAATGTGCAGGTGGTACTGATGAGCATATGGCAGTGAATGGGTTGGCTGAGGTTGATTGAGTATTGCAGTGTCATGGAGTGAAGCACCAACCGAGATGATGAGAATGATAGTGAGCCGGGTATTAGACCCGAGATGGTGCCGATTGTATGCGGGTGGTGGTTATTGCCTCGATTGGGATATGTGGAGTGTTGGATGTATATAGAGCTGAGAGGCAAGCCGGAATTGAGCTAAGATAGAGCATACAGATTGAATAAGGAATTGCGGCATGTTTTGTGAGAACTATTGTTGGTGGTCGAGATGAGCAAGAGATGAAGTTGTAGACAGCTACGCAGCGGATGTGTCTGCAAGGAACCGAATATGAGCCGTTGAAAGGAGCCGAGTTGCAACTAATGGTGTCCGATGGATTAAAAAGGCGGTGGCAAGTCCTATTCATGGCATGAGAGTAAGTGTGAAGATCAAGGCAAGGCCTCGAGTGAATTGGCTGGGTAGTGCTATTGGAGTTTGATGCTTAAGATTGGAAAGACAGTGGAGCAAATGTATTATGTGTGACTGGAATTCAATCTGCAGGGGCTTACCAGATTGCGGGGGTGATAGCCATCATGGCCGAGAATGAGGTAGTGGAGTAGGGCCATCTTGGCCGTGATTGAACAATTGCAAGGACTATGGCCGGGGTCGGGTCAGTGAGCCCACTCGGTTCCTGACCCGATCCAATCCATTATGAGCCGAGTTGACTTCGGTCCCGACTCGTTGACCGATGGACGGCGGACTTTGCCGGTCACCGGAGCCGATTTCCGGCGACTTTCCGGCCGATTCCGGCCACAATCCCAGACTTCCGGCGGCCGATTTTGGGGCGTATTTTCTACACGGGTTTCTCTTTCTTGTGGGCTTGGTGGATTTTCATCTAATGGACTTTGAAGACTTGACCTAATTTTGGAAGGAGAGAAAGGCTATAAAAGGGAGGTTTTCTACAACACATGATATATCTTTTTCTTGGAATTTTTTTTGGAGAGCCACTTTTGTTTACGCTTCTAGGGTTTGGTTTTGTTCTTCTTCTTCCTTGTTTATTATTGAATATTGATGATGATGAACTCCATAGCTATGAGTAGCTAAACATCTTATTGGTTATGGGATAAAAGTTGATTTCTCAACATGCTTTTGATTCAATGAATTAGTTTTGTCTCGTAATTATTGTTTGTGATTCACAATTAATAGTGTTATAAGATTTGAAAACTTGTTAGGTTGAGTCCGGAATCAATCCGATTTGTGTTCATCTCTAGAGCTATATTAGGGTTTTCAATACGAAAAAGTTGTTTATCCCTGATTCTAAGTAGCATAATTGTGGTTAGTGCTTGTAGTGATACATCCTATTAGTCACAAGTGAATCATAACTTTTGTTAAAACGTCTAGTGCTTTTACACATTCGTTTGCATTGATGAGTCTTATTTCATAAATCTTAATGCTTTTAGGGAGTTAAACTTAATTGTGCTTTTACACTTTAGGTTGCTTTCGACGAAGAATTCACATATGCATCTTTTAATGTGGTTGTGATGAAAACAGGAATTAACGGGTTATACTTGCGATCAAGATATCCTAGGACTTTTAATAAATACGAGATTAAATACCAATTCTAATCATTGATGAAAATACATGTTTGTGAATGATACTATCCCTTGACCAATATCTTCTCCTTATTGATTTCTCAAACTATTTACTTTGCTTTCAATTATTTTTAATTCTTAAACAACAAACATACCTTGGGTTACTTTAGAAACTGAAAATTACTTAACAACAATTGCCTCTCTGTGGATACGAACTCTTCCTTACCTTGTGCTTCATTTAAATTTAGTGCGTAAGAAAGTGAAATTATTTTTGACGGATTGACACACGATCAAATTTTGGCGCCGTTGTTCGGGAGGCATACGGCTTGTTATTAAGTTTTTAGTTTCTTTTTACAATTTCGCTTTTATCTTTGCTTTTCGGTTCTTGTCTTGTTTCTCACTTGTTTTGGAGAATTGTTTGCAGGTGCATAATCTCTGGCTTCTAAGGATTGGAATTATCCAAGGTGCGGGATAGCTACTAGACGCGGCACAATACTCCAACCAAGTAAAGGCACAACGGACGAGCACGAGGAGGAAGTAGGAGAAGAGATTTTCCGACAACGAGAAGAAGAAGAAATGGGTGATGCAAATCGTTCACTCAAGGACTTAGCTTCTCATAGGCTTGATACACAACAGGTGTATTCAAACGAACTCTACTTTTGAGATAAAGCCGGGTTGCTTAGAGAATTACCAAAATTCCATGGCATGGTGAATGAAGATCCTAACAAACATCTTTTGGACTTCCACACCATTGTCACGGCTATGCTTCCAAACATATGTTGAGGCGGATGGTGCAATGTTGAAAGTTTTCCGTTTCTCTTTAATGGATAGTGCTAAGGATTGGTTGTACTATTTACCTCCCGGAAGTGTCACAACATGGAATGGGTTGAAGAAACTCTTTTTGGAGAGATATTTTCCTGCATCCAAGGCTACTCAAATTCGCAAAGAAATTTGTGGGATGAAGCAAAACGTGGGAGAATCCTTATATGAATGTTGGGAACGGTACAAGAGATTGGTTGCAAGCTGCCCTCACCACCAATTTAGTGACGCTATGATCATCCAATACTTCTATGAAGGACTCCAATCAAGTGATAGGAATCTTATTGACGCTGCGGGTGGTGGTGCACTAGTTAGCAAGACGGTGGCACAAGCTAGGGAGTTGATTGAAAACATGGCAGCGAACTCACAACAATTCTCGAGTCGTGGTTCGGATGTGATTCTAAGAAGGGTGAGTGAAGTGAGCGAGGTGGAGGACCTTCGTCAACAAATGGGTAACATGACAGCAATGTTGCAACAAGTGGCATCCGCGGTTATACCAACTTCTCCTCAATCTTATGAAGACGAGCAAGCTAATGCGATCTTTCCGAATCAACCAAGACGGTATGATCCCTACTCCAACACTTACAATCCGGGATGGAGAGATCACCCCAATTTTAGCTATGCCAACAAGCAAGGTGCAATTCAACAACCTACTTTCAACTCTTCAAGTGGATTTCAACCACAACAACAACAATTTGAGACAACAAACCTCAAGCACAACAATCAATGCAAACTCAAGGTGCTGATATTGATGCAAAGCTTCAAACTTTTATGCAAGGTATTTCCACCATGTTCAAGGAAAGTCAACAAGAGACTAAGAGTGCTATTAAGGAGTTGCAAACACAAATGGGCTCCATGGCGGTTGATATCAACAATTTGAAGGCACAAAATAGTGGGAGACTTCCTTCTCAACCTATTAACCCAAAAGAGAGGGTGTCAATGCTATTACGTTGAGAGAAGCGGTACACAACTTGTGCAACCCGAAGTTCTTGATTCGGGCAAGGTGGAGACACCAAAGGAACCTGTTTTGGAGGAGAAAACCGAGGATTCTCCCCAAACTTCGAGGTACCTATTTCTAACTCTAAAACTCCGGTTTCTACTTATGTTCCTCCTCTACCTTTTCCTCGCAGATTTGCAAGTTCTAAGAAGGCGGAACTAGAAAAGGAGATTTTAGACGTTCTTAAAAAGATCCATGTGAACATACCACTCATTGATGCTATCAAGCAAGTTCCAAAGTATGCAAAGGTGTTGAAGGACTTGTGTACCAACAAACAAAGGCTCAAAGGTAATGAAGTGCTTAGTGTGGGGAGAATGCTTCGGCAATCTTACAACACAAACTCCCACTTAAGTGCAAGGATCCGGTAGTTTTGACATTCCCGTCAAAATTGGTAACACAACTTTTAACAAAGCTATGTTGGACTTAGGTGCTTCCGTTAATGTTATTCCTGCGTCAATGTATAATTCACTTGATCTTGGTCCTCTTAAAAAGGCTGAAATTGTATTGCAATTAGCCGATCGCTCTAATGTCTACCCAATGGGTATTGTTGAGGATGTTCTTGTGCAGGTTAATCAACTTGTATTTCCAGCGGACTTTTGTGTGTTAGAGATGGATGAAGGTTCACCGGACTCATCTCTTCCATTGCTTCTTGGGCGTCCTTTCATGAAAACGGCGAAAACCATAATTGATGTGGATAAGGGAACGCTAACTATGGAGTTTGATGGAGAAATAATACGTTTCAACATTTTCGAGACGATGAGATATCCTAGTGATGTCCACTCTTGTTTCTCCATTGATGTGATGGATACATTGGCACAACAAATGTTTGAATTAAACGGTGATGATGCTTTGAAACCGTGTTAACTACATCCATGGATAATGGTGTAGAGTGTGGTAATGAAGTCAAGGAAGCCCTTGGTGATCTTAATTCACTCCAAGGATGCCCAGAAACTCATAATATCTCTTTTATTTCTTTACCATGCAGTAATGAAAAGCTTGTACCTTCAATTGTTAAATCTCCAAAGTTAGAATTGAAACCTCTTCCCGACCACCTTAAGTACTTGTACTTGGGTGATAATGAAGAGTTACCTCGTGATTGTTTCTAATGAGCTTAATGATTTACAGGAGCAAAAACTTCTAAGGGTGCTAAGGAAGTACAAGACGGCCATAGGATGGACAATTGCCGATATCAAGGGTATTAGCCCCGCCGTTTGTATGCACAAAATTCGTTTGGAGGATGATGCAAAGCCTACTAGGGAAGCGCAACGTCGTTTGAATCCTCCCATGATGGAAGTTGTGAAAAAGGAGATACTCAAGCTTTTGGAAGTGGGTGTTATCTACCCCATATCCGATAGCAAGTGGGTAAGCCCGGTACAAGTAGTACCAAAGAAATCAGTGTGACGGTGATGGAGAATGATAAGAATGAACTTGTCCCAACTCGTGTGCAAACCGGTTGGAGGGTTTGTATTGATTATAGAAAATTGAATGCCACCACTAGAAAAGATCACTTTCCTTTACCCTTTATTGATCAAATGCTTGAACGTTTAGTGACACTCATACTATTGCTTTCTTGATGGCTATTCAAAGTTATAATCAGATTGTGATAGCACCGGAGGACCAAGAGAAAACCACTTTCACTTGTCCTTTCGGTACTTTTGCTTATAGAAGGATGCCTTTTGGCTTATGCAATGCTCCGGCTACTTTTCAAAGGTGTATGGTGAGTATCTTTTCGGAATATGTTGAAAACATAATCGAAGTGTTCATGGATGACTTTAGTGTCTTTGGTGATTCTTTTGACCTTTGCTTGAACAATTTGTCTCTAATCCTTGAACGATGTGTTGAAACAAATCTTGTGCTAAATTGGGAGAAGTGCCATTTCATGGTAACTCATGGCATAGTTTTAGGCCATATAATATCTTCTAAAGGCTTGGAAGTCGATAAATCTAAGATAGACCTTATTCGTGCTCTAACCCCTCCCACTACGGTGAGGGAGATACGTTCTTTTCTTGGTCATGCAGGTTTTTATCGTAGGTTCATCAAGGACTTTTCCAAGATAGCATCACCACTATGTAACTTATTGCAAAAAGATGTGGTTTTTAACTTTGATGAGAAATGTATGGCGGCATTCAATCGTTTGAAAGAACTTTGATTTCAGCCCTATCATTAAACCACCGGATTGGAGTAAGCCGTTTGAACTCATGTGTGATGCTAGTGATTATGCGGTTGGTGCGGTGCTTGGGCAACGTGTGGGGAGGCTTCCTCATGCTATCTATTATGCTTCTAGAACGTTAAATGAGGCTCAACAAAACTACACAACCACTGAAAAGGAGTTATTAGCCATTGTTTTTGCTTTAGAGAAGTTTCGCTCTTATCTAATTGGTACAAAAGTTGTTGTTTTTTCTGATCATGCAGCACTTAGATACTTGCTTACAAAGAAAGAGGCGAAACCGAGGCTCATACGATGGATATTACTCTTGCAAGAGTTTGATATTGAAATCAAAGACAAGAAAGGGATTGAGAACACCGTTGCGGATCACTTGAGCCGACTTGCTGTGGACAAGGAGACTATCCGTTGCGTGAAAGTTTCCCGGACGAGCAACTTTTCTCGATTGCCTTTGGAGAACCATGGTATGCCGATATTGTTAATTACTTAGTTTCTAAACAAATCCCAAAGAACTTGTCTCGTGCTAAGAGGGACAAACTTAAGAGGTTAGGGAACCAATACATATGGGATGATCCATACTTATGGAAACATGGTAGTGACCAAGTGATACGAAGGTGCGTGCCCGAATCCGAATTTAACTCTATCTTGTCTTTTTGTCACTCTTATGCTTGCGGAGGACATTTTGGGAGTAAGAGAACCGCACACAAGGTACTTGAAAGTGGTTTTTATTGGCCAACTTTGTTTAAGGATGCACACATATTTTGTACAACTTGTGATAGGTGCCAAAGAACCAGCAATCTAGGTGTCCGAAATCAAATGCCACAAACTTATATTCAATTTATTGAAGTTTTTGATGTATGGGGTATTGATTTTATGGGGCCTTTTGTCAACTCCCATGGGAATTTTTATATCTTACTTGCGGTTGATTATGTCTCGAAATGGGTGGAAGCTAAAGCCACCCCAACTAATGATTCTAAAGTTGTTTCAGATTTCGTGCAAGCTAATATTTTTGCAAGGTTTGGAATTCCAAGAGCCATAATTAGCGATGGGGGTTCTCACTTCAAAAACAGGTTCTTGCAAAGCTTGTTAAGGAAGTACAATGTGTCGCATAAGATTGCAACACCTTATCATCCCCAAACCAATGGACAAGCCGAGGTGTCTAACCGGGAGGTGAAATCAATTCTAGAAAAGACGGTGAACCCGACAAGGAAGGATTGGAGCATGCGACTTAATGATGCTTTGTGGGCGTATAGAACCGCATATAAAACACCTATTGGAATGTCTCCTTTTAGGCTTGTGTATGGTAAACCTTGTCACTTACCCGTGGAAATTGAGCATAAGGCGTTTTGGGCTATTAAACAATGCAACATGGAGATGGATGGGGCTGGAAAGCAAATGAAGTTACAACTCCAAGAGCTAGAGGAGCTTCGCAATGATGCATTTGAAAGTTCACGGATTTACAAAGAAAAGACGAAAGCATTCCATGATAACATGATTTCTAGAAAACAATTTTGCATATGGCAGAAAGTGCTTTTGTTTAATTCTCGCTTGCATTTATTTAAAGGGTAAACTAAGGTCACGATGGATCGGACCTTTTATTGTTACTAATGTGTTTTCTCATGGTGCAGTGGAAATTCGTAGCATAGCTACAGGGAAAGAACTTAAAGTGAATGGGCACCGGTTGAAACCATATTATGAGAACTTCACTTCCGAAGTGGTGGAAGGAGTTAACTTTGTGGATGTGCTCCCTCTGGAGGAGTCATAGAAAGCAAGGAGATAGTCGGGCTGACGACTTTAAACCAAGCGCTAATTGGGAGGCAACCCAAAGGATGAGTATTTCTTGTCTTGTATTTATTTCTTTTCTTGTTTTTAGTTTTTCTTGTTTTGTTTTTACTTTGTTTTTGCTGATTTCTTATTAGGATTTCCCACCTTGACTTACTTTGGACGATTCAATTTACATTGAGGACAATGTAAAGTTTAAGTGTGGGGGAGTGGTTTATGTTGTAAGTTTTTGATTTTTTTCAACTTTTTTGTGAACTAGTGAATAAAAAAAACTCCAACTTGTAGTTATTTAGAGTCACATAGTATACATGTCGCTAAGATTACATCGAGAATCTCACAATAGTGACTGAACTTAGAGATGACAGAGAACATGATCGGGTTTCTTAATTGTATGAGAGTTAAAGTTGGATTTAACCATGCCAGTGGCAAATAAGGTGCAGGCTGAATTCGGTATTAGAACAGTGATCCCCTATAGTGGAGACTACCCATGTTACATAATGTGAGGCACCAACCTTCAATTCTTTGTACCTGTCTAAATTGTGTTTTTTTGAGTGTGTGTCACCGTACGTAAATTCCGGGCAGAATGGTGAGCTGTCCAACTTCCCACCATAGAAGCACTATTTTGATCTCTTGAGTGCTATTTTTATCAACCATGTTGGTGACATCGAATTGCTAACTTACATACCACTTGTGATCTTGTTCGCATTAGCACCATCCACCTTATCTCTCTCTACACCAACAGTCCATAGAAACACCATCATCATCAACAAGAGGAGCATCACAAATTCGAAGGAAAGTTGAACACGTTCGAGGTTTAAAAACAATGGTATAAAATGGGCAGATTTTAGATTTTAGTAAAGCAACAAAACAGGGAGCAAAATTTTTATAAGTTGAAGACTATAGTACAAGAGCGGAAATTATAAAGGATGAGAATTTGAGAAGTCTATGACATCAAGACATATAAGTTGTGAAGATTCAAGCGGTAAAGTACTTACACCATGGCATTGTACTTACATTTTTATTTTTTTATTTTATTTGTATTTTACTTTCTCTTGTCTCAAAAAAAAAAAAAAAAAAAAAAAAAAAAAAAAAAAAAAAAAAAAAAAAAAATTAAAAAAAAAAAAAGAGACAAGAGAAAAATGTTTTTATTTTGTTTTATTTTTATTTGTTATTTAAAAAAAAAAAAAAAAAAATTAAAAAAAAAAAAAAAAAAAAAAAAAAGAAAAAAAAAAAAAAAAAAAAAAAAAAAAAAAAAAAAAAATTTTGGGTTTGTATAGTTTGTTTTTATTTTTGTATTCTTTCAATAAAGCCTATGGAAAGAAGGAATATCTATAATGAAGTTTCAAGCGACAAGGAATTTGAGGGAAAGAATCATATTGTCAAGATTCTACGAGTTCAAGAGTTATCATCAAGAGTTGAAGACCGAAGACGAAGATGAAGACACCGATAGAAGACCGAAGACGTTTCTATGGATCTTTGTGAGAGTGGTGCTAGCCGCACGTTGAACGGATAACGAGGTAAGTAAGCATATTCCCACCTTCGTTAAATGGTTGATTTCCTTTCGAAGAGATCGTCAGAAAAATGGGTTTTCAAAAATATATAAAAGATGTGGGTTTTCAAAACATTCGGAGGGTTTTGCCTTCCTACCATTCAACGTGTCGCAGGATTCTCTCTTCATTCCAACCTGGACACATGTGTGACCCATAAAGAGTCATGTTTATTAATGAGAGCAATATCATAAAACCCTTTCTTGTGAGGCAGAGTCGAGACTTTTGATCACTCCGAACCCGAATTTTAGTCGAGAAGGGATGGTTATCTCTCTCTCAACTTTTAAGAATGAGATTGTGTTCATTTATGTGTCTAACTTCTTATGACTAGTGTGCAGAATCTCTATATCTTCTTAGCGCGTTGGATACTATCATTACGGAGAACTAGTAAGTTGGAAAAAATAGGTTTTGTGGGTATATCTCTAGTAAACCCTCACGAGACTATAACTCGTCCACTAGGGACACCTAGGGGTTTAAAGGCTTGTTATTTATGCTAAAAGTGACCGTAGCCTCGACGACACGGAGTTGTTGTATTTTATTATTTTGTTTGATTTGCTCGAGGACTAGCAAAGTCTAAGTGTGGGGGAATCTGATAGGTGTAGAATACACCGTATTTACTATATAGAGTTTATGCTTTCTTTGCTATTTTTCGTGTGAATTATGTATTTTATGGTTGCTTTTGAAGTTATCAGGTATGCTGGAGTCGCACGGAGGAAAAGAAGCGGAGATTACCCAAATTAAGCCAAAGGGGCAAAATTGTCACTTCAAATCAATAGCGGACACTATCTGGAGCTGAGCCATGGTTAAGGGGTGCAAATCAAGATGGCCCTTATCTAATGAGGGGTGCCTAAAGTCAATGTAGTTACCCCTTATCTATCTTACCCGAGTGGCTTTATCCCTTTTCATTCTCTTACACAATTCAATGAGAAATCATTTCTCATGAATCGAGAGAAAATGGAGGCACCTGAAACTAAGAGAAGAGAGGAAAGAAAGGGAGATGGCTGCAGATTCAAACAAGTGAGTGATGATGGAGGAGTATATTTGTATCTTCTGCTCATTAAAAGTTTAAACTCGATTCGAGTTATTAAGAAATTCACAGAAGAGAAATAGATCGAATCGAGATTCACTGGGAGATAATGGTTGAATGAGTTCAAGAGAAGAAGGTGTTGCCGCTCGAACCAGAGAAGAAGGAGGATTGATTGATAGTTAATGGCTGCTGAGAAACCCAAGTTGAATCTGAAGCAGGAGAGATTGATGGTTCGAATCTGTGAAGTGAGGGTTTTCAGTGATGAATTGGGAGGAGCTAATGTTTGATTTCTGAAATACAAAGGCTGGGTTGACCTGATTTGGCGAGCTTGTGGTGAAGAATTTGATGATGTCTATATCCCAGAGATGAATTTATGACAGGGTCTGTGACAAATTAAATTGAGGGTTCAATAGTAAGGGTTAATTTGAATCTGAGCCGATGGAGATGATTATGTGTTGTTCAGATGGCTCTGGTGGTGCTGGGAGCTAATGGTGTTGCAGTTGGTGGTTTTGGTTATGAGCTGGAACCGAAATTGGTTGAGGTGAACTAGGGCGGATGATGTGCGATGATATGAGAAGTTGGAGATTTCAGGCAAGCAACCAAGGTGATGTTGGAGCTGATTTTACATGGATGGCAATGGTTCAGGGGGAGACTGCAGTGATGAAGAGAGTTTGGCCTCTGCAACTGGCCAATGGAATTGAGCTACAGGTACAATGGAAGCAACTAGAGTGAGATGGAAACTGACAGCTGAGAAGTGAAGTTGCAAAGGTCAGACGGCCGATAGCCATCATGGAATTCAACATCGCAGGGCTTACCAGATTGGGGGTGATAGCCATCATGGTCGAGAATGAGGTAGTGGAGTAGGGCCATCTTGGCCGTGATTGAACAATTGCAAGGACTATGGCTGGGTCGGGCCAATGAGCCCACTTTTTTCGACCCGATCCAATCCGATTATGAGCCGAGTTGACCTCGGTCCCGACTCGTTGACCAGTGGACCGGGCGGACTTTGCCGGTCACGGAGCCGATTTCCTGGCGCGACTTTCCGGCCGATTTCCGGCCACAATCCCGACTTCCATGACCGATTTTGGGGCGTATTTTCTACACGGGTTTCTCTTTCTTGTGGGCTTGGTGGATTTTCATCTAATGGACTTTGAAGACTTGACCTAATTTTGGAAGGAGAGAAAGGCTATAAAAGGGAGGTTTTCTACAACACATGATATATCTTTTTCTTGGAATTCTTTTGGAGAGCCACTTTTGTTTACGCTTCTAGGGTTTGGTTTTGTTCTTCTTCTTCCTTGTTTATTATTGAATATTGATGATGATGAACTCCATAGCTATGAGTAGCTAAACATCTTATTGGTTATGGGATAAAAGTTGATTTCTCAACATGCTTTTGATTCAATGAATTAGTTTTGTCTCAGTAATTATTGTTTGTGATTCACAATTAATAGTGTTATAAGATTTGAAAACTTGTTAGGTTGAGTCCGGATCAATCCGATTTGTGTTCATCTCTAGAGCTATATTAGGTTTTCAATACGAAAAGTTGTTTATCCCCGATTCTAAGTAGCATAATTGTGGTTAGTGCTTGTAGTGATACATCCTATTAGTCACAAGTGAATCATAACTTTTGTTAAAACGTCTAGTGCTTTTACACATTCGTTTGCATTGATGAGTCTTATTTCATAAATCTTAATGCTTTTAGGGAGTTAAACTTAATTGTGCTTTTACACTTTAGGTTGCTTTCGACGAAGAATTCACATATGCATCTTTTAATGTGGTTGTGATGAAAACAGGGAATTAACGGGTTATACTTGCGATCAAGGTATCCTAGGACTTTTAATAAATACGAGATTAAATACCAATTCTAATCATTGATGAAAATACATGTTTGTGAATGATACTATCCCTTGACCAATATCTTCTCCTTATTGATTTCTCAAACTATTTACTTTGCTTTCAACTACTTTTTAATTCTTAAACAACAAACATACCTTGGGTTACTTTAGAAACTGAAAATTACTTAACAACAATTGCCTCTCTGTGGATACGAACTCTTCCTTACCTTGTGCTTCATTTAAATTTAGTGCGTAAGAAAGTGAAATTATTTTTGACGGATTGACACACGATCAATATGTACAAACTCCAAATATTTTTGCATCCCTATAATAACCTTTAAAACTAGAAAAAAATTGGGCGTCCTTCGGCCGCTAAATAAATCAGAATTATTATTTTCGATACGCAAATTATTCCTCCCAAATAGTAGTTACAAGGTGAAAAAATTTGGTTCAAAGCTTTATGCTCCAAGGAAAAGAGATCGTGTGGGATACCCATACTCAGCTTTAAGTATATTACCGCAGTTGTCATTCTTGCAGTTGAGACAAATTAAGTTGAGAGTTCGAGAGAAAAAAAAAATTAGCCCACCCAAACATAAATTCCTGGATTCGTCGCTGAGTGGATCATAGGGTGTGTTACTGCCTCTCATTTGTCGGTGTTAGTTAATGGTAGCTCTACGAAGAAGTTTAAACCAACTAACATATTACGGCAAGGAGACTCTTTATCTCCGTATATCTTTATTTTGGTGGTAGAGGTCCTTTCTAAATTGATAAATGATGCTGTGGAGATAGGTCATCTTTCTGGGTTTCAAGTTGTTGAAAATGGTTTGATTATTTCTCATCTTCAATTTGCAGATGATACGCTTATCTTTATTAATGCAAGCGTAGAAGAAGTTAGAAGGATTTTGATTATTTTGGCGGTTTTTGAAACTATTACCGGCTTGAAACTAAATTTAGAGAAAAGTACAATAATAAGTGTTGGAGCAAATGCGGTGATTGAGGCTTTATCTAGGGAGCTTGGTTGTAAGACGGAGAAATTACCTTTCATTTATCTTGGAATGCCAATTGGGGAGTATTGACGTAGTACTTCGGTATGGGAGTATGTCCTCATCAGAATGGAGCAAAAGTTGGCGACTTGGAAGAAAAACAAATTGAATAAAGCAGGTTGACTTATTCTTATCAAGAGTTTTCTTGCAAGTTAATCAATTTATTATTTGTCTTTATTTCACCTTCCGGTTAGCGTGGAGAAGAAGATGATTCGGATTATGCGTAACTTCCTGTGGGGTGCTACGGAAGGTAGAAGGAAACTGGTTTGGGTAGCTTGGACCAAAATCTACATGCCTAAAGAGAATGGAGGCTTAGGAGTGAAAATATTAAGAACTACTAATCAATCTTTATTGGTTAAGTGGATTCGTAGATACTCTAAGCAAAGAACAATCTTTGGATAAAGTTAGTTAATGAAAGTTCAAGAAGAACACAGAGTTGTTAATGCCGGACATTGATACAAAGCCATAATGTAGAAGTCTTAAGAAGAATGTAGTGAACATGGTTCCTACAGTTCAATCCATGTCATAGTTTACAGTGAGAAATGGCAAAGGGATTAGGTTTTGGAAGGATAAATGGTTAGATAGAGGGAGATTGCAAGATTTATTTCCTGTGGTTTATAAAGCTGCTAAAGAGAAGGATACGACTATTGCTGATATGATTTTGGACAACAGTTGGAGATGTGATTTTAAGAAGGTGTTGAATGCAAATGAGCGGATGGAATGGGATTTGTTGAGACGTGATGTTTCTCGCATTCTCGCTCTTGTAGAAGAGTATGATGAATTGGTTATTATAGAGAATTTCAGTGCTCAAAGGTGTTATGAAGCTTTGGAAGGTAATTTTGATTTTTGCAACTTCAACAGACATTTGTGGAAAGAAAATATTCCTAATAAGGTTAGCTTCATTCTTTGGGCTTGCTTTCATGATTCGCTTCCGACTAGGGACATTGTAGCTCATCGCGGTATGGAAATTGAAAGTATGCACTGACTTGTGGCAAAGCTTTTATCACCAGTTAGAAAAAAAAAATACAAGATTTTCTGTTCCGCCCTTCCTTAATACTTCATATACATCTTTGTTGGTAACAAGGAAGAATTGAACCTCCAAATCTTAATCTCCATTTTTTTCTTTTATTTCGCAATTAATAATTTGATTAAAGTTTATGTTTTACAAATTTTCATATATAAATAATTTATTCTACCAAATTACCCTTTCTGATATTATCAGTGTAGCGGTGAGAACGATGTATCGGTTTGTACTGGCCGATACAAACGTTTTTATCGTTCAATTCTTGTATCGCCGATATTTTAGATATCGTATAGTTTTTTTTTTCCGATACACGATAAAAACTTATAATATCGAACGATACAACCGATATTGACTATCTTGCTCGTGCCACAGCAACAACCTTCAAATGTGTAACTTCAAAATGTAAATGGGGATCGATTTCAATCAAGAAGGTAATAGCCATGGTAAAAATAGTGATCATTGTTCCACCATGTTAATGTGGAAAAATTAACAATGGGTCAAAACTTTGGAAATGCGACCTGTTCGTGTTAGAGGTGTAAATTTGGCCGTGCCAGCACGAATGCAGCCCATCCTAGCACGCTAAAATTGGAGCACAACCCAGCGCATGACTTCGTCAGAATGGTTCAACACGTTAGTTTCGTGGGTGTACTGTGGCATAACATAGCATGCGATACAGATAAACACGTGGCACATCACATCTTGTTAAGAAAGCACGTCATAATATGCATAAAACACTACAAAATACATCACATTTCGTGTAGATTTTACAAGAGAGTCTTTATTCTAACAAATTTTGACATCTAATCATTATTATATCGACTTATTTTTATAACAACTCATAAAACACATCACATTTCCTGTATATTTACTTTGGAACACAAAATAGATGTGCCCGGCCCAACACAACACGTCACATCACGTTTATTTTTCGGCGCATCACATCACGCCTTAATCTCCGGGACAGCACAACACGACACACCTTAAAGTATTTCGGGACAGCACAACACGGCACACATCACGCTAAGCACGTGACTTCGTGTGCTAGGCCGTCACGTTTCGCACCTTTACTTCATGTTTTATTTGCAAGGCACAAGGTGTTGTTTTACATGGTAGACAATATTGAGTCATATTTAATTATCAGAGGGTCTTGATCTAGATAAATCGGCGTGACCTCCCCATGTACTAAACTCAGGGAGATACAAATAAGTTAAATGATGAAGAGTTAGTAAATGTAACGGTAAAGAAACAACAGTCAGCAATGCCTTCTTACATGGTTTTTTAACTCTTCAGCTCAGTTTCCTCCTAAATCAATGGATTGTTAACTCATTTTATATAAATGAGGAGCTGGACAGAAAAATCTCATAGCAAATAAACATTTATTTGATACATGTGAAATGAAGTTTTTGATTTTTCGTAACTTCTCCCTCAGTGCGTCTGCCCATACACTAAAATCTGTGTGAGGTGTGAACTCAACGTCGTGTGTCTGTTATTCTTCCTGTGGTCACCATATCTGCCGGTGCCTTCAATAATATTGGGCTTATACAATAGCCGAGGTAAAAAATTAACAATAGCCCATTAATAATGGATCATGGTTCAGTCACTGCAGGTTATGACGGTTAATCTCCGAAGTCCAAATTTGAAAATTGTTATAAAACCACTGAAATCAATTTATACCACAAGAATAGGATGGACTACAACTTGTATAGTTGACAGTGAGATGATAAAAGTGTTTTAGATTTAAGGGTACTCCATTAATGCGGCCACATTAAAATGATCTTAATTATCTTCCAATTATACTGTGATATTTTATTTTCGAATCTCTTATTTTTTATTTCTCCATTTGCTCATCCGATATTAACTATCTTATTGGTACTGTCACAACGCTTTTATATCGAAACAAATCCGAACATAACTGATATGCTGAAGAACCAACGTGTGGGAAGATCAATGCTGAAGAAAATATTGATGGCTTGGATAAAATATTTTGATTAGTTTTCGCCAACATTCCACTGATAACAACCTTTCTTCGGTATGTTTCTCACTATTTTTAGACCCACATTCCTTTGCCAAATCTTTTTACTCTCAGACTTTGATGGGTTACTACCTGACCGTATATAAAATAAGACATGAAAATCTTACCAGAAAATTTTCATGTCATATGAAGTTTTCCCTGCTCATACATTCAATTGTCTACCCTAAAATTGGTATGAAGTATGTAAATTAACATGGTACATCAGTGGATAACTGTGACCTATATGAGTCTTTGCTTAGACAAGCACAATGTTCATCATAGTAAGATATTTAGGCGAGTTAGCGGATCACATAGGCCACCGTAAAACCTTAGTTGAGTTGTTATTTACAGTTTCACTTGGGTTGTCGCGAAATCAAATTATTACACCCGAAATTTGTTTAGTATTGTTATGTCATTTTCACCTTATTGATGGATGTTATGTTATTTGCCATTGCTGCAGTTTCTGTGCCAGTGGCACAGCACTAGCGCCCGTCAAAGTGTAACTTCACCGCGCTAACGGAAGGATTTCAAACAATATTGGGCTTAGGTAGCCCGGGTGAAATTTTTGCATTAGCTGATGAATGTTGGGTCCGTCACTGTTAATGTGTCGCTAGGGGAAACAGTGAGTATTCAAAAATACCATTGATCCATTTAACACATAATGCTACTTAACATAAAATCAAAGTCCACGAATTAATGATGTTGTCTAACTAAAATCAAAAATCAATTAACAGATAAGAGTGAGAAGAAGAACATACTTGAAATTCGGAGCAATCGAAGTATTCCATAGTATAACCCCTAACTAACTCATTTCTTAAATAATTAACTTCTACTAAAGTCTTACTAAGAACAAAATATAGGCAGACATGAATACTGTTTTTATAAAAACCAGTTACGAAAATAGGTAATAATCTCCGACGATTCAATTCATATCACAGGTGAGTTAGTATTAAAAGTTGTATGGAGTAACGGATTTTCTATGTCACTTCAGGTGAGTTTCTTATTGAGGATAGCGTATAAGATGAAAGATTTACCAACAAAAATAACCTGGGAAAGAAACCTAGTACACCTGATTCTGCCAACAAGACTGCACCGCTAGAATTTTTATTATTTTGATTAGTTATCTCCAACATTCCAAATATTTCCATTTACAACAACTTTTTTGAGATTTTTTTTCTTCACTGTCTTTTATCATCGAAATCCATTATCCTATTTAAATCAATTTTGTCTCAGAAATCGATGGACTGTTAACTTATCATGTACAAATAAAATATCTAAACACGTTCCAGCTGGACATGATTACTCCACATGAAATTTTGATTTTCATAACTTCACGCTCACTGTGTCTATTCATGCACTGAATTCTGTGTGAGGGTGTGAACCCAATCTCGTACGTCTGTGCGAAATTTATTTGTGTGGCACAAACATTGAATTCTTGAATCGTGTTTACTTTGATTACTGGTTTTTAGTGTCAGGATTAAAAGGACTACTTCTACTAGATAGAAAAACTAATCCTACACAGTGCAGTGCCTCTTCTTCCTTTAAGGCCTAGCTTACTACTGGCTCTTTTATCCTTAATTCCGTTACTACTCCGCCATGATAATTTACCTGAATGACGTTGGTTTAAATTTTGTTCTCAGCTAAAAATTAGCGTAAATACTTGTAGCTTAATTTGACGGTACAGATGTGATTTTCATTTTTACTTTTTTATCAGCGATGTCAATATCTTAATGAAGCAAGAAGTTTAAATTGATTGGCATTATCGAACTCGTTTATATACTGTAAAACAGATTAAAATAAGATAATATATTGATAATAATCTTTATTTCAGAACTTAAAAGATAGTCCGTAGAATGTAGAATCGATGGCGATTGGTTCTAATAACATATAGTGTTATCGGATTTAAGCATAATTCACCACCCAATTATAAAGTTGACCTACTAGAATAAATGATATTTCTAAATACCAATCACCCTTAGTTTTCATGTAATCTAATGGCGAAGAATAGTTAATTATATGCTTCAGTTTCCTCCAAAATTCCAAAAGTTTTCACCAGACAAATCAGTTTTTCTCTAAAACTTATTTATGGAGTACCATTGATATCTTGCCAAACATATATTTCAGAAAATAAAATAATGAATCGGTAAAACTCATCATATATAAATATAAGATAGCTAGAAAATCTCATAAACAACAAACATTACAATTGCATTTCCAATGAAGTTTTACTACTCATATTGTCATATACTAAATGTTTGCGCTAAAATTTGTGTGGGTGGATTGTGCGATGAAAATGGTGAATGGGGGTACCTTAAGAATTGACTTTCAAGTTGATATTATATCCCAAAGGAAATAAAAGATGAATGTAAGTTATACAAATTCTTTCTCCAAATAAATCCAAATCTGCCTTGCAATAGTAAATCCAATCACTCCCCGCAATTGTATTATCCGAAGTAGCATTCAAGCACGATATAACAAACCGATTCATTTTGCGCCAAGTGTGGAAATAGTGGATTCTGAACCTCCTTATCATTAAGAATCATTAATTCTGGTAGAATCCGAGGTGTACCACCAACAATATCATAACGATCTGCTGTAATGAGAATTGATTCAAATTGATTTTTCCAAATTGGTGTTATACATAGTGATTTTCCGTGCTTCATTTGTCTTTAACCTCTGCAAGCAGTAAGCATACCCGAAAGAAGTCTTAGGCTATCTGAAACTTCAGCAAGGGAAATATAGCTTAATCAGCCACAACTGCGAAAGAGTGCATTAAAAAAATCATTAATGATTGTACAAGTTTTTGAGGGTGTAAAGAGGAAAAGAAAAAAAATGATGAAAAGGAAGAATCTACCCATGGGAAACTCAATCACTAAACTCTATTCTATCTTAAAGCAGATCTATAAAATGAAGATCTCATAATACGAATATAAAAATATGTAACCAAGGTACTCACAACATACATCTCACTATAAAACCAAGAACAAACCAAAATTGAAGTTTTGAGAGCATCTCCAATAGAGTGTTATAATTGATTTTAGACCCCCATTTTAACTAAAACCAACTCCAACAATAGGTCATATAAACTAGGAGGGGTGTCATATTAAATAAGAAGGTGATGAAGAAAGAGTTAACTACACCTTGTGATGCACTTTTGGTTTGAGCGACCGATTGCATTTTAAAAGAGCTAGTTTACCTCCTCTAGATAAAGAAATCCTTCTCCAACGGATAATCTAGCATCAAAATTCTTCTGCCCAGGTAGCTAAGACAGGTACATCTCCAACTGCAGTAAGTCTAGTTTTAGATGTATTTACCTTTAGACCAGCAATGAACTCGAAGAAATGTAAAGCGGAAAATAAATTGTGTAACTCTTCCTTGTTATTATCCACAAACAAAATAGTGTCATCTGCATAATGAAGGTGATTAACTGTAATGCTTGTGGGGGAAACCGAGAATCCACTGAATAAACTTTGATTAGCTGCTCTATCCATGAATCTAGAAAAACCTTCCATAGCAATATTAAACAAAAGAGGAGAAACCGGACAACCTTGTCTCACACCTCTTGAACTTGTGAAGTAGCCGAAGGAAGACCCATTAATAAGAACCGAGAAGGAAGAAATATAGTAACAAAACCTCAACCAATCACACCATTTCTTGTTGATGTTGTTTTGAAGTTGTTGTAGAGTGGTAAGAAAGATGTCGTTCCTCTCAGACTTGTGAAGGATTTTTTTAGACTTAAATTCAAAACAAAAATAGAAAACTCACTAAAAATTATAGCAAACTCGGACAAAGATGTTATCAATATTAAAAGAACACTGACGCTAAGATTCCACTATTTTCCAAGTTCAAAGTGATTTAATCCAATATTTATATGCATGCAATTTTCTCGTTCAATTTGATTCTAAACTATTGCGACAAGTAGATTCTCAAAATAACAAGTGTAAATCCGAAGCATAGAACATCAAAAACCTAGGTCTAAGCATGCTCTATCAAAATAAATCACAATTGCTTAACAAAAATCATTCAAACAATTTTCAATCAAGGCAAATAATCATATAATAATTGCAAATAAATAAATAAAATAAAATATACCTGGTTTTTCGTTACAATTTAAGCAAACCCCTCTGGAATCAATCCGAGTCAAAGTAAGTTGAATAGAGGCGAGGGAAGCTCAGTGGAGCTTTGATACCAAAGGCCTCACCGGAATTACAAGGTGGCGCAGTCACGCATTCAACTCACGTAAACCTTCATGAACTTCGAAGTGTGCTTAAAAGAGTAACCAATATTTTTCGAATGACTTTCCTATTAAGCTCGTTACCTTATTGGTCTTGTTCTAGTCAAAATTTTAAGGCTTAGGTTCGCGTAGGTTACGTGTTCCTAAGGCGGGCAAGAAGAGAACGGTGATGAAATCCGAACCCTTATCTTGTATGGCCAGGCCATGCCCTTTACTAGAAAAATAAATGTCCGTATTCAGTCCTCAACATATAAGCATACGAAGGAGTCCAGTAACTCGCTGAGAGGGAATTCGCGAGTGTTCAGAATCTTACCTCCCGTTCCAGACGGGGGATGAATCGGTTGTAGTCGACTCGGGCCACTGACTCCTATGTCAGTGTACGAACCCAAGGTGCAGAGACAATATCGTAATTATCCTCCTTCTCTGTAAACAGTTTATATTTAAAGTACCCTTCCGTAGGGTAAAATAAAAAAATAATGTCCAAAGTCCAAAAAGAAAAGAAAAATGACAAAAATAATAAACCCTAATACAATTTTTTTTCTTTCCTAAAAATAAACAAACCCTAAAAACAAAATAACTAAAATAAAATCGTCTTCTTTTCCATTCTTTTTGCTTTAATCGTTCGCTCCAAGTATTTACGAAATCACCAAACTCCTTGGCTCAATTTATGATCCAGAACCTGTAGACAAAAGATAAATACCCAAAAACGTAAAAAAGAACAAAAAAAATAAAAAACTAAAAAAAAAGAAAAAGAAAAACAAATCTAAAACCTAAAAACAAGTCCGCGTCGGCGGCGCCAAAAATTGATGTTTTTTTGAAGTTATTATAGAGTGGTAAGAAAGATGCCGTTCCTCTCAGACTTGTGAAGGATTTTTTTAGACTTAAATTCAAAACAAAAATAGAAAACTCACTAAAAATTATAGCAAACTCTGACAAAGATGTTATCAATATTAAAAGAACATTGAGGCTAAGATTCCACTATTTTCCAAGCTCAAAGTGATTTAATCCAATATTTATATTCATGCAATTTTCTCGTTCAATTTGATTCTAAACTATTGCGACAAGTAGATTCTCAAAATAACAAGTGTAAATCCGAAGCATAGAACATCAAAAACCTAGGTCTAAGCATGCTCTATCAAAAGAAATCACAATTGCTTAACAAAAATCATTCAAATAATTTTCAATCAAGGCAAATAATCATATAATAATTGCAAATGAATAGATAAAATAGAATATACCACTTTTTGTTGGAAAAATAGCTTCCTCTATCGCCTCAGCAATGGGGTTTAGCTCCTCATATTAATCATGATCTCAAAATATGTGTTTATGGCTCAAAAGATGATTAAAAGGATGAAAAGTAATAACACAAACCCGATTTGTGGTGTATCGGCGTTATATAGAAATTACAATTGAATCGTTACAGAAACCGTTGTAAACACTATTGCTTTGTCGCTGATTTTAAGACCCCAAAAACAATCTGCATCGAATGGCCTTTGTTCTTCGTGTTCTTCCTTGTGCACCAGCAGCAACAATTTCCCGCAACTCCTCCTGTTGATCTCTGTGGTGTTCTAAACTTCCCCTAACTTCTTCTAAACTTCAATACCCCTCTCTGGAACTCGACCACACCTTTTATAACCTCCAAACCCTCCAAAACCCGATTAAATCTCTCCTTCTTTTCTTTGCTGCCAAGGTACGAAATTTCCTTTCCACGTCTTCTTTACGCGTTTCTGAGATTCCCAAATCCTCCCAAACTCTTCCTTAGATAGATACGTATCTTTGGAAAGAATATCTCGCGTTTAGTCTCCCTGGAATTCCAAAAATAAATCATGCAGGGGCCGTGTAAACTCATTCCCCTGTTTTGTTTCTACACGATTATTGAGCCCAATTTGTTCAATTCAAACGCACATACCAACCCTGTTTTACTCTAAGAAGTCCATCCCAACAAGTTCTGGCGATTGAATCTCTCCAAAAAGCCTCCAAAATTCCAACCCTAAAATCTGCCGTGAAAACCAAATTTTCCCGCCATTTTTGATATTTGAATTTTGGGAAGAAAGGTGATCTCCCCCTAACCAGAATGGGGGTGCGAATAGCAGCTGCCTTGGGTGTCCTGAGGGTGCCCCTTAGTAATTTGGGTACCCCTTGTCCATAGCGAGAGTCCGAATAGCAAGTGTCCTCCGGACGCAACTTTTCGAGCCGATTTTTCCAAAAATGTTTATTGGCCAAAAATACCTACACACATGAAACACCATATTAAGTACAAAAATGAGCACTATTAATATATAGAATCGAGACAAATTAGACACAAAAATGTGTCTATCACTTGCTAAAACCCATTTGTTGTAATACAAATTCAAGATATCTCCGGTTGACTCTGTCAAAAAGCCTTCTCAAGATCAATTTTGCACACAATTCCTGGTTTTCTAGACCTAAGTCTAGAGTCCACCAACTCAATATATGCTTCATTTCCCTCCAACGTTCCAAAAGTTTTCATCGACAAATAACTTTTTCTCCGAAACTCAATTTTGGAGTTCCATTGATATCTTGCGAAACTTATGTTTAAAAAAGTAACGGATCGATAACCTATCATATATACTGTATATAAAAGATAGTTAGAAAATTTCATACACAAACATTATAATTGCATTTCCAATGAAGTTTTACTACTCATCATATACACATGTTTGCACCAAAATTTGTGCGGGATGTACAATCAAATTGGTGCATGGGTACCTTAAGAATTGACTATCAAGTTGATACTATAACCCATGGGAGACGGAGTTGTGAAGTAATTAAAATTCACAGAGTGACTATTGGCAGAGATTGATTTGTTACCTCTTTTGATTGAATGAAGCTTCCTGCGTAGAAGAGTATTCTTGGCAGAAATTTTTTGTATACATTGTAAATCCAATCACTCCACTAGAAAGTGTCATCAAAAGTCGCAATCAAGCATGACATAATAAACGGATTAGTTTTTCGCCAGTGTGGAAATAATGGAATCTGAACCTTTTTATCATCAAGAATCACTAGTCATGGTAGAATCCCAGTGGTAACCAATTGATAGGGTTTAAAACCTACATAAATAGAGGTTCATAATAATATCATTGGTCTACTAACTTACTTATATCAATTACAATTCATACGAATATCAACTTCAAAAAGGCTGTGACTTTGCACTAACAAACTATTGCTTTTGTAACAGTCAATAGGAACGGTGGATCCCTTGTACTAAGTGTGACCATTCAGCATAGAAATTTGGACTTACTTCACTGACAGAATGGATTCCAAGTTCTGGGTGCACCAAAATATCCTAGCAGCTAAATTTGGAAATTGGCATAAAGGAAAGGATCAGGCATGTTATGGAGAACATTTTTGATACTTTGAAGGGGGCATGGGGGACAAATGACATGTTGATATATGTCTTTGATTCCCATGGATTCTGTTTCCAAAAATACCAACACCAATTAAGAAAACAGATTTTCTCTCATAAAATATATTTTTTTTATATTTTTGGAAATAGAATTCATGTGAATCAAAGACATGTGTCAACATACCATTTATCCCCTATGCCCCTTCAAAAAACGCCCCCATCAAAAATTTTCTCACATGTTATGACCAAGAGAAGGTTGCAGATTATGGCCTAGCTCTTTTATCCTTTATCCTTGAACTTGAAAAGTTGTAGCTTAATTCTATGATAGGGGTGATTTTTAATTTTTTTATTTTTCACTCATGTAATTATTTTTAAGAGACCAGGGGAATATCAAAGCAGGGAGCACAAGACTAACTATAGCAAAATGTAACAGGTGCTAGTGGATCTGATATCAGACCACTCCCCAATGATTATCAGTATCTTCTCTGGAAGTGGTACTGGCCTAAGTCTGGTAGATTTTTTAACACGTCGTACTCAGGAGCCTGATTTTCCAGTAATGCTAATGTTGCCAAAGATCATTTATTTTTTTCCACTGGAGACAGCTTTTCTTCTTTATCAAAAAGATCATTTATCTGTACTTTCCCCCTCTTTCTAATGATTAATCGGGGATATGAAAACTAATCGGGGATATAGCTACAAGATAAAATAGGAGTCCCAATAGCAATTCTGGGTCACCCCTTATGTAATTATTTTTTTAATCCTAATTTACCCCTCACTAATTAGGTTTAGTGGTTAATAATAATTAGTAAAAATCTTAAGTATTTGGGGGATAGATTAGTGTGTATTTTTATTTGTGTTTGGGTGAGAGTAGAAGGAGGGAAAAAAATATTTGAGAGGAATTATTTTTTTGAAAATGGAAGATGATTGTGATGAGAGAATTACCGCTAATAAGAGGTTGAAAAATTGATTTTTTTCTTTGAATCCACCATTGTTGCAATTTGAAAAAGCTTGGTGCCTAAGATGGTATTCAACCAAAACCCATGCGGACAATTGTTGGAAATGTTCATAAATTGTTTGCCACTATCCTGGGGTTTGGGGGGCGGGGTGGCGTAATCTAGTATTTTGAACAAGTATCATGTTCCGGCATATGGTCTTCATCAATTCCGGCATGGTCATCATCAATTCCGTTTTGAATTTTTTTTTCGGTATTAATCGGTCCCACCGGCATGGTCGGTTGATATGAAGACCATGCTTAGGTATTGTTTTTCCGGCATACCATGTTGCTTTATTTTCTATGCCGGAAAACAATACCGGCATGGTCTTCATATCAACTGACCATGCCGGCAGTGGACTGATTAATACCAGAAAAAATTCAAAACGGAATTGATGATGACCATCGGAATTGATGAAGACCATATGCTTAGGAACATGGTACCGGCATGGTCTTCATCAATTAGGCATGGTCATCATCACTTTCAAAGATGATCTTCATCACTTAGAATAAAAAAAAAAATTGGTTTCCAAAGTGAGGAGAATAGAATTTGATATAGAGTAGGGAGAGTTTAGAATTTGAAAGGGAATGGGAAATATTTGGGTTTCAAAGCTCCACCCCTAAATAAGATTAATAAGAAGTGGAGATGGAAATTGGGGATATGGTTTTGTTTTTTGATTTTAAGTTTTTGATTTTTATTTTGTGGGAAGAGTATTTTAGTATTTTCATAACCAATGGTCACCCCTTAGCCGAAATTATGGGTTGGGGAAAGTAATTCATATCCCCCAATTAATTATTCCTTTATGTCTCTGGCTGAGTTTGGTAATGCTTATTTTTTTCAAAAGCACTTTTAAAACCTATATATGTCAATAAATTTTGAAGTTGGTGTTTGGTAAAAAAACTAAAGTGCTTTTTATCCAAACCACTTCCCAAATTCCTCAAATTTTAAAAGCTGGGGAGGAGGAGCTTTTAAAAGCTACAAAAGCATAAGCTGTGGTCCCACATAAATTTAATGCTTGATTTATCTTTTTTATCCCTAATTTATTTTATAAATGACAAAAGTTACCCTTAAATTTATATACAATCAATTTTTTTACTATTTCTTATATTGCATTCTTTAAATATTATTATTTTTTATTATTTCGAACTATTTTATATATCATTTATTTAATTTGTCAACAGTAGAAATAAAACAAATATTAAATAATTACTTAATTTTAGTTTCATTTTTTGCTTGAATAATTACTTAATTTGTCAGTAAAAAATAAAAATAAAATAATTACTTAATTGTTAAGTAAAATAATTTCTTAACAATCATAATGATAGTGGTAATTAGTATGAACACTAATATTATATAGTAAAAAAATTAATTATTTTTAAACCCAATAAAATTGAATAAAACTACCATGAGTGATATGTTTGTTATTGTCATTTGTTACAACAACAATGGTTGAATCTGAAATTTTGCCAAACACATTTTGATTGTTTTTTTGATCAGCTTCAACTTTAATTAATATTTTACCAAACGTCTAATCGCTTTTTTTCACAAGACAAGACAAAGACAGCGACACGCAGCAGAAAAGTGCTTTTACAAAAGCTGCAGCAATACCAAACTAAGCCTCTGACAATGAAATTGCAGTACTCGCACTCCTAACATCAGTTGTTTAGCCCTTAATGTTGACCGGTTCACATATTGTTTATTATCTTAAACTTTCAAAATCAAGCCTAGAACATTTCTCACAAAATGCATTAATCTCTCCATGCAGTGACGAGCATACAAAATGCGTTAATCTCTCCATGCAGTTACGAAAAAACTATTAATTGATCCTAATTCACAACCAGTTTTGTGTAAAAACAAATTCTTGGATAAACCCCAAATACTGGCGTCTCATTCACGTTCAATCTTAGAAAACCCCAAAAGTTGGATAATAGTTTTTTTTTGGTTTCTTATTCTAAATATTTCCGTTGATGATAGTTTTTTTTTGGTTTCTTTGAAAACCACTATCCTTTTCAAATCTCTATTTTCTCATGAAAATTGAGTTAGTTACTCATCATGTACAAAATATGATAGCTAACGGACCTAGACCTGGGAAATAAACATTATACTAGTTACACGGGAAATTAAGTTTTTGATTTTCGTCACTTCCCACTCAATATTTATGATTTTTGTTAAAGGGAGAGCAAAAACGGATCCGAGGAGAGCGAAAATCGTAGTTGACTCACTAATTAGGCCGATTTGTAAACTAAGTTCATTTTTGAGTTTTTTTTGTCCAATATGCCCTTTATCCTAACCGTGTTTATTAACCTAATGTATAATTTTTGGAACGGAAATTCAACGGAATAAAATCAGAATGTTTATCATCACCCACAACTAAAAACACCATTAAACCCTAAACCCCAGAAACTGTGCTAGGAAATATAGAACAACACAAGGTCATGTACGAAGAAATATTGGGTGTCGATTTGTTAAAAGAATTGAAAGATACGCACATATGGTGGGAACAAAAGAAACGTGCATGAGATGAATATGATTTCAACTAATAGTTATGTATGCAGACCTTGTTCAAGGGCTCCAATGGCTACTCTTATATTAGTTTCAATTAATATACATTTCATTTAATCGCTTGTCTCATTATACTAGTTATTTATTTTTTTCTTTTCGGTCATTCTCTGTGTAGTGATGGTTGCAAATACTTCCAACTTTTTTGGCTCGACTATCGATCAATGGTCACTGCATAACTGGCTTTGGATGTTGGTTTTTAATGATCACCACATAACATGGATTAAGCTTATGATGAAATATAGATTTCCACTTTATGGAAGAAGAAGTAAGAAGAAAGAAGCGTTTGATTGGTTTGGAGCTTGGAGTTAAGCTTGGTCTGCAAGCATGTGAAGGGAGCTTGTGGAGGGTAAATTTGCCCGAGTCAAAACTCATTATAGGAATCGACCTAGTTAGTGAGTCAACTACGATTTTCGCTCTCCTCGGATCCATTTTTGCTCTCCCTTTAACAAAAATCATATTTATATCCATCCACTAAAATTTACGTGACGTATGATTTCGTTTTTGATTGAGTGAATTTGCTTAGGGAGTAGTTTATTGTAAACTCTCTGTTCACCTTTCTTCTTGTATTTTTGGAGGGTGCTATCTTAGCACTCTTTCTTATTTATTTCAATCTTGCCTTTTTTTAAAAAAAATAAAATTTATGTGACGTGTGAACTTAACGTCACGTGTCTATTATTGTCGTGTGATTTTCACCTTATCGGTAGACATTATGTCATCTGCCAGATCCTGTGGCACAGCACTAGCACCCCTCAAAAGCAACTTCACTATGTAGCCCAGGTGAAGAATTAACAATAGCCCATGAATAAGGATCACGGTTCGGTCATCGTTTATGTGCCACTAGGCTACACAGTGGGTCCAAAATCTTAAGATTGGGGATGTTCACGGTTTATTTGTGGCATGGATAAAGAAATCTTGAATCTTGTCGATCATTTGAATGCCGGTATCAAATTTAGCAGGTTATGACTGTTCCGAAGGCGAAACTTAAAAATTGCTAAAAGATTGAGTTCAAATGTAGGTATACATACAAGAAAATGGTAATGGAGCCTAGTACTCCAAATAAAACACAAACTTAATACTTTAAATAAAACACAAACCGATACATTAGCCAAAAACCCAATAAACCCTAGATTAACCCCACTAATACAAAGTAATAGTATAATTAAAAGACTGCTAGCAACTCGATAACTATTAACGACCAGCCGACAAATAAAGCAACTCGGTAACCATTAACAAACAACCGACTAATGGTCTTGATCATCTTTGAATTAGTTTCCACCAACATTTCATGTATCAATTTTCTTTCTTTGGTTTTCCAGTTGCCTCGCTTTGCATTGAATCCCATAATATAACGGTTAACCAAACCTTTGATGAAGATACAATAATACATAGCCAAACATGAAACTGGTATAAATACAATAACTAGACACGAAAATGGGAACAAACTTTTCTATGTCAGAAAAAATGAATTTGATTTGGCAGAGCACACAGATCATCCACAAAATGTCTCTCATATTGCTTTAACATTGGTGTGAGCTTTACATTTTAATTTATTTCAACTCCAGAGGAATCAAATGAGTGAAATACAGACAAGGTCACGAGGAGGTTAAAATCTAATGTTTGGTGATTGAGATGAAAAAAACGTGACGAAGAAAAAAAATAAAATGACGATATCACAATGATGAACACATTTTAGTGCATGGACAGACTTATTGAGTGTGAAATAGTGAAAATCAAAACTTCATTTCACATGTAAATATAGTGTAAAATTTTCATTGTTAGGTCTGTTAATTATCTTTTCTGTATATAAAATGAGTTAGCAATCTATCAATTTATGACACTACAGAGATTTGAGAGGATAAATGGTTTTCCAACACTATATATTTATAGTGGGGAAAAAGGCTAGAAATATTTATTATAACCAGAAATGTTAGGAATGCCGGAGAAAACTAATCAAAATATTTGTTCAAAAAGTTTGTCTTTATCTCTGTTGGATAAATTTTTTTCAGAAGTCTGGCACCATGAAGGTTATGGTCGCCAATGGTGTAAAAAAGAAATACATAAAATAAAAACCGAGACAAATAATTTATGTTTTGGCAAATTGAGTTATGAATAAATTGCTTTCTTCATATTTTTTGGTGGCAAATTGGTGATTCTTGCAATCCTTTTCTTCGAAAGATTTAATGAACATTAAGCTCGTAACTACATAAAGAAGACATGCTTGTGTCATGAGCAATTACGGTAATATTCGATTGACACGAAGTCGACCAAGAGGAAAAAGAGGCGCACCTCATTTGGTATGTTTGGAGTTTTACAAAGTTACGATCCGAAAAGCATCGATCATCAAGCGCAATCGCACACATATCTAACTGGGAGGGCCTTAAGCATATATATATGACTACTGCCCGTTGTTTTCATTGTCTATTGCAAAAATGGATTCAGATTCGGTGCACCTACTGCCTCACCAGATAAGTTTTTCGCCAAACATGAATTCTCCACTTCGTACCCCATGATGTGTATAGGGGTTAAATATTGCACACGTAAGTATCATGCGAAGGGGAGCTGCTCATAGCATATCTCAAATGACGGAATCAATGACATCACAAAATCATCAGTAAAGTGTGAGAGTTGTGCGAAGATTAAGAGCACACCTTTCGAAAACACAATGTAAACACCCGAAGACATCGCGCGGTAGATCCGAAAATAGGGGCTTTATTAGCTGTCCTCCACTATGTAAAATCCCTATATATAGGACTAGCCACCCTTTTGATGAGGAAGAAGTCTTTTTGAGAGTTGAGATAGAGCTTTAGGAGAGAGAAAGTTATTTGCTTCCCAAGTTAGGGTTTTATCTTCTTTGTATTGATTTCTAAACTTAATAAAATCTCTTTAAGTGTTCTTCACAATGGTTTCATAATTTACTATATAGACTGTTTAAGGGGTGTAGTAGTAGGATTTTCTACTACTACAATGTGCGAATGACAATGCATAACCATACGCCTGGATTATCTGCAAAAAAAAAAAACGAACCGCAACTCAACCGCCAGCTGGCACACCGACGGTGTTTCGTTCAACTGGAACGACAAGATTAAATTTTGCATTCTTTCTTTCTGTTTTTTTTTCCCCTAAAAGGAGGTAATCCTCATTGTATTGATAGAACAGAACCATAATTTCCATAAGGAAAATTACGATACACCATTACATCTTCATTCCATGTTTGAATGTTTAAGAAAGTTAGTATAGCTCAAAGGCTGCTATCTAACAAATTCTGTTGTACATCAAATTTTTTACAAAAAACAACTAACTTTGCTGCCCAAATTATTTGAGATATCATAACTAAAGCAAATTCCTTCCCAATAAAATTTATGTCAAACTTAGTATTGTTGCCGAAGTCTGCACTACTAATGTATTTGAAATTTTAAACGATTATTTACCTTATTAATGTTTATTTAAATATTTCCACTTATCATGATTTAAAAATATAATAATATATATTGATTTTCTACCTAAGATTTTTTACCCCTGTAATGATTAGAAAATCTAGATTCCCGATTTTCTACCTATGATGATCAGATCAACATTCTGGATGAATATTAGATTCAAAGGTAATATATTTTAAAATAAGAAACAAATTCGGTGTAGGAATACAAAATAAATTCTTCAATCGTCCAAAATAACAACTCGACTATTTAGTCGTCCAAAACTCCATAAGGCATACCCAATTATAGTCCGGTAATTCGTAAATAAATAGATTTTGTCTTATAGTTTGGTAATTCGTAAATACAAATAATTAGTTTTAAGCCTAAATTTAGAAAAATGAAATCCGGGACCAAAAATACTAATGTATGAATGGATTTGCGAGTTATCCTAATATGTTTGGCAAAGTTTATTCAGATATGGACGGATTCGCGAGTTATAGTAACACAAAATTGGTTAAAAAGACCAAAATCAACAATTCCTGTGTGAAAAGGACATTTAGATTTTGATATTGTTTAAATGGACAAAAATGTAAAAATAGCCAGGATGTAAACAGTTTCATCCTAACCATCAAATATTTTTTCTTATTTTTAATTTACATCATGATGCATCCAGTTTCATCCTTACTATTTTTTAAGTTTAAGTCAGGATGAATCCAGTTTCATCCTTGCTATTTTTTTAGTGTACATTTCACCCATACTAATTTCTACTTGTCCATTTGAACCATGTTTTAAAAATATTTGGACAAATGACCCATTTTTCGGTACAGTAATATATTTCGCAAATTTTATTAAATAGAGTATGTGGTATGACTAAAATATTATTCAGTATTGGTAATGATGGCATGGTCATAAGGGGAACATGATTCCAAACTTCCATGCCATGCTTGACTTGTCAGATGGGATGGGAATGATTCCAAGCTAAATCTCAAATTAGCCTTTTCATAGGTCTGTCCTTAGCGAAATGCTGGAATTGATGGCATGGATGTTCGAAGACATGCATGCTCACCAGGGGAAGCAAGAAAGGAATATGATTTCAAACTTCAATATTGTGCTTGACTTGTGAGGTGGAATGAGAATGATTCCAAGCTAAGCCCAAGTTAGCCCTCTTATTGGTTCGCCCCTAGCGGAATGCTGGAACTGATGTAGATGTTCTAACACATGCATGCTCACCAAGGGAAGAAAGAAAGGAATATGATTCCAAACTTTCATATTGTGCTTGACTTGTCAGGTGGAATGCAAATGATTCCATGTTAGCCCTCTTATAAGTTAAGTAGCATACCAAAACGTATCAATTTGTTCATAAAGATACTACTTGAATATAAAGATATTGATCATAAAGATACTACTTGAACGAGTAGAAAACGTATCAATTTGTTCTTTTTTACTATTTTTAGTATTGCTTTGTATTTTAGGCAAATGGATCCCTGGCACTTTTAGGGGCGACCCCAAAAGAATTAGGGGCAACACAAAACGAAAAAAATTCTCATAATCGGTAGGTTATTTCACAATCGGTAGGTTATTTTTTTTTTTAATCCCAAACTACCCTTTACAATCGGTAGATAACTATACAATCGGTAGTTAATCAATAATCGGGAGTAAATTTGGTTTGTATAACTTCCGAATATAAAGTAAAATCCTTTATCTTTTGAATTTTGACTATCCTATAATCGGTAGTAAATAAAGTTATCTTGACTCCCGATTAAAGTAGACCTTTGGCAAATATCCTACCATAATCGGTAGGGAATTTAGGTTATTTAACTCCCAAATATAGAGTAGCCCCAAAATGAGATTTTGCAAAAATTTTTTTTTTTGGAATTTTGGTTGACCCTATAATCGGTAAGAAAGGAAGAGTTATCATGACTTCCGATTATACAGTGGCTCTCTTTACAAATATCCTACCATAATCGGTAGTCAAAATGGTTCATATAACTACCGATTATAGAGTAGCCCCAAAATGAGATTTTGCAAAAATCCTCTATTTTTCTAATTTGGTTGAGCCTATAATCGGTAGTCAAAATAGTTCATATAACTAGTTAACTACCGAATATAGAGTTGTCCCAAAAATGAGATTTTGCAATCGGTAGCTAAAAAAAACCTAAACTACCGATTATGAAGGGGTATACAAGTATTTTCAATCTATTTTGTCTTTTGTGTCGCCCCAAAATCAGTCGGGGTCGCCCCTAAAAGTGCCAGGAATGGATCTCTTCTTCCTTTTATTTCTTTTTAACGTAAATTCTTTTTTTTTCTCCAAGTCTTTTTCTATTGAGTCTCATCTATCTAGTCGAGTCTCTGTCTGTCTCAGGCTACAATTATTTGTATTTCTTTGCAGGAAAATGTATATATATGCACTACTACTACCAATTCATAAGAGCCACTTGCGAGTGATTGCTAAAAAATTTTATCCTAAATTAAGATGATGAGTTTCCTACTGACAAAATGTTTCCCAGGAATTATCTCCGAGAATCTGAAGCTGGGTTTAATAGATTTTGGAGCTGGTTTTTGTACTACTGGTTTGGTGTGTCTGTTTCTTTGGAAGCTTTGTTACAGAAAAGGAGTATTTCATACTAACCGTTCAACTGCAAGGGGAGTAGCAAATTCTGGAGATGAGAAGTTTGATTACTGTAAAGTGTAAGGAGATCCATGCTCACTAAGGAGATATCTTTATTTAAAATAAATGAATAAAATATCTTTATTTAAAATAAATGAATATCAGATCTTATTGTGCTTTTGTAATGTTAGACATGTATTTTATTATACGAGGTTATTACATTTCAAAATCAATGTTGTTTGAGAAATCACCTCTTAGTCTTATATTCGGCGTCTTCTGGGCCATTCTTAAAATAAAATAGTGTCATTATGTTCCGAATCATGACGAGCAAAAATAATCAGTCATTTCTGGGTCAAATCTGTTATCTTCGAACTCTCTGAAAACTGTAAACTCGCCCCAGAACCACTCAACTCACTTTGGATCATTAATTTGTTACAATAACACGGTTAAATTAAGTTGGACTCTTCACTCTAATGGGTCATGATAGTAAACTCGTTTCAGAATAATTATTTGGATACCAGTTATCAAGCTTTCTATCTCGGTAGTAAGCTTCTCGGATTGGAATAGCAAGTCATCAACATGATCTACTCGGATCAACTTATGTGAAGATTACAGCCATTACAATGAATACATAGAACCATTACCCAAAGAAACATGGTGATACCGGAAAAACACAACCAACTGACTTTACCACAAATATGTTCACTACAAACAAAAACAAGGGAGATATATTTGGATGGAGTTAGAAATCGAAATTGAATCTAATGCTTAAAATCAAGACAAAGAGGTTAAGAATTGATAAAAGATAAACATGATATTAATCATATGGCCAACGAGCAAAAACTCACCATATAAATTGAGGATATGGTAAACAACGGAACAAACTGGCCATCAATAAGAATTTTTCGTTACTGTTAATTTTTTTTTTTTTTTTTTAAATAATTAAGAATTAAGGATGAGAATCAGAATTGGGGGTGAATCAATTAAACAGGGATATAGAAAAGATTGATACCGAAGGGGGTTCAAAACAATAATCATCAGATGCAAAGGGATGAAGGCCATATCTAAAGAGAGATGGAACTAATTGAGCAATCACCGACAGACGATTGGAGAAGATTCTTCTTCAATTCACGAACAGTACCCATATCTATTACAAGAGAGATTCCGGTAACTAACAATGGATTGGCGGCCCTAAGGCCTACCTACCTCCCGTAAACTTCAAGATTTAGACGCTCATGGAGAAAGAAATAAAAACCGGTTTAAGTGGGAAAGCCAAGAGGATTAGTGATTACGCGTTCGCGTGTACTCTATCGTGCAGCACTCAATTTATTTCTAAGATTTTTTTACCGCTATAGTGACTAGAAAATCTAGATTCCGGATTTTCTACCTATGATGATCCGATTTAAGGTCAACGTTATGAGTGAATCCTAGATTCAAAGGTAATATATTATAAAATAAGAATCAAATTCGGGGTAGGAATACCAAATACATTCTTCAATCGTCTAAAATAACATCTCGACTATTTAGTTGTCCAAAACCCCACTAGGCATACCCATTATAATTCGGCAATTCACAAATACATGTATTTCGTCTTATAGTTTGGTAATTCGTAAATACAAATAATTAGTTTTAAGCTTAAATTTAGCAAAATGAAATCCGAGCCCCAAAGTACTAATGATATGAACGGATTCGCGAGTTATATTACTCCCTCTGTCCTAAAATTTCTGTCCTCTATTCTATTTTCGTCTGTCCTAAAATACTGTCGAGTTTCTGTTTATACTCATACTTTTTAGTCAAACTCTCAAATATACCCTTCAGTTTTTTAAATTATAAAATTATTTTTAAATTTAAATGATATGTTCTTCAATAGGAAACAAATCTACAAAATCAATCCATAAAATTTTTATTTTTATCTTCAATCTAAAATCATAAATAATATCTTCCTCAATAGGAAACAAATCTATTAAATCAATCCACAAAGATTTTTATCTTTATCTTCTATTTAAACATTTCTATAAATAATAAAATCACCATATATGCATTTTTCTTATATACTCCATAATCCATATATTCCTTTTAATTTTGGTAATAACATGGCATTTAATAGGGGCATTCTTGTACACTCCTCTGGTCTCCTTAATATCTTGACTTAGTCAAAGTGGACTAATAATTTAGGACGGAGGGAGTAATATATTTGGCAAATTTTATTCAGATATGGACGGATTCGCGAGTTATACTATAATATATTTTGCAAATTTTATTAAATAGAGTATGTGGTATGACTAAAATATTATTCAGTACTCGTATGGATGGCATGGTCATCAGGGAACAGGATTCCAAACTTCCATACTGTGTTTGACTTGTATGATGGAATGGGAATGATTCCAAGACAAATCTCAAGTTAGCCTTCTCATAGGTTTGTCCCTAGCTAAATGCTGGAACCGATGGCATAGATGTTTCAAGACATGGATGCTCACCAGGAGAAGCAAGAAAGGAATATGATTCCAAATTTCAATATTGTGCTTGACTTGTGAGGTGGAATGAGAATGATTCCAAGCTAAGCCCAATTTAGCCCTCTTATAGGTTCGCCCCTAGCGGAATGCTGGAACGGATGGCATTGATGTTCTAAGACATGCATGCTCATTAAGGGAAGAAAGACAGGAATATGATTCCAAACTTCCATACTGTGCTTGACTTGATTCCAAGTTAAGCCCATGTTAGCCCTTTTATAGGTTCGCTTCTTGTGGAATGTTGGAACTTATGGAATAGATGTTCCAAGACATGCATACTCACTAAGGGAATAAAGAAAGGAATATAATTCCAGTCTTCCATAATGTGCTCGAATTGTCTGATGGAATGGGAATGATTCCAAGCCAAATATCAAGTTCTCCTTTTCATAGGTCTGTCCCTAGCGAAATGCAAGAACTGATGGCATAGATGTTCCAAGAGATGCATGCTCACAAGGGGAAGCAAGAAAGGAATATGATTCCAAACTTCAATATTGTGCTTGACTTGTGAGGTGGAATGAGAATGATTCCAAGCTATGCCCAAATTAGCCCTCTTATAGGTTTGCCCCTAGCGGAATGTTGGAATTGACGGCATAGATGTTTTAAGTCATGCATGCTCACCAAGGGAAGAAAGAAGGGAATATGATTCCAAAATTCCATACTGGGCTTGACTTGTCAGGTGGAATGGGAATGATTCCAAGCTAAGCCCATGTTAACCCTCTTATAGGTTCTCCCCCGGTTAAATGTTGGAACTTATGGCATAAATGTTCCAAGAAATGCATGTTCACTAAGGTAAGAAAGAATGGAATATGATTCCAATCTTCCATATTGTGCTCGCCTTTTTGGATGGAGTGGGAATGATTCCAAAATAAAGCGCAAGTTAACCCTCTCATAGGTTTGCTACAAGCAAATCCTAGAATTGATGGCATAGATGTTACGAGACATGCATGCTCACCTAGGGAATAAAGAAAGGAACATGATTCCAATGCATGCTCACCAAGGAAAGACATGCATGCGCAGGTTAACCCTCTTATCAATTTGTTCCTTTTTCTATATTTAGTATTGCTTTGTATTTTAGGCAAATGGACCTCTTCTTCCTTTTGTTTCTTTTTAACGTAAATTCTTTTTTTTTTCTCCAAGTCTTTTTCTATTGAGTCTCATCTATCTAGTCGAGTCTCTGTCTGTCTCAGGCTACAATTATTTGTATTTCTTTGCAGGAAAATGTATATATATGCACTACTACTACCAATTCATAAGAGCCACTTGCGAGTGATTGCTAAAATTTTTTATCCTAAATTAAGATGATGAGTTTCCTACTGCCAAAATGTTTCCCAGGAATTATCTCCGAGAATCTGAAGCTGGGTTTAATAGATTTTGGAGCTGGTTTTTGTACTACTGGTTTGGTGTGTCTGTTTCTTTGGAAGCTTTGTTCTGAGAAAAAGGAGTATTTCATACTAACCGTTCAACTGCAAGGGGAGTAGCAAATTCTGGAGATGAGAAGTTTGATTACTGTAAAGTGTAAGGAGATCCATGCTCACTAAGGAGATATCTTTATTTAAAATAAATGAATAAAATATCTTTATTTAAAATAAATGAATATCAGATCTTATTGTGCTTTTGTAATGTTAGACATGTATTTTATTATACGAGGTTATTACATTTCAAAATCAATGTTGTTTGAGAAATCACCTCTTAGTCTTATATTCGGCGTCTTCTGGGCCATTCTTAAAATAAAATAGTGTCATTATGTTCCGAATCATGACGAGCAAAAATAATCAGTCATTTTGGGGTCAAATCTGTTATCTTCGAACTCTCTGAAAACTGTAAACTCGCCCCAGAACCACTCAACTCACTTTGGATCATTAATTTGTTACAATAACACGGTTAAATTAAGTTGGACTCTTCAACTCTAATGGGTCATGATAGTAAACTCGTTTCAGAATAATTATTTGGATACCAGTTATCAAGCTTTCTATCTCGGTAGTAAGCTTCTCGGATTGGAATAGCAAGTCATCAACATGATCTACTCGGATCAACTTATGTGAAGATTACAGCCATTACAATGAATACATAGAACCATTACCCAAAGAAACATGGTGATACCGGAAAAACACAACCAACTGACTTTACCACAAATATGTTCACTACAAACAAAAACAAGGGAGATATATTTGGATGGAGTTAGAAATCGAAATTGAATCTAATGCTCAAAATCAAGACAAAGAGGTTAAGAATTGATAAAAGATAAACATGATATTAATCATATGGCCAACGAGCAAAAACTCACCATATAAATTGAGGATATGGTAAACAACGGAACAAACTGGCCATCAATAAGAATTTTTCGTTACTGTTAAATATTTTTTTTTTTTAAAAATAATTAAGAATTAAGGATGAGAATCAGAATCGGGGGTGAATCAATTAAACAGGGATATAGAAAAGATTGATACCGAAGGGGGTTCAAAACAATAATCATCAGATGCAAAGGGATGAAGGCCAGATCTAAAGAGAGATGGAACTAATTGAGCAATCACCGACAGACGATTGGAGAAGATTCTTCTTCAATTCACGAACAGTACCCATATCCATTACAAGAGAGATTCCGGTAACTAACAATGGATTGGTGGCCCTAAGGCCTACCTAGCTCCCGTAAACTTCAAGATTTAGCCGCTCATGGTGAAAGAAATAAAAACCGGTTTAAGTGGGAAAGCCAAGAGGATTAGTGATTACGCGTTCGCGTGTACTCTATCGTGCAACACTCAATTTATTTCTAAGATTTTTTTACCGCTATAGTGACTAGAAAATCTAGATTCCGGATTTTCTACCTATGATGATCCGATTTAAGGTCAACGTTATGAGTGAATCCTAGATTCAAAGGTAATATATTATAAAATAAGAATCAAATTCGGTGTAGGAATACCAAATACATTCTTCAATCGTCTAAAATAACATCTCGACTATTTAGTCGTCCAAAATCCCACTAGGCATACCCATTATAATTCGGCAATTCATAAATACATGTATTTCGTCTTATAGTTTGGTAATTCGTAAATACAAATAATTAGTTTTAAGCTTAAATTTAGCAAAATGAAATCCGAGCCCCAAAGTACTAATGATATGAACGGATTCGCGAGTTATATTACTCCCTCTGTCTTAAAATTTCTGTTCTCTATTCTATTTTCGTCTGTCCTAAAATACTGTCGAGTTTCTGTTTATACTCGTACTTTTTAGTCGAACTCTCAAATATACCCATCAGTTTTTTAAATTATAAAATTATTTTTAAATTTAAATGATATCTTCTTCAATAGGAAACAAATCTACAAAATCAATCCATAAAATTTTTATTTTAATCTTCAATCTAAAATCATAAATAATATCTTCCTCAATAGGAAACAAATCTATTAAATCAATCCACAAAGATTTTTATCTTTATCTTTTATTTAAACATTTCTATAAATAATAAAATCACCATATATGCATTTTTCTTATATACTCCATAATCCATATATTCCTTTTAATTTTGGTAATAACATGGCATTTAATAGGGGCATTCTTGTACACTCCTCTGGTCTCCTTAATATCTTGACTTAGTCAAAGCGGACTAATAATTTAGGACGGAGGGAGTAATATATTTGGCAAATTTTATTCAGATATGGACGGATTCGCGAGTTATACTATAATATATTTTGCAAATTTTATTAAATAGAGTATGTGGTATGACTAAAATGATATTCGGTACTCGTATGGATGGCATGGTCATCAGGGAACAGGATTCCAAACTTCCATACTGTGTTTGACTTGTATGATGGAATGGGAATGATTCCAAGCCAAATCTCAACTTAGCCTTCTCATAGGTTTGTCCCTAGCTAAATGCTGGAACTGACGGCATAGATGTTTCAAGACATGGATGCTCACCAGGAGAAGCAAGAAAGGAATATGATTCCAAACTTCAATATTGTGCTTGACTTGTGAGGTGGAATGAGAATGATTCCAAGCTAAGCCTAATTTAGCCCTCTTATAGGTTCGCCCCTAGCGGAATGCTGGAACGGATGGCATTGATGTTCTAAGACATGCATGCTCATTAAGGGAAGAAAGAAAGGAATATGATTCCAAACTTCCATAATGTGCTTGACTTGATTCCAAGCTAAGCCCATGTTAGCCCTTTTATAGGTTCGCTTCTTGTGGAATGCTGGAACTTATGGAATAGATGTTCCAAGACATGCATACTCACTAAGGGAATAAAGAAAGGAATATAATTCCAGTCTTCCATAATGTGCTCGACTTGTCCGATGGAATGGGAATGATTCCAATCCAAATATCAAGTTCGCCTTTTCATAGGTCCGTCATCCCTAGCGAAATGCAAGAACCGATGGCATAGATGTTCCAAGAGATGCATGCTCACAAGGGGAAGCAAGAAAGGAATATGATTCCAAACTTCAATATTGTGCTTGACTTGTGAGGTGGAATGAGAATGATTCCAAGCTATGCCCAAATCAGCCCTCTTATAAGTTTGCTCCTAGCGGAATGCTGGAACTGATGGCATAGATGTTTTAAGTCATGCATGCTCACCAAGGGAAGAAAGAAGGGAATATGATTCCAAAATTCCATATTGGGCTTGACTTTTCAGGTGGAATGGGAATGATTCCAAGCTAAGCCCATGTTAGCCCTCTGATAGGTTCTTCCCTGGTTAAATGTTGGAACTTATGGCATAAATGTTCCAAGACATGCATGTTCACTAAGGGAAGAAAGAATGGAATATGATTCCAATCTTCCATATTGTGCTCGCCTTTTTGGATGGAGTGGGAATGATTCCAAAATAAAGCGCAAGTTAACCCTCTTATAGGTTTGCTACAAGCAAATCCTAGAATTGATGGCATAGATGTTACGAGACATGCATGCTCACCAAGGGAAGAAAGAAAGGAACATGATTCCAATGCATGCTCACCAAGGAAAGACATGCATGCGCAGGTTAACCCTCTTATCAATTTGTTCCTTTTTCTATATTTAGTATTGCTTTGTATTTTAGGCAAATGGATCTCTTCTTCCTTTTGTTTCTTTTTAACGTAAATTCTTTTTTTTTTCTCCGAGTCTTTCACTACACCAAAACCAGGATTTTGTAACAGTGCAACCTGTCACAGTTTATTTTTCATCACGTATACACATGTGATAAGTCCCGCAAATGATTATAATGTTATTAAATTTTGTATTCGTGATAATAATTAGGAATATTAAATTCTTTTATTAGTCACAATAATATTTGTTGATAATTATCTAAACAATAACAATTATAATCAGAAATGATGATTCCACCCAAAATTTTCACCACATCTAAAACAACCCCAAATTTACCACTCTTAGAAATTTTCTTGTCACAATTTTCCCAACATTTCCACAAACTAACAATTGTATTTAATTTTTCAAATCATTTTTTTTTTAATTTTCATTTTCTTAATTTAGAAAATAGTTACAAAGACTAAGTCAACAAGTCATGACCAAGGTTTAATAAAAAAAAGTCATGACTTAGTAGGAAAAATTAGAGTTGGACGAATAATAGTATAATACCCAACCCTTGGTCAAGACTCGAGAGAACCATAGAAGAAATATCTTCTTCCTTTGTTCTTTCCGCCATTAACACACTCAGAGTATAAAGAAAAAAACAGATCGAAGTAAAGACGTTTCTCCAAAAACAAATCCGGGTTTGATTTAAATCTGATAAATCTTAGCTAGGTATGTATTCTGTTAATTATGTGGATCGGTTTGACCTAAAATCCGAACGATGAAGATGAAGATTCATAAGATGGTTCAAAGTTATTTCTGCTGATGATAAATTTCGTTGATTCATCGACGAGGTAAGTGATTGAGTTCTCTATTTCATCGGAATCAATTGATAATTTGTTTAGTTGTATGAAATTGGGTGAAAGATTCGGATGAAATTGGAGGGTATTTTGAATGTTTAGATTGATTAAAGAGCTGATTTTTTGATGTTGGTTAGATTAGTTTAGATTGATTACAGAACCGAGTTTTTTAATTAGTATGAGATGCACAAATAGATAAATTGTTGTTCGATTTTTTTGATGTGGCTTTAATCAGTTCTTCATCGGTTGCAACAAAACTTATAAGTTGTTTAGTTGGAGCAGTTGCATCAATTTACCCTTTCTCTTTAACTCTGAATTTTGACATTAAGTTTTTTTTATTTTTTATCATTTGTGTAATGATGCAATGCATTTTTTTGTTTCTCATTTGTGTAACCTGATATAATTGGTTTCCACTTAGGCAATTAAGGTTGTTCAGTCATTTTAATCTCCTTTGAATGATTTTGTTGGATGTCGAAACTGAAAATGTTGGTATACTCTAGTGCCAAACTTTGTCAATTGTGAAAATACTAAGCTATTTACTATGCTTATAACTCTGTCTTTTTAGTAGTTATGGGTGTGAATCGTCTTAAGCTCTAAATTCCTACTATTGAAACAAAACTGAATTTATTTTACTTTTTTCAATTACTGTGATATATGCAAGCATATTATACTGTTAGGATTCATGGAATAAGCTGATGATGGTCCAAAATGTTCCTACGTACCCTGATAGATATATGTAATGATAAGCAATATCTTTATCCTTAATTGTCCAAGGAATGACAGTATGACACCATGTTCCATCCCCTGTGTTTTTAAACTATTGATTTTCAAGTAAATGGTTTGAATTGTTAACTCTTTATTGTCACAGGGAACTGCTCAAGCACAGAACTTTAGAGAGTCACTTGTGGAATGTCGTCTATTGTGAATAAAGCTTGGATGAATGAACCTGACATATTTAGCAAAACATATAGAGATGGGGTTAAATTTTTTATGAATTATGCAGCTACATATGGTCATTCAGACACAACATGTTCTTGCCCATGCTCTAAGTGTCAAAATGGGAAACGTTTGGAAATGTGGGAAGTGAGGAAACATCTTTATGAGAAGGGTATTGACAGGAGTTATGTTATTTGGTTTTTTCATGGAGAAAAAGAGGGTGATGGTGCGATAAGGCATCCAAGTGGTAATTTTATACCAACTGAAATGAATGATGAGCAAGCTAGAGAAGGTGTAGTAGAAGATTTGGGTTCCTTTGTCGATGCTGCTTATGGAGTTTTTGACCAGAGTGATGGTATTAGTGGTAATGAAGAAGTTGAAACTGAAGAATTTTTTCCTGAACCAGATTTGGGGAAGCGATATTACAGGTACAAACAGTTGTCTGAAGACAAGTTGTATCCTGGTTGTAATACTAGCATCCTAGCTGCAATTGTGGAGCTGCACAATGTGAAGAAAACATATAAGATTTCAGCTAACTGTGTAAATAGTTTGTTGGGTGTGATAAAGGGTTGGTTGCCGAAAGGAAACAATTTGCCAGTAAAATACACGGCAATGAAGGCGATGCTCAAAGATCTGGGGATGAAAGAAAAGTCGATTCATATGTGTGAGAATCATTGTATTTTGTACTACAAAGAGAATGAAGATTTGACAAGCTGCCCGGAATGCCTCGCACCAAGATATAAGGCTAAGGTTGATGAATTTGGGAAAGAGTTTTCATCGAACGAGCCTTCCAAGGTATTGAGATATTTTCCCCTCGGGCCAAGGCTCAAGAGATTATATACGGTACCTTGGATAGCACGTGCAATGACATGGCACGATCGAGCAGAAATTTCTACAGATTATATGCGTCATCCGGTTGATTCATCTCAATGGGATTTAGTGAAGAAGAAGTTTCCTGAGTTTGCAAATGAGGGCAGAAATGTTTGGCTTGGAATTGCAACTGATGGATTTAATCCTCATGGTATGCAGTCTCTGAATTATAGTTGTTGGCCTGTGATAGTGGTTGTGTACAATCTTCCTCCTTCCTTGTGCATGAAACCTGAGTTCCAAATCATGACGATGTTGATTCCTAGGCCTAAGGCACCGGGGCAAGATATTGATGTATGTCTCCGTGTGCTAGTAGACGAGCTGAAAGATCTGTTTGAGAATGGGATATCAGCTTTTGATACGCACAAACAAGAATCGTTTCAGCTGAGGGCTTCTTTAATGTTTGGTATTCATGACTTGCCAGCACAAGGTAATATGTCTGGATGTACCACGCACGGCTATTTCGCTTGTGTACATTGTGCAGACAAGACTCGAAGTGCGTATCTGCTATACGCAAGAAAGAATGTTTACCCTAATTATCGGATATACCTCAGGGGTAATCATCCTTTAAGGAAGGGAGAGAACTTGGGATTAGAAACTGATGAAACTAAAAATGCTCCAAAGCGACTGTCAGGAAAGAAGTCGTTGGAGAAACTAGCAAATGTGACTTACAAACCTGGTAAATTGGTAGTAAGAAGCAAGGCACCGAAAAGAAAGAGATATGATCCCGATGCCGACGATGATCCTTATGGCGATGGTGTTGACGAAGAACTTACTGGTGCATTCTATAAGGAGTCCATCTTTTGGGAATTGAAGACCTATCGTATCTTGTATTTCCGTCATTGTGTAGATGTAATGCACACTGAGAAGAATGTAATGGAGCATATACTTGAGACGATCTTTGATATTGGTAATAAGTCTATGAAATCGTGGAATGCAAGGGATGAATTGAATAAACTTGGCTTGCATTGTGGACAGTGGACTACCAGTAAACCTGGGAGCGCAGTTGCTGGAAAACCAATATTTGTCTTAAGCAAAGATGAGAAGGAATCATTTTGCAAGATTCTTAAAGACCTCAAATTCCCTTCTGGTTTTGCGTCGAACCTGAGCAACAATGTTAATATAAAGAATTCAAGTTTTAGTAACTTCAAATCCCATGACTATCACGTCATTATGGAGTATTTGCTACCTGTTTGTCTTCAGCATGCTTTTCCAAAGCACCCTGAATTGCGTCGCGCACTTCACCAGGTCAGTTTGTATTTCAGATTGCTTTGCTCCAAAGTCCTAAGCAAAAGTGGACTGCAAGAGGCTAAATTCATGGTTGCCGAGGCAATGTGTGTGTTGGAAAAGTATTTTCCAGCTTTATTTTTCGATATAAGTGTTCACCTCATGGTTCATTTGGCTGATGAAGCATTGGTCTGTGGACCCGTTAGATATCGGTGGATGTACCCCTTTGAAAGGTGAGTTTATGTTTTGCTTATAAGTTGTTGTTTTTCTGGATTCTACTATATTTTTTAATGAAATTACAATGTACAAACTGATACAGGGCAATGAAGGAGTTCAAAAACATTCCCAATAACAAAAGATACATTGAAGGGTCTATTAAGGAGAACAACCTCGTAAATGAAGCAGTCACGTACGCCATGGAGTACAAGTCAAAACCACGCGATGGCAATCACCAAGCCAGTTGGGAGGCCTTTCTTGGAGAAGAGTCTGAGTATAGTGATGTAGGTCCTATGGGTAAGAAAGGAACGACAGTAACGCTCTCTTCAATGCAATTTATACAGATACGGAGGTGGGTGCTTTTTCGATGTAATCCAGATGGTCTTGATGATTATTATAGGTATTTTCGTATAAATATCTTCAGTCTTTCAATTATACACGTGGTGAATTAACATATTCATTCATAAGCAATGATGATTTTGCTTATCTTACAAATCTGATTTTGCTTTATGTAGCTACTATTGTGAAAACCTTTTGTCGATTTCACGAGATGCTGGAAAGGAGGTTCCGGATGACGAAGTTGAAAAACAAACAGTCTTCATCGAGTGGCTATATGAAAAGGTACCGAATTACATCTTCGACCTGAAACTAACTAATGGGTACCTTGAACTGTCTTGAATCCTGAATAATACGTTTTAGACATGTTATGTTACAAGTTAATAAGCTAATAAATGAACGTAATGGTTAGCCTTGATCACTATACATGATAGGTTTCTTAAACAAGGTAATAAATGGGTAGCCTTGATCTGTTTTTTGCATACAGCTTTCTATTTAGCTAGTTATTATGATGAAATGAACGTAATTTGAAAAGTAATATACTTGTACTGATGAACTGATCGTTAGCCTTGAACTGATGGTTAGCTTTGAACCGATGAAACCATACAACTTTTGGTTTAGACTTGCATACAACTTTCTATTTAGCTAAAAGTATCAGTTCTACTAACTTTCGTTGCATACAGCTTTCTATTTAGCTAGTTTATTATGATGAACTGATGAAACATTTACTACTTGTGTCTTTTTTTTGGTTGCGTAGCTGTTAAGAGAAAATAAAACGGATACATTATTGTGGCGATATGTAAGAGGTCATGTTGATGCGAAAGAGTTTGTTATGTACCGTGTGAATGGGTTTGTTTTCTCTCCCAGGTATCATGAAGAAATAGTTGGTTGTCAAGACAGTGGTGTTTGCATGACAGCAAACACCACATTTAGGAGCAAGAAAGGCGATAAAAATCCCAAAACTGTATTGACCAAGTGGTATGGGGTTGTTAATCAAATCTTAGATTTGGACTATAGTCAATTTACTGAAGTTGTCTTTTACTGTGACTGGGTGAAAGCTGGAAGTGGAAGCAAAATTTGTCCGGACTCGGATTTGGTTATGGTGAATCTGAAGAGAATGAGGGATTCCGATAATTTGAGGGACGAGCCTGCAATTCTCGCCGAAGAGGCAAGTGGAGTGTTCTACTCAAAAGATTTAAAAAATGCTGATTGGTGGGTTGTTATCCATTCACCCCAGAAGATGATGCGGGGAATTGATAATTTGGAGAAACCCGAAGTTGGCAGTTTTCAACAACTATTGTTAGATGAACCTAATTTACGCCCTTTGTTACGTCCTTTGACTAATTTTCAAAATTTGCAGTCGTTGTAATATACTTTAATCGTCCTTTGATGAATTTAGGAGCTTAAATGTAAGAGTTTTTACTAGACTTTGTTTGGTGTATGTGAACTGCCTTGTCTATGTACAGAAACTACATAAACTTCTATAAAAAAATCAGCTTTTTGTTGTCTGCACTTTTGGTGTTCTGCAGGATGATTTCTCAAGTAATCTATGTATGAGTTTTCAACTTTTTGTGTATTGCTCTGTAGTATTGGAAATGTCTTTGTGCCTTTGTTTTTCAACTGTATTGAGGTCTGCAAAACTTGTGCACTATCTCTACAGCACTGTTTAGAACCCTGGAAAAGTTTGCGGTTTTTTGTATGGTCTGTAATTGGGTTTTTTTGGAGTTTTTTTCTATACTTGTAACTCTTGAAAGCCTGGCCTTGGCTTGGCTCATTTTCTCTTTAGTACAACCTCTGAAATGAAAGAGAAAAAATCTGAAATGAAAGAGAAGCAATGATATGATAGTGTAACAAAGATTAGATGATAATAGGATATGAAGAATGCTTAGAGAAACAAAAAGACATTATATTTCTTAGTAATTATAACAGAGCACACATATTTTTAGAACTTAGTATCAAAAGAAGTTTGCACATCAAAGCACTAAGTTCACAAAACAAAAAACTATACCAAAAATTTACTTGCTCCACACAGTTACACATGTAACGAAAGCTGCACTAAGTTCTCAAAACAGCCAAGAACTAAAACCAAACGAGATTTGCTTCACATCGTTACTCATGTAACTTAAACAACTCAAAAAGATACCATCACCCATAACATATTCATTCATCCACAAATTCCAGCCGTTTTAAAGGCCATACTAACCATCCAGATATACCTAAAAAGTCCTTCAAAGTCATGTAATCATCCCCGCGGTGCATCATATACAAAGACAAGTCTCATCAAAGATGGTTTCAATCGAACTCTCCTCTCATCTGCTGCAAGGGGTTCTCCATGAAACATCCTACCCTCTAGTCCCTTCATAATGTAACCCTTAGCAGCTACCTTCTTCTTTTTGTTGAGTAGGTTCACATATTGAGTCTTTCCATCGGTAGTCTCTTGATTACCCATAGCATCAACAGCACTGCTTGAAGTAGAGCAAACCGCGGTTGGACTAGAAGCATCAACAGATGGTACTTTGTTGGTCTGCTGACTGACCACATAATCATGAAAATCCTGTGCATCACCAATAAACCATCATTAACTAGGGTAGCGAAATAAATCAAACAACCATTAATTGTGATCTGAGAATATACAATAAAACTCACCTTTGATAGCTTATTAATCTTGACGACCAACCCACTGTCCTCCTTTGGTCCTTCACTTGAGCTTGCTTTACTAGCACTCACTGTCATTGCAAGTGATGATGTTGCGGCTTGGCTCTTTGTCAGATGCGAAGAGAAGCCACGGAAATAACCTTTTCCTTTATCAGGTACAAACACATCAGTAATTGCATCATTGTCAAAGTCCATCCCAGATAAGTCACCATCTTTGGAGAGATTCTTTCTCTTTTCATGTGCATTCTTCACTTGTTCCTGCAAAAATTACAAGCGAACTATCACAAACACCATCCAAGAGTATAAATAGTATCAGCAAAACCACTTAACACACATATATACTCACATATTTTTCAACAGCACTAGGATGTACTACTCCATCTTTTCCTTTGTGGCCTTCCATCCAAATTTCAGGGCGCCCATCAATAATGACTCCATCTTTCAGTTGCTGTAAGCATACATTTGTAAAAAAACAAAAGATTTTAAGTTTCCATGACACAACACCAACTTGATTTGAATTGCAAAGAAGGGTTATTGAATACAATACTTACAAGGTTGAAACTTTTTTGGGCATATGAAAGCCTTCCAAGAGTGTGTCTGAGTACTTTCTTCTCACAATTTTCCTTGTACTTGGCTCGTTTGGCTGAAGATTCGGGTTTACGTTCATTATTAATAAACTCTTGCCAAAACGGAATGTGGTAGCCTCTCGGAATTGCAGCTAATAAATCTTCGGTGGTAACTTTTCCTTTGAGCTTCTGTCTCAACCTGTATTTGAATGTCCTAAATTTTTGAGAATAAGTATTTTCAACTTTGGGGCGGACAAGACTTGATGGCGCGCCAAATGTAAACTTCAAATTTGAAATAAATAAAGAGAGAGAGGTCAGAAACATGAATAAGCTATAACACTATAACTTGAATAGATCAAAGACCATGAAAATTTACCATCAAACCGTTCCATATTTCATCTTTGAAAAACTGGGGAACTAATCTCCAATCTACATAGTTAACAGGGATGTGCGTTCGTACAAGCTTCCCAACAAGAGTAGCAAACTTTCCACTGTTTTCACCATAAGCCCTCCCAGAACCATCAATAGTCACCATTAATCTAAACCCACCTGCAGCATCAGGTTCATGATCATCCTCCTGGTCATCTTGAGGTTCAGCAACATGATTAGGTACAAGATCAGCTGCATTGTTCATCTGCAACAAACAATGAGAACACAATGATATCAGTCTTAATATGAATGTCTGGCTCTCAATTAGCACTTTACACAAAATTAGTTAACAGATTTGAACTCAATAGTCAATAGTCTGTATGTACAAACTTAAATAGTCAATAGTCAATAGCAATCTTGGATAAGCAAAATCAAGACAGATTTGAACTCAATAGTCTCAGTATGTACAAACAAAAGGCTAAAAGAAAACCGAAAGCAAAGCATTAAGGGTTGTAATTTGTACTAATTAGTCAAATCATTAGCCATTTCAATGCTAAGGGCTCTAACAAGTGTTTCTATGATTATTATACCAAAACAAAAATTAAAGTCCTAATAAACAAAGAAACCTAACAAGAAAGAAAAACAAACCCAATATTAGAAAAAAATTGTATAAACATAAATTGAAGGCAAATTTGAACTCTCGGTCAAGATTGCCCCAATACTTGTAATCCCTAAAATTTGTAATAGCAAAACCTAAAAAGAAAAGAAACTTAATCGTTTGAATACCTTTTAACTAATCTGTATGAATACCTTTAGGAGTGAAAGGAAAATACAATGGATGATTTATAAGTGAGATCTGCAACAAGAAGCTGAGATGGTGTGGTTTGAGCAGGAGATTCAACACCTATTATATAGAGATTTTGATGGAAAATTGGGGGGAATAATTTGTGGGAAACTGAAATCATTGGATTCAAAAGATTTTGAAATCCTTTCAGTTGATATTGACAGAATTGAGAGGGAGAATGGAGCGGGAATGAAGAAGGAAGGAAGAAAACGATGGTTAAAAAAAAAAACTATGAGTTTTCTCGATTTGGTTTTAGATGTAGGTTTTCTATCAGTACTTGCACGTTTGACACGTTAGTTTCCATCCCTGATTAAGTCATAGTCAACTCAACCGTGGCTAAAAACGTTTTAGCACAATTTTCTTTACATATATATTTTTTTCAATTTTGGTAAATAATTTTTTTTTTATTTTATATAATTTCTTAAAAAAGCAACTTTAGGAAAATGCAAAGTGGCGATCTTTTTTTTTTTTTTTTTTTTTTTTTTTAAAGAAGTATAATTTAAAGCAAACAAAAATAATAATTATTATTCGTCTCTAGTTCTTCCGAACGAGAAACTCAAGTCTAGTTCTAGTAGTCAATGAACCCGTGTTGTTCAATCTTGATATATTTCGTCTCTAGTTCTTCCGAACGAGAAACTCAAGTCTAGTTCTAGTAGTCAGTGAACCCGTGTTGTTCAATCTTGATATATTTCGTCTTCAGTTCTTCCGAACGAGAAACTCAAGTCTAATTCTATTAGTATGTGAACCTGTGTTGTTCAATCTTGATATATTTCGTCTTCAGTTGATCCGAAGAGAAACACAAGTATAACTCTATTAGTCTTTGAACCTGTGATGCTCAATTCTGTAATATTTCGTCTTCAGTTGATCCGAAGGATAAACTCAAGTATAACTCTATTAGTCTGTGAACCTGTGTTGTTCAATCTTGATATATTTTGTCTTCAGTTGATCCGAAGGATAAACTCAAGTCTAGTTCTAGTAGTCTGTGAACCCGTGTTGTTCAATCTTGATATATTTCGTCTTCAGTTGATCCGAACGAGAAACTCAAGTCTAATTCTAGTAGTCTGTGAACTTGTGTTGTTCAATCTTGATATATTTCGTCTTCAGTTGATCCGAAGGATAAACTCAAGTATAACTCTATTAGTCTTTGAACCTGTGATGCTCAATTCTGTAATATTTCGTCTTCAGTTGATCCGAAGGATAAACTCAAGTATAACTCTATTAGTCTTTGAACCTGTGTTGTTCAATCTTGATATATTTTGTCTTCAGTTGATCCGAAGGATAAACTCAAGTATAACTCTATTAGTCTTTGAACCCGTGATGCTCAATCTTGATAATTTTTCGTCTTGATTCTTCCGAACGAGAAACTCAAGTCTAATTCTAGTAGTCTGTGAACCCGTGTTGTTCAATCTTGATATATTTCGTCTTCAGTTGATCCGAAGGATTAACTCAAGTATAACTCTATTAGTCTTTGAACCTGTGATGCTCAATTCTGTAATATTTCGTCTTCAGTTGATCCGAAGGATAAACTCAAGTCTAATTCTAATAGTCTGTGAACCCGTGTTGTTCAATCTTGATATATTTCGTCTTCAGTTGATCCGAACGAGAAACTCAAGTATAACTCTATTAGTCTTTGAACCTGTGATGCTCAATTCTGTAATATTTCGTCTTCAGTTGATCCGAAGGATAAACTCAGGTATAACTCAATTAGTCTTTGAACCTGTGTTGTTCAATCTTGATATATTTTGTCTTCAGTTGATCCGAAGGATAAACTCAAGTATAACTCTATTAGTCTTTGAACATGTGATGCTCAATTCGTAAAGTTCTTCCGAACGAGAAACTCAAGTCTAATTCTAGTAGTCTCGTGAACCCGTGTTGTTCAATCTTGATATATTTCGTCTTCAGTTGATCCGAAGGATTAACTCAAGTATAACTCTATTAGTCTTTGAACCTGTGATGCTCAATTCTGTAATATTTCGTCTTTAGTTGATCCGAAGGATAAACTCAAGTCTAATTCTAGTAGTCTGTGAACCCGTGTTGTTCAATCTTGATATATTTCGTCTTCAGTTCTTCCGAACGAGAAACTCAAGTCTAATTCTAGTAGTCTTTGAACCTGTGTTGTTCAATCTTGATATGTTTTGTCTTCAGTTGATCCGAAGGATAAACTCAAGTATAACTCAATTAGTCTTTGAACCTGTGTTGTTCAATCTTGATATATTTTGTCTTCAGTTGATCCGAAGGATAAACTCAAGTATAACTCTATTAGTCTTTGAACCTGTGATGCTCAATTCTGTAATTTTTCGTCTTCAGTTCTTCCGAACGAGAAACTCAAGTCTAATTCTAGTAGTCTGTGAACCCGTGTTGTTCAATCTTGATATATTTCGTCTTCAGTTGATCCGAAGGATTAACTCAAGTATAACTCTATTAGTCTTTGAACCTGTGATGCTCAATTCTGTAATATTTCGTCTTCAGTTGATCCGAAGGATAAACTCAAGTATAACTCTATTAGTCTTTGAACCTGTGATGCTCAATCTTGATATATTTCGTCTTCAGTTGATCCGAAGGATTAACTCAAGTATAACTCTATTAGTCTTTGAACCTGTGATGCTCAATTCTGTAATATTTCGTCTTCAGTTGATCCGAAGGATAAACTCAAGTCTAATTCTAGTAGTATGTGAACCTGTGTTGTTCAATCTTGATATATTTTGTCTTCAGTTGATCCGAAGGATTAACTCAAGTATAACTCTATTAGTCTTTGAACCTGTGTTGTTTAATCTTGATATATTTTGTCTTCAGTTGATCCGAAGGATAAACTCAAGTCTAATTCTAGTAGTCTGTGAACCCGTGTTGTTCAATCTTGATATATTTCGTCTTCAGTTGATCCGAACGAGAAACTCAAGTATAACTCTATTAGTCTTTGAACCCGTGTTGTTCAATCTTGATATATTTCGTCTTCAGTTCTTCCGAACGAGAAACTCAAGTCTAATTCTAGTAGTATGTGAACCTGTGTTGTTCAATCTTGATATATTTCGTCTTCAGTTGATCCGAAGGATTAACTCAAGTATAACTCTATTAGTCTTTGAACCTGTGATGCTCAATTCTGTAATATTTCGTCTTCAGTTGATCCGAAGGATAAACTCAAGTCTAATTCTAGTAGTCTGTGAACCCGTGTTGTTCAATCTTGATATATTTCGTCTTTAGTTCTTCCGAACGAGAAACTCAAGTCTAATTCTAGTAGTCTTTGAACCTGTGTTGTTCAATCTTGATATATTTTGTCTTCAGTTGATCCGAAGGATAAACTCAAGTATAACTCTATTAGTCTTTGAACCTGTGATGCTCAATTCTGTAATATTTCGTCTCCAGTTCGTCCAAACGAGAAACTCAAGTCTAATTCTAGTAGTCGGTGAACCCGTGTTGTTCAATCTTGATATATTTCATCTTCAGTTCTTCCGAACGAGAAACTCAAGTCTAATTCTAGTAGTCTGTGAACCCGTGTTGTTCAATCTTGATATATTTCGTCCTCAGTTCTTTCGAACGAGAAACTCAAGTCTAATTCTAGTAGTCTTTGAACCTGTGTTGTTCAATCTTGATATATTTCGTCTTCAGTTGATCCGAAGGATAAACTCAAGTATAACTCTATTAGTCTTTGAACCTGTGATGCTCAATTCTGTAATTTTTCGTCTCCAGTTCGTCCAAACGAGAAACTCAAGTCTAGTTCTAGTAGTCTTTGAACCCGTGTTGTTCAATCTTGATATATTTCGTCTTCAGTTCTTCCGAACGAGAAACTCAGGGTGAATCTGTGATGTTCAAATTTGATATATTTCGTCGCTTATACAACAAAAGTCGTTAACCCAGAATATGTCAGTTAACTTATACAACGAAAGTCGCTTTTTTCGGTTCTGACGGTTTGTGATTTTCTCAAAAAACACGTAATTCTCGAAAGAACACACATGCTTCTCACACACTCCCATCAATCCGTATGATAACATCAACAAAATGTCAATCGTCCATGTGTTTTGATGGATGAATCTCAGCCGTTAAACATTTCATTTACTTTTCATTTCGTTATCCCTCAGCCTTATCCTCTTCTCTTTCTCTTTTTCTCTTATCGCTAACTCCTTTCACTTTCTCAAATCTAAATCCTCTCGTCTCTCTCAAATCCTATAACGAAGAAAAAATAAACCCTCTCGTCTTTGTCAAATCCTCAAACTAAAAACCCAAATCTTTCTCAAATCCTCTCTAAAAAACCCTATCTTCGTCTGTAACCTAATTTCTCCGTTATTCACAGACCTAATATCTCTGAACCCTAACTCCGATTTGCTCAAAAATGTAAGTTATTTCTTACAGATCTATACACTTTGGTTCAAGTTTAGTGTTTTTATTAGTTGATGTTTTTGTATTTGTGATTATTTCCTTGTTTTGTTCGATCTGTTGTCTAAGAATTAGGGTTCTTAATTTCTGTTCAAATTTTTAATTAGGTTTGTTATGCTTTTTCAATTAGGGGTCTGAGAATTAGTTTGTTGATATTCGGTTATTAAAAAATTTGGGTTTGTTTCTTATATCATTAGGAGAGAAAAAAACTTTGCATATGTTGTTAATATTCGGTTATTCAGAGTTCTGAGCATGTAAGAATGAAGTAGAGTTAACAATTGAAAGTGCAATGCAGGAGTTCTTAGCATGAATTTGGCCTTGCTTATGTGATGTTTGTTATTTTTTTTTAAAATCTTTTTTCTAATGAGTACAAACTGATACAGGGCAAGGTACATTGAAGGGTGAAAGAATCTTGTAAAGTACACTGATGCCAATCACCAAGCCAGTTGGGAGGCCTCTCTTGGAGAAGATTCAGAGTATACTGATGTAGGTCATGTGGGTGAAAGAATCTTGTAAAGTAAGCATTTGGATCTTTACAAAGTAAGCATTTGGATCCTTACAGAAGATATCAGGTTCCGATTGGTGTGGATGTAATGCGAGTTCTCCGTTTCTTGGCTACGTAATATGTATACATTTTAAATACATTACATGTACAAGAAGCTGGAATCTCGCATTTCATACCTACGTGATCATTGAGAAGATCAGTCAAAAGCAGAGAAGCGGGAAGAATTGGATTTTGTGGGTTCTCAAGCACAACATCTCCGGGGTAAGCTTGATTTGCACTCGATTTATATATATCTTTAGCATAGTAATTGTATTTACTAATCCCTTAATTTTTCTTTTAAAAGTAGGATTAACCAACTCCATACTAAAGTCGGTGCTGCGTTGTATAACCAACTCACAGAAATTAAATCCTAACCTGACGTGATCGTTGGCATTCCAGATTCTGGTAATATACAGCTGAATTTGCAGCTTATTGAGTTGTAGTATGTACTAGCCCTTTAAATTTTATGAGTTGAGAATGAGAATTTGAGTTTTATACTTGAAATTGTAGGTATCTGTCCTGTGTCAGACAGCTTAAATGAGGAAGGATTAGGTCCTGTTCCTAAGAGAACTAATCTAAAGTAATTGAAGCAGAGTATGGACCACTTTTGAGTCCTCTGACAAAACCATTGTGCGGTCACCTCGTCACAACAGTGGCCATGGACCAGCGTGATCTACAATATTTATTAATGTGAGCTTATTTGGTATTCTGTCCTATTAAAAAGTAGCCTTTGTTATCCTATGTGTTGGTTTTAATTTGTTACGAATGAAATTTCTTACCAAACTGATTTATTTGGAGCAGGTAATGAGAAAGAAGAGAGCTGATATACCTGATATTAATCGAAAATAATGTTTGTGAAGTTATGTACTCCATTATGGTATGCAGCTGGTCCAAATGGATCAGTTAACTATACTTGGCAAAGAAGTAAGAATTTTTCTCTACTTACAGATATGGTTATATCTTTGCCTAGCTCCTGTGCAATTATGTATGCTATTTGTGTCCTGTCTATCAATGGCCATGAGATGTATTTTCTTTTATTTTGCTTGGCAGGGAGGATTTACAACTCCCCTGTCTATCATTGACATATTTGCCTTCCCTTGCTCGAGCTGTCATAGGGAGGATTTACAACTGCCCTGTTGTTTTCGTTCGTCTGTTGTTAGCTTCATGAAACAACACCATTTGGTTTTCGCTGATCCACCATTGTAGACTTAATTTTACCCCAACTTTCTTCTTGTAGGCACTGCAGTTATTCAAAGAAATAATAATCAAAAGCATTGCAAGATAACTGAGAAGAATTGTCCGTCTGCAGACTTGGTTGAGGCGTTTATCAAGATAATAGAGGAGAAGGCTGACACGATGTAAGTGTTATCTGCTACTCATTCATACTTTTGCATTACAAGATTATGTTTGTTAGTCCAGTTTTCTATTCTACTTTGGATTACAAGGTGGTGATTCTGGAGGAGGCTTTCATAGGTCTGAGTATGGTTATGAACTTCCACCATTTCCTGATGAACTTGTTCTTAATTATAACCTTCACAACGACAGTATTAGTCAGGTGTATGGCTGCATAATATAGTAACAAGGAAGAGATCGAGTATGTTAATAATTTTCTTGGCTAGCTATTTCTGTGACCATCTTCGTAAAGAAGTTTAAATACTAGTGTAGATTTATTTTGGATTTCACCAATATAATTATTTGTTTATATAATTGATTCTGAGCATCCTGTTTATTTTATTCTTCATCATTCTGAACAATGCCATATGGTGTATGTGCACTGTCTAATTTATTTGGAATTTCAATGGGATGAGCATTTTACAAATATATATCATGGATGATGAGTGCCTCAGGGCATGGTTATGATTTCTCACTAATGGAATGCATTCTTTTAAACAGTGATAAGGTAGATCATTTGGAAATATGGATGCCCTCCACCGCCAGCGAGCAATCTGTGAACTACTTGGCTCAAGTAAGAATCTTTGTATCATAACTTTGATCATTGCTTTAGATGGTACAAGATGGTCAGTTTCTGTTTTTTCGTAATGTAGGCAATAGATTACTTCACTGATAGATAACTTCAGTGCGGTGTGATACTAATATGATGTGAACCTTCTATTGTTGGGAGTGTTTGAGAAGAGTAGTAAGCCTTCCCGAACAAAAAGACTTTGATATGCTGTAAATTGACATTTAGATGAAAATTACGCGAGCCTAGATTAGGTGCTAGCTAGTTGTTAACTAGCATTGCTCTTATTCTCCAAGAATGACGAGTGGCCAAACTGTACCAAGTCATTTCAGATTGCCCAAAACTGCTTGCTCCCAAGGCTCAAGCCAACACTAGGACAACGTACAATTCTTGCTCTTAATAAAATTTTCTGAGAACAATCTGTTTTTCACTTTCTTGAATGATTGAATCGGACATCCTGTCGATCATTGATTGTTGAATACCATTTTTTTCTTGACTTGGGTTTACATACTAAAGGCTTGATGGCGAGGCACATCCGGGATGATTATGCGTCATTAAAGGGTTGCATTACTTTGAGAAGCTTTATGGAAGCTCGCCAGTGTTAGCTTTTAATTGGTTTTGGTTAAATTTCATAACGAATGGAACGATTTTGTTGTACTTGTGTTCGTAATGAATGTATGAATCTTCTTTGAGAATGCATGAATCGCAAATTGAAAAATAAGAAATTGCAGCACAGGTTCCAAGTTCAGCTTTTAATTGTTTTTTGAACTTTCAGAATCGGAAGTCCAGGTCCATGAAAATGACCTGGGCTAACCATTTTTTTTAATTGTAACACAAAAAATTGTCACGGTTATAACTGTGACACAAATCGTGAAGAAAAAATAACACGCGTCATCATAGGCCGTGACAAAAGGACGACACGTGTCCTATGAGTAACTGTTACAAATTAAAGGCAACACAAGTATGTGTTACTTTAACCGTGACAAAAAAGGACACGTGTCGTCGAAGCAATAGTTGCAAGGATTCAGTAACAGTTATAAGCGTTGCTGTAAATGTGACTCTTTAAGACACGTGTCATAATCTGAATTGTGGTTAATAGAGAGTAACAGGTAAAACCGTTAGATAAATGTGACAAATATGACACGTGTCGTTATCATAAAATTAGTTCAATTGTGACTATTAATTATCGTAACGGTTTTTATATGTGACTGTTTCTGCCTTTTGTCAAAGATAAAAATGTTACAAAATAAAATCACAATTATTAATAACGGCCTATTTAGAATAGTTATAACCGTTACAAATTCAATACGTAACAGGTATAGCCTGTGACAAAATCCTGGAAATGGTGTAGTGTTTTTCTATTGAGTCTCATCTATTTAGTCGAGTCTCTGTCTATCTCAGGCTACAATTATTTGTATTTCTTTGCAGGAAAATGTATATATATGCACTACTACTACCAATTCATAAGAGCCACTTGCGAGTGATTGCTAAAAATTTTTATCCTAAATTAAGATGATGAGTTTCCTACTGCCAAAATGTTTCCCAGGAATTATCTCCAAGAATCTGAAGCTGGGTTTAATAGATTTTGGAGCTGGTTTTTGTACTACTGGTTTGGTGTGTCTGTTTCTTTGGAAGCTTTGTTACAGAAAATGAGTATTTCATACTAACCGTTCAACTGCAAGGGGAGTAGAAAATTCGGAGATGGGAAGTTTGATTCTTTTGTAAAGTGTAAGGAGATCCATGCTCACTAAGGAGATATCTTTATTTAAAATAAATGAATAAAATATCTTTATTTAAAATAAATGAATATCAGATCTTATTGTGCTTTTGTAATGTTAGACATGTATTTTATTATACGAGGTTATTACATTTCAAAATCAATGTTGTTTGAGAAATCACCTCTTAGTCTTATATTCAGCGTCTTCTGGGCCATTCTTTGAATAAAATAGTGTCATTATGTTCCGAATCATGACGAGAAAAAATAATCAGTCATTTTGGGGTCAAATCTGTTATCTTCGAACTCTCAAAACCGAAACTCGCCCAGGAACCACTCAACTCACTTTGGATCATTAATTTGTTACAATAACACGGTTAAATTAAGTTGGACTCTTCAACTCTAATGGGTCATGATAGTAAACTCGTTCAGAATAATTATTTGGATACCAGTTATCAAGCTTTCTATCTCGGTAGTAAGCTTCTCGGATTGGAATAGCAAGTCATCAACATGATCTACTCGGATCAACTTATGTGAAGATTACAACCATTACAATGAATACATAGAACCATTACCCAAAGAAACATGGTGATACCGGAAAAACACAACCAACTGACTTTACCACAAATATGTTCACTACAAACAAAAACAAGGGAGATATATTTGGATGGAGTTAGAAATCGAAATTGAATCTAATGCTTAAAATCAAGACCAAGAGGTTAAGAATTGATAAAAGATAAACATGATATTAATCATATGGCCAACGAGCAAAAACTCACCATATAAATTGAGGATATGGTAAACAACGGAACAAACTGGCCATCAATAAGAATTTTTCGTTACTGCTAAATTTTTTTTTTTTTTTTAAATAATTAAGAATTAAGGATGAGAATCAGAATCGGGGGTGAATCAATTAAACAAGGATATAGAAAAGATTGATACCGAAAGGGGTTCAAAACAATAATCATCGATGCAAAGGGATGAAGGCCGGATCTAAAAGAGATGGAACTAATTGAGCAATCAAAGCCATGGACGATTGGAGAAGATTCTTCTTCAATTCACGAACCAGTACCCATATCCATTACAGGAGAGATTCCGGTAACTAACAATTGATTGGCGGCCCTAAGGCCTACCTAGCTCCCGTAAACTTCAAGATTTAGCCGTTCATGGAGAAAGAAATAAAAACCGGTTTAAGTGGGAAAGCCAAGAGGATTAGTGATTACGCGTTCGTGTACTCTATCGTCAGCACTCAATTTATTTCTAAGATTTTTTACCGCTATAGTGACTAGAAAATCTAGATTCCGGATTTTTTACCTATGATGATCCGATTTAAGGTCAACGTTATGAGTGAATCCTAGATTCAAAGGTAATATATTATAAAATAAGAATCAAATTCGGTGTAGGAATACCAAATACATTCTTCAATCGTCTAAAATAACATCTCGACTATTTAGTCGTCCAAAACCCCACTAGGCATACCCATTATAATTCGGCAATTCATAAATACATGTATTTCGTATTATAGTTTGGTAATTCGTAAATACAAATAATTAGTTTTAAGCTTAAATTTAGCAAAATCAAATCCGAGCCCCAAAGTACTAATGATATGAACGGATTCGCAAGTTATATTACTCCCTCATTCCTAAAATTTCATCCTCTATTCTATTTTTTCGTCATTCTAAAATACTGCTCGAGTTTCGTTTATACTCATACTTTTTAGTCAAACTCTCAAATATACCCTTCAGCTTTTTAAATTATAAAATTATTTTTTAAATTTAAATGATATCTTCTTCAATAGGAAACAAATCTACAAAATCAATCCATAAAATTTTTATTTTTATCTTCAATCTAAAATCGTAAATAATATCTTCCTCAATAGGAACAAATCTATTAAATCAATCCACAAAGATTTTTATCTTTATCTTCTATTTAAACATTTCTATAAATAATAAAATCACCATATATGCATTTTTCTTATATACTCCATAATCCATATATTCCTTTTAATTTTGGTAATAACATGGCATTTAATAGGGGCATTCTTGCCTCCTCTGGTCTCCTTAATATCTTGACTTAGTCAAAGCGGACTAATAATTTAGGACGGAGGGAGTAATATATTTGGCAAATTTTATTCAGATATGGATGATTCGCGAGTTATATACTATAATATATTTTGCAAATTTTATTAAATAGAGTATGTGGTATGACTAAAATATTATTCAAGATTTTCGTAATGGATGGCATGGTCATCTGGGAACATGATTCCAAACTTCCATACCATGTTTGACTTGTGATGGAATGGGAATGATTCCAAGCTAAATCTCAAATTAGCCTTCTCATAGGTTTGTCCCTAGCTAAATGCTGGAACTGATGGCATAGATGTTTCAAGACATGGATGCTCACCAGGAGAAGCAAGAAAGGAATATGATTCCAAACTTCAATATTGTGCTTGACTTGTGAGGTGGAATGAGAATGATTCCAAGCTGCCCAATTTAGCCCTCTTATAGGTTCGCCCCTAGCGGAATCTTTGGAACGGATGGTATTGATATTCTAAGACATGCATGCTCACTAAGGAAAGAAAGAAATGAATATGATTCCAAACTTTCATATTGTGCTTGACTTGATTCAAGCTAAGCCCATGTTAGCCCTTTTATAGGTTCGCTTCTTGTGGAAATGGAACTTATGGAATAGATGTTCAAGACATGCATACTCACTAATTAAGGGAATAAAGAAAGGAATATAATTCCAGGTCTTCCATAATGTGCTCGACTTGTCCGATGGAATGGGAATGATTCCAAGCCAAATATCAAGTTCGCCTTTTCATAGGTCTGTGTCCTAGCGAAATGCAAGGCGATGGCATAGATGTTCCAAGAGATGGATGCTCACAAGGGAAGCAAGAAAGGAATATGATTCCAAACTTCAATATTGTGCTTGACTTGTGAGGTGGAATGAGAATGATTCAAGCTATGCCCAAATTATCCCTCTTATAGGTTTCCAGCGGAATGTTGGAATTGATTGGCATAGATGTTTTAAGTCATGCATGCTCACCAAGGGAAGAAATAAGGAATATGATTCCAAAATTCCGCGGGCTTGACTTGTCGTGGAATGGAATGCAAATGATTCCATGTTAGCCCTCTTATAGGTTCGCCCGTAGTGGAATGCTGCAACTTATAGCATAGATGTTCCAAGACATGCATGCTCACTAAAGGAAGAAAGAAAGGAATATGATTTCAATCTTCCATATTGTGCTCGACTTGTCAGATGGAGTGGGAATGATTCCAAAATAAAGCGTAGGTTAACCCTCTCATAGGTTTGCTACAAGCAATGCTAGAATTGATGGCATAGATGTTACGAGACATGCATGCTCACCAAGTGAAGAAAGAAAGGAACATGATCCCAAGTTCATGCTCATGGAAGGAATGATATTGATCATAAAGATACTACTTGAACCCTCTTATCAATTTGTTCCTTTTTCTATATTTAGTATTGCTTTGTATTTTAGGCAAATGGATCTCTTCTTCCTTTTGTTTCTTTTTAACGTAAATTTTTTTTTTTTTCTCCAAGTCTTTTCTATTGAGTCTCATCTATCTAGTCGAGTCTCTATCTCTGTCTCGTGCTACAATTATTTGTATTTCTTTGCGGGGAAAATGTATATATACTCTACTATTACCAATTCATAAGAGCCACTTGCGAGTGATTGCTGAAGACTTTTTATCATAAATTCAGTAAGATGATGAGTTTCCTACTGCCAAAATGTTTCCTAAATTATCTCCGAAAATCAAGTTTGGGTTTAATAGATTTTGGAGCCGTTTTTTGTTGTACCTTTTGGTTTGGTGTGTCTGTTTCTTTGGAAGCTTTGTTACGTAAAAGGAGTATTTCATACTAACCGTTCAACCGCAAGGGAGTAGCAAATTCGGAGATGAGAAGTTTGATTATTGTAAAGTGTAAGGAGATCCATGCTCACTAAGGAGATATCTTTATTTAAAATAAATGAATAAAATATCTTTATTTAAAATAAATGAATATCATCAATTGTCTTTTAATGAATAAAATATCATTTTATTTAAAATAAATGAATATCAGGCCATTCTTAAAATTGTGTCATTATGTTCAATTGTAATGTCATTTTAGAACGAAAAACGTAAACTCGCCCTAACCACTCAACTCACTTTGGACCATTAATTTGTTACAATAACACGGTTAAATTAAGTTTGACTCTTCAAGTCTAATGGGGTCATGATAGTAAACTCGTTTCAGAATAATTATTTGGATACCAGTTATCAAGCTTTCTATCTCGGTAGTAAGCTTCTCGGATTGGAATAGCAAGTCATCAACATGATCTACTCGGATCAACTTATGTGAAGATTACAACCATTACAATGAATACATAGAACAGTCAACATAGAACCATCACCCAAAGAAACACGGTGATACCGGAGAAACACAACCAACTGACTTTACCACAAATATGTTCACTACAAACAAAAACAAGGGAGATATATTTGGATGGAGTTAGAAATCGAAATTGGATATAATGCTTGAAATCAAGACAAAGAGGTTAAGAATTGATAAAAGAAAAACAGGATATTAATCATATGGCCAAAAGCAAAAACTCACCATATAAATTGAGGATATGGTAAACAACGGAACAAACTGGCCGTCAATAAGAATTTTTCGTTACTGTTAAATTTTTTTTTTTTTTTTAAAAAAAAAATATTAAGAATTAAGGATGAGAATCAGAATCAGAATCGGGGGTGAATCAATTAAATAGGGATATATAAAAGATTGATACCAAAGGGGGTTCAAAAAAATAATCATCAGATGCAAAGGGATGAAGGCCAGATCTAAAGAGAGATGGAACTAATTGAGCAATCACCGACAGGACGATTGGGGAAGATTCTTATTCAATTCAAACACGAACAGTACCCATATCCATTACAAGAGAGATTTCGGTAACTAACAATGGATAGGCGGCCCTAAGGCCTACCTTGCTCCGGTAAACTTCAAGATTTAGCCGCTCATGGAGAAGGAAATAAAAACCGGTTTAAGTGGGAAAGCGAAGAGGATTAGTGATTACGCGTTCGCGTGTACTCTATCGTGCATCACTCAATTTATTTCTAAGATTTTTTTACCGCTATAGTGACTAGAAAATCTATATTCCGGATTTTCTACTTATGATGATCCGATTTAAGGTCAATGTTCTGAGTGAATCCTAGATTCTAAGGTACTATATTTTAAAATAAGAAGCAAATTCGGTGTAGGAATACAAATACATTCTTCAATCCTCTAAAATAACATCTCGACTATTTAGTCGTCCAAAACCGCATTAGGCATACCCATTATAATTCTAATTCATAAATACATGTATTTCGTCTTATAGTTTGGTAATTCGTAAATACAAATAATTAGTTTTAAGCTTAAATTTAGCAAAATGAAATCCGAGCCCCAAAGTACTAATGATATGAACGGATTCGCGAGTTATATTACTTCGTCCTAAAATTTTTGATATGAAAAATCTCTTCGAGTTTATCGTTTATAATACTTTTTAGTCAAACTCTCAAATATACCCTTCAGTTTTTTAAATTATAAAATTATTTTTAAATTTAAATGATATCTTCTTCAATAGGAAACAAATCTACAAAATCAATCCATAAAATTTTTATTTTTATCTTCAATCTAAAATCGTAAATAATATCTTCCTCAATAGGAAACAAATCTATTAAATCAATCCACAAAGATTTTTATCTTTATCTTCTATTTAAACATTTCTATAAATAATAAAATCACCATATATGCATTTTTCTTATATACTCCATAATCCATATATTCCTTTTAATTTTGGTAATAACATGGCATTTAATAGGGGCATTCTTGTACACTCTCTGGTCTCCTTAATATCTTGACTTAGTCAAAGCGGACTAATAATTTAGGACGGAGGAGTAATATATTTGGCAAATTTTATTTAGATATGGACGGATTCGCAGTTATACTATAATATATTTTGCAAATTTTATTAAATAAAGTATGTGGTATGACTAAAATATTATTGCCCACCAAAAGTTTTGTGATTGTCATTTTCTAGATTAAAATTATTAAAAAAAAAAAAAAAAAAAATTGTATGGATGGCATGGTCATCATGGATGGCAACATGATTCCAAACTTCCATAATGTGTTTGACTTGTATGATGGAATGGGAATGATTCCAAGCCAAATCTCAAGTTAGCCTTCTCATAGGTTTGTCCCTAGCTAAATCTTCGGAACTGATGGCATAGATGTTTCAAGACATGGATGCTCACCAGGAGAAGCAAGAAAGGAATATGATTCCAAACTTCAATATTGTGCTTGACTTGTGAGGTGGAATGAGAATGATTCCAAGCTAAGCCCAATTTAGCCCTCTTATAGGTTCGCCCCTAGCGGAATGCTGGAACGGATGGCATTGATGTTCTAAGACATGCATGCTCATTAAGGAAAGAAAGAAAGGAATATGATTCCAAACTTCCATACTGTGCTTGACTTGATTCCAAGCTAAGCCCATGTTAGCCCTTTTATAGGTTCGCTTCTTGTGGAATGCTGGAACTTATGGAATAGATGTTCCAAGACATGCATACTCACTAAGGGAATAAAGAAAGGAATATAATTCCAGTCTTCCATAATGTGCTCGACTTGTCTGATGGAATGGGAATGATTCCAAGCCAAATATCAAGTTCGCCTTTTCATAGGTCTATCCCTAGCGAAATGCAAGAACTGATGGCATAGATGTTCCAAGATATGCATGCTCACAAGGGGAAGCAAGAAAGGAATATGATTCCAAACTTCAATATTGTGCTTGAATTGTGAGGTGGAATGAGAATGATTCCAAGCTATGCCCAAATTAGCCCTCTTATAGGTTTGCCCCTAGCGGAATGCTGGAACTGATGGCATAGATGTTTTAAGACATGCATGCTCACCAAGGGAAGAAAGAAAGGAATATGATTCCAAAATTCCATACTGGGATTGACTTGTCAGGTGGAATGGGAATGATTCCAAGCTAAGCCCATGTTAGCCCTCTTATAGGTTCTCCCCCGGTGAAATGTTGGAACTTATGGCATAAATGTTCCAAGACATGCATGTTCACACTAAGAAAGAATGGAAAAGAATGGAATATGGAGTGGAAATTCCAAAATCTTCCATATTGTAACCTTGCCTTTTTGGATGGATGGAGTGGGAATGATTCCAAAATAAAGCGCAAGTTAACCCTCTCATAGGTTTGCTACAAGCAATGCTAGAATTGATGGCATAGATGTTACGAGACATGCATGCTCACCAAGGAAGAAAGAAAGGAACATGATTCGGAAGTTCAATACATGCTCGATGGAATGGGAATGATATTGATCATAAAGATACTAGGTTAACCCTAGAAAACGTATCAATTTGTTCGTTCCTTTTTCTATATTTAGTATTGCTTTGTATTTTAGGCAAATGGATCTCCTCTTCCTTTTGTTTCTTTTTAACGTAAATTTTATTTTTCTCCAAGTCTTTTGCTATTGAGTCTCATCTATCTAGTCGAGTCTCTTTCTGTCTCAAAGCTACAATTATTTGTATTTCTTTGCAGGAAAATGTATATATACTCTACTATTACCAATTCATAAGAGCCACTTGCGAGTGATTGCAAGATTTTTTATCATAAATTAAGATGATGATGAGTTTCCTATCGCCAAAATGTTTCTAAATTATCTCCGAAAATGCTTGGGTTTAATAGGTTTTTGAGCTGGTTTTTGTACTCTTGGTTTGGTGTGTTTGTTTCTTGGGAAGCTTTGTTACAGAAAATGAGTATTTCATACTAACCGTTCAACTGCAAGGGAGTAGCAAATTTGGAGATGAGAAGTTTGATTCTTGTAAAGTGTAAGGAGATCCCTAAGGAGATATCCCAAAATAAATGAATAAAATATCTTTATTTAAAATAAATGAATATAGATCTTAGTGTAAGTTAGAGTATTTTATCACAGGTTATTCATTTCAAAATAATGAATAAAATATCTTTATTTTAAAATAAAAATGAATATCGAATCTTATTGTGCTTTTGTAATGTTAGATAGTAAACTCGCCCCAGAACCACTCAACTCACTTTGGATCATTAATTTGTTACAATAACACGGTTAAATTAAGTTGGACTCTTCAACCCTAATGGGGTCATGATAGTAAACTCGTTTAGTAATAATTATTTGGATACCGGTTATCAAGCTTTCTATCTCGTAGTAAGCTTCTGGATTGGAATAGCAAGTCATCAACATGATCTACTCGGATCAACTTATGTGAAGATTATAGCCATTACAATGAATACATAGAACCATTAGAACCATCACCCAAAGAAACATGGTGATACCTGGGAAAAACACAACCAACCGACTTTACCACAAATATGTTCACTACAAACAAAAACAAGGGAGATATATTTGGATGGAGTTAGAAATCGAAATTGAATCTAATGCTTAAAATCAAGACAAAGAGGTTAAGAATTGATAAAAGAAAAACATGATATTAATAATATGGCCAACAAGCAAAAACTCACCATATAAATTGAGGATATGGTAAACAACTAACAAACTGGCCATCAATAAGAATTTTTTTTCGTTAATTTTTTTTTTTTTTTTTTTTTTTTAAAAAATTAAGAATTAAGGATGAGAATCAGAATCGGGGTGAATCAATTAAACAAGGATATAGAAAAGATTGATACCGAAGGGGGTTCAAAACAATAATCATCAGATGCAAAGGAATGAAGGATCGATCTAAAGAGAGATGGAACTAATTGAGCAATCACCGATGATCGATTGGGGAAGATTCTTCTTCAATTCACTAACAAGCATCCATATCCATTACAAGAGAGATTAGGTAACTAACAATGGATAGGCGGCCCTAAGGCCTACCTAGCTCCCCAGAAACTTCAAGATTTAGCCGCTCATGGAGAAAGAAATAAAAACCGGTTTAAATGGGAAAGCCAAGAGGATTAGTGATTATGCGTTCACAGATACTCTATCGTGCAGCACTCAATTTATTTCTAAGATTTTTTACCGCTTATAGTGACTAGAAAATCTAGATTCCGGATTTTCTACCTATGATGATCCGATTTAAGGTCAACGTTCTGAGTGAATCCTAGATTCAAAGGTAATATATTTTAAAATAAGAACCAAATTCGGTGTAGGAATCACAAATACATTCTTCAATCGTCTAAAATAACATCTCGACTATTTAGTCGTCCAAAACCCCATTAGGCATACCCATTATAATTCGGTAATTCATAAATACATGTATTTCGTCTTATAGTTCGGTAATTCGTAAATAAAAATAATTAGTTTTAAGCTTAAATTTAGCAAAATGAAATCTGAGCCCAAAAGTACTAATGATATGAACGGATTCGCGAGTTATACTACTCCCTCTATCCTAAAATTTTTGTCCTCTATTCTATTTTCGTCATCCTAAAATACCCGCCGAGTTTCGTTTATACTCATACTTTTTAGTCAAACTCTCAAATATAATAAATAATAAAATCACCATATATGCAAATTCCATAATATATTCCTTTTAATTTTATATTTGGCAAATTTTAATATCTTGACTTATGGACTAATAATTTCAAAGAAGTAATATACAAATTTTATAATATGGATTTCGAGTTAATTAATATATTTTAAATTTTTTTAAGAGTATGTGGTATGACTAAAATATTATTCAGTACTGGTATGGATGGCATGGTCATCAGGGAACAAGATTCCAAACTTCCATACTGTGTTTGACTTGTATGATGGAATGGGAATGATTCCAAGCCAAATCTCAAGTTAGCCTTCTCATAGGTTTGTCCCTAGCTAAATGATGGAATTGATGGCATAGATGTTTCAAGACATGGATGCTCACAAGGAGAAGCAAGAAAGGAATATGATTCCAAACTTCAATATTGTGCTTGACTTGTGAGGTGGAATGAGAATGATTCCAAGCTAAGTCCAAGTTAGCCCTCTTATAGGTTCGCCCCTAGCGGAATGCTGGAACGGATGGCATAGATTCTAAGACATGCATGCTCATTAAGGGAAGAAAGAAAGGAATATGATTCCAAACTTCCATACTGTGCTTGACTTGATTCCAAGCTAAGCCCATGTTAGCCCTTTTATAGGTTCGCTTCTTGTGGAATGCTGGAACTTATGGAATAGATGTTCCAAGACATGCATACTCACTAAGGGAATAAAGAAAGGAATATAATTCCAGTCTTCCATAATGTGCTCGACTTGTCTGATGGAATGGGAATGATTCCAAGCCAATTATAAAGTTAGCCTTTTCATAGGTCTTTCCCTAGCGAAATGCTAGAACTGATGGCATAGATGTTCCAAGATATGCATGCTCACAAGGGGAAGCAAGAAAGGAATATGATTCCAAACTTCAATATTGTGCTTGAATTGTGAGGTGGAATGAGAATGATTCCAAGCTATGCCCAAATTAGCCCTCTTATAGGTTTGCCCCTAGCGGAATGCTGGAACTGATGGCATAGATGTTTTAAGACATGCATGCTCACCAAGGGAAGAAAGAACTGAATATGATTCCAAAATTCCATACTGGGATTGACTTGTCAGGTGGAATGGGAATGATTCCAAGCTAAGCCCATGTTAGCCCTCTTATAGGTTCTCCCTAGTGAAATGTTGGAACTTATGGCATAAATGTTCCAAGACATGCATGTTCACTAAGGGAAGACAAAATGGAATATGATTCCAATCTTCCATACTGTGCTCGCCTTGTCGGATGGAGTGGGAATGATTCCAAAATAAAGCGCAGGTTAACCCTCTCATAGGTTTGCTACAAGCAAATCCTAGAATTGATGGAATAATTCCAAAATAAAGCGAGTTAACATGCATGCTCACAATGCTAGAAATGGGGAAGAAAGAAAGAAACAAAGGAACATGATTCCAAGTTCAATACTCATGGAATGGGAATGATATTGATCATAAAGATACTACTTGAACGAGTAGAAACGTATCAATTTGTTCGTTCCTTTTTCTATATATAGTATTGCTTTGTATTTTAGGCAAATGGATCTCCTCTTCCTTTTGTTTCTTTTTAACGTAAATTTTATTTTTCTCCAAGTCTTTTGCTATTGAGTCTCATCTATCTAGTCGAGTCTCTGTCTGTCTCAGGCTACAATTATTTGTATTTCTTTGCAGGAAAATGTATATATACTCTACTATTACCAATTCATAAGAGCCACTTGCGAGTGATTGCTGAAGACTTTTTATCATAAATTCAGTAAGATGATGAGTTTCCTACTGCCAAAATGTTTCCCAGAAATTATCTCCGAAAATCTGTTTGGGTTTAATAGGTTTTGGAGCTGCTTGTTGTACTACTGGTTTGGTGTGTTTGTTTCTTGGGAAGCTTTGTTACATAAAATGAGTATTTCATACTAACCGTTCAACTGCAAGGGGGTAGCAAATTCTGGAGATGAGAAGTTTGATTACTGTAAAGTGTAAGGAGATCCATGCTCACTAAGGAGTATCTTTATTTAAAATAAATGAATAAAATATCTTTATTTAAAATAAATGAATATCGATCTTAGCTTTTGTAATGGAGATCACAGGTTATTACATTGTCTTAATGAATAAAATATCTTTATTTAAAATAAATGAATATCAGATCTTATTGTGCTTTTGTAATGTTAGACAGTAAACTCGCCCCAGAACCACTCAACTCACTTTGGATCATTAATTTGTTACAATAACACGGTTAAATTAAGTTGGACTCTTCAACCCTAATGGGGTTATGATAGTAAACTCGTTTCAGAATAATTATTTGGATACCAGTTATCAAGCTTTCTATCTCGGTAGTAAGCTTCTCGGATTGGAATAGCAAGTCATCAACATGATCTACTCGGATCAACTTATGTGAAGATTACAGACATTACAATGAATACATAGAACAGTCAACATAGAACCATCACCCAAAGAAACACGGTGATACCAGAGAAACACAACCAACTGACTTTACCACAAATATGTTCACAACAAACAAAAACAAGGGAGATATATTTGGATGGAGTTAGAAATCGAAATTGGATCTAATGTTTGAAATCAAGACAAAGAGGTTAAGAATTGATAACAGAAAAACAGGATATTAATCATATGGCCAACAAGCAAAAACTCACCATATAAATTGAGGATATGGTAAACAACGGAACAAACTGGCCATCAATAAGAATTTTTCGTTACGTTAATTTTTTTTATTTCTTTTTTTTAAAAATAAAAAAATTAAGAATTAAGGATGAGAATTAGAATCGGGGGTGAATCAATTAAACAGGGATATAGAAAAGATTGATACCGAAGGGGGTTCAAAACAATAATCATCAGATGCAAAGGGATGAAGGCCAGATCTAAAGAGAGATGGAACTAATTGAGCAATCACCGACAGTCGATTGGGGAAGATTCTTATTCAATTCAAACACGCCGCACTCCATATCCATTACAAGAGAGATTCCGGTAACTAACAATGGATTGGCGGCCCTAAGGCCTACCTAGCTCACGTAAACTTCAAGATTTAGCCGCTCATGGAGAAAGAAATAAAAACCGGTTTAAGTGGGAAAGCGAAGAGGATTAGTGATTACGCGTTCGCGTGTACTCTATCGTGCAGCACTCAATTTATTTCTAAGATTTTTTTACCGCTATAGTGACTAGAAAATCTAGATTCCGGATTTTCTACCTATGATGATCCGATTTAAGGTCAACGTTCTGAGTGAATCCTAGATTCAAAGGTAATATATTTTAAAATAAGAAGGAAATTCGGTGTAGGAATGACAAATACATTCTTCAATCCTCTAAAATAACATCTCGACTATTTAGTCGTCCAAAACCCCATTAGGCATACCCATTATAATTCGGTAATTCATAAATACATGTATTTCGTCTTATAGTTCGCGAATTCGTTAATAGAAATAATTAGTTTTCAGCTTAAATTTAGCAAAATGAAATCCGAGCCCAAAAGTACTAATGAATGAAATTAGTTTTAAGCTTAAATTTAGCAAAATGAAATCCGAGCCCAAAAGTACTAATGATATGAACGGATTCGCGAGTTATACTAATATATTTGGCAAATTTTATACTAATATATTTGGCAAATTTTATTCAGATATGGACGGATTCGCAAGTTATACTATAATATATTTCGCAAATTTTATTAAATAGAGTATGTGGTATGACTAAAATATTATTCAGTACTGGTATGGATGGCATGGTCATCAGGGAACAAGATTCCAAACTTCCATACTGTGTTTGACTTGTATGATGGAATGGGAATGATTCCAAGCCAAATCTCAAGTTAGCCTTCTCATAGGTTTGGCCCTAGCTAAATGATGGAATTGATGGCATAGATGTTTCAAGACATGGATGCTCACAAGGAGAAGCAAGAAAGGAATATGATTCCAAACTTCAATATTGTGCTTGACTTGTGAGGTGGAATGAGAATGATTCCAAGCTAAGCCCAAGTTAGCCCTCTTATAGGTTCACCGCTAGCGGAATGCTGGAACGGATGGCATAGATTCTAAGACATGCATGCTCATTAAGGGAAGAAAGAAAGGAATATGATTCCAAACTTCCATACTGTGCTTGACTTGATTCCAAGCTAAGCCCATGTTAGCCCTTTTATAGGTTCGCTTCTTGTGGAATGCTGGAACTTATGGAATAGATGTTCCAAGACATGCATACTCACTAAGGGAATAAAGAAAGGAATATAATTTCAGTCTTCCATAATGTGCTCGACTTGTCTGATGGAATGGGAATGATTCCAAGCCAATTATAAAGTTAGCCTTTTCATAGGTCTTTCCCTAGCGAAATGCTAGAACTGATGGCATAGATGTTCCAAGATATGCATGCTCACAAGGGGAAGCAAGAAAGGAATATGATTCCAAACTTCAATATTGTGCTTGAATTGTGAGGTGGAATGAGAATGATTCCAAGCTATGCCCAAATTAGCCCTCTTATAGGTTTTCCTCAGCGGAATCTTTGGAACCGATGGCATAGATGTTTTAAGACATGCATGCTCACCAAGGGAAGAAAGAAAGGAATATGATTCCAAAATTCCATACTGGGATTGACTTGTCAGGTGGAATGGGAATGATTCCAAGCTAAGCCCATGTTAGCCCTCTTATAGGTTCTCCCCCGGTGAAATGTTGGAACTTATGGCATAAATGTTCCAAGACATGCATGTTCACTAAGGGAAGAAAGAATGGAATATGATTCCAATCTTCCGTACTGTGCTCGCCTTGTCGGATGGAGTGGGAATGATTCCAAAATAAAGCGCAGGTTAACCCTCTCATAGGTTTGCTACCCTTGTCGGATGGAGTGGGAATAATTCCAAAATAAAGCGTCGGTTAACCCTCTCATAGGTTTGCTACAAGCAATGCTAGAATTGATGGCATAGATGTTACGAGACATGCATGCTCACCAAGGGAAGAAAGAAAGGAACATGATTCGGAAGTTCAATACGGTCTGATGGAATGGGAATGATATTGATCATAAAGATACTACTTGAACGAGTAGAAAACGTATCAATTTGTTCGTTCCTTTTTCTATATTTAGTATTGCTTTGTATTTTAGGCAAATGGATCTCCTCTTCCTTTTGTTTCTTTTTAACGTAAATTCTTTTTTTTTCTCCAAGTCTTTTGCTATTGAGTCTCATCTATCTAGTCGAGTCTCTTTCTGCCTCTGTGCTACAATTATTTGTATTTCTTTAGCAGAAAATGTATATATACTCTACTATTACCAATTCATAAGAGACACTTGCGAGTGATTGTCAAAACTTTTTATCATAAATTCAGTAAGATGATGAGTTTCCTACTGCCAAAATGTTTCCCAGAAATTATCTCCGAAAATCTGAAGCTGGGTTTAATAGGTTTTGGAGTTGCTTGTTGTACTACTGGTTTGGTGTGTCTGTTTCTTGGAAAGCTTTGTTACAGAAAAAGGAGTATTTCATACTAACCGTTCAACTGCAAGGGGAGTAGCAAATTCTGGAGATGAGAAGTTTGATTACTGTAAAGTGTAAGGAGATCCATGCTCACTAAGGAGATATCTTTATTTAAAATAAATGAATAAAATATCTTTATTTAAAATAAATGAATATCACAATTGTCTTAATGAATAAAATATCTTTATTTAAAATAAATGAATATCGAGCCATTCTTAAAATTAGTGCATTTTGTGACGAGCAAAAATAATTAGTCATTTTAGGGTCAAATCTGTTATCTTCGAAGTAAACTCGCCCTAACCACTCAACTCACTTTGGATCATTAATTTGTTACAATAACACGGTTAAATTAAGTTGGACTCTTCAGCTCTAATGGGGTCATGATAGTAAACTCGTTTCAGAATAATTATTTGGATACCAGTTATCAAGCTTTCTATCTCGGTAGTAAGCTTATTGGATTGGAATATCAAGTCACCAACATGATCTACTCGGATCAATTTATGTGAAGATTATAGACCATTACAATGAAATGAGTCAACATAGAACCATTACCCAAAGAAACACGGTGATACCAGAGAAACACAACCAACTGACTTTACCACAAATATGTTCACAACAAACAAAAACAAGGGAGATATATTTGGATGGAGTTAGAAATCGAAATTGGATCTAATGCTTGAAATCAAGACAAAGAGGTTAAGAATTGATAACAGAAAAACAGGATATTAATCATATGGCCAACAAGCAAAAACTCACCATATAAATTGAGGATATGGTAAACAACGGAACAAACTGGCCATCAATAAGAATTTTTCGTTACCGTTAATTATTATTTTTTTTTTTTTTTAAAAAAAAAATTAAGAATTAAGGATGAGAATTAGAATCGGGGGTGAATAAATTAAACAGGATATAGAAAAGATTGATACCGAAGGGGGTTCAAAAGAATAATCATCAGATGCAAAGGGATGAAGGCCAGATCTAAAGAGAGATGGAACTAATTGAGCAATCACCGACAGTCGATTGGGGAAGATTCTTTTTCAATTCAAACACGAACAATACCCATATCCATTACAAGGGAGATTCCGGTAACTAACAATGGATAGGCGGCCCTAAGGCCTACCTAGCTCACGTAAACTTCAAGATTTAGCCGCTCATGGAGAAGGAAATAAAACCGGTTTAAGTGGGAAAGCGAAGAGGATTAGTGATTACGCGTTCGCGTGTACTCTATCGTGCAGCACTCAATTTATTTCTAAGATTTTTTTACCGCTATAGTGACTAGAAAATCTAGATTCCGGATTTTCTACCTATGATGATCCGATTTAAGGTCAACGTTCTGAGTGAATCCTAGATTCAAAGGTAATATATTTTAAAATAAGAACCAAATTCGGTGTAGGAATGACAAATACATTCTTCAATCGTCTAAAATAACATCTCGACTATTTAGTCGTCCAAAACCCCATTAGGCATACCCATTATAATTCGGTAATTCATAAATACATGTATTTCGTCTTATAGTTCGGTAATTCGTAAATAGAAATAATTAGTTTTAAGCTTAAATTTAGCAAAATGAAATCCGAGCCCAAAAGTACTAATGATATGAACGGATTCGCGAGTTATACTAATATATTTGGCAAATCCTAAAATTTTATACTCATACTTTTAGTCAAACTCTCAAATATTTAGTTTTTTAAATTATAAAATTATTTTTAAATTTAAATGATATCTTCTTCAATAGGAAACAAATCTACAAAATCAATCCATAAAATTTTTATTTTTATCTTCAATCTAAAATCGTAAATAATATCTTCCTCAATAGGAAACAAATCTATTAAATCAATCCACAAAATATTTTTATCTTTATCTTCTATTTAAACATTTCTATAAATAATAAAATCACCATATATGCATTTTTCTTATATACTCCATAATCCATATATTCCTTTTAATTTTGGTAATAACATGGCATTTAATAGGGGCAGTAATATATTTGGCAAATTTTATTCAGATATGGACGGATTCACGAGTTATACTATAATATATTTCACAAATTTTATTAAATAGAGTATGTGGTATGACTAAAATATTATTCAGTACTGGTATGGATGGCATGGTCATCAGGGAACAAGATTCCAAACTTCCATACTGTGTTTGACTTGTATGATGGAATGTGAATAATTCCAAGCCAAATCTCAATTTAGCCTTCTCATAGGTTTGGCCCTAGCTAAATGATGGAATTGATGGCATAGATGTTTCAAGACATGGATGCTCACCAGGAGAAGCAAGAAAGGAATATGATTCCAAACTTCAATATTGTGCTTGACTTGTGAGGTGGAATGAGAATGATTCCAAGCTAAGCCCAAGTTAGCCCTCTTATAGGTTCGCCCTAATGAATGTCGGAACAGGATGGCATAGATTCTAAGACATGCATGCTCATTAAGGGAAGAAAGAAAGGAATATGATTCCAAACTTCCATACTGTGCTTGACTTGATTCCAAGCTAAGCCCATGTTAGCCGTTTTATAGGTTCGCTTCTTGTGGAATGCTGGAACTTATGGAATAGATGTTCCAAGACATGCATACTCACTAAGGGAATAAAGGAATACAATTCCAGTCTTCCATAATGTGCTCGACTTGTCTGATGGAATGGGAATGATTCCAAGCCAATTATAAAGTTAGCCTTTTCATAGGTCTGTCCCTAGCGAAATGCTAGAACTGATGGCATAGATGTTCCAAGATATGCATGCTCACAAGGGGAAGCAAGAAAGGAATATGATTCCAAACTTCAATATTGTGCTTGAATTGTGAGGTGGAATGAGAATGATTCCAAGCTATGCCCAAATTAGCCCTCTTATAGGTTTTCTCTCAGCGGAATGTCGGAACCGATGGCATAGATATTTTAAGACTTGCATGCTCACTAAGGGAAGAAAGAAAGGAATATGATTCCAAAATTCCATACCGGGATTGACTTGTCGTGGAATGGGAATGATTCCAAGCTAAGCCCATGTTAGCCCTCTTATAGGTTCTCCCAGGTTGAAATGTTGGAACTTATGGCATAAATGTTCCAAGACATGCATGTTCACTAAGGGAAGAAAGAATGGAATATGATTCCAATCTTCCACATTGTGCTCGCCTTTTGGATGGAGTGGGAATGATTCCAAAATAAAGCGCAGGTTAACCCTCTCATAGGTTTGCTATCCTTGTCGGATGGAGTGGGAATAATTCCAAAATAAAGCCTAGGAATTCATAGGTTTGCATAGATGTTAGAATTGATGGCATATATGCGAGACATGCATGCTCACCAAGGGAAGAAAGAAAGGAACATGATTCCAAGTTCAATGCTCACCGATGGAATGGGAATGATATGATCATAAAGATACTACTTGAACGAGTTAACCCTCTTATCAATTTGTTCCTTTTTCTATATTTAGTATTGCTTTGTATTTTAGGCAAATGGATCTCTTCTTCCTTTTGTTTCTTTTTAACGTAAATTCTTTTTTTTTTCTCCAAGTATTTTGCTATTGAGTCTCATCTATCTAGTCGAGTCTCTGTCTGTCTCGTGCTACAATTATTTGTATTTCTTTGCAGGAAAATGTATATATACACTACTATTACCAATTCATAAGAGCCACTTGTGAGTGATTGTCAAATTTTTTATCCTAAATTAAGATGATGAGTTTCCTATCTGCCAAAATGTTTTAAATTATCTCCGAAAATCAAGTCGGGTTTAATAGATTTTGGAGTTGGTTTTTGTACTACCGGTTTGGTGTGTCTCATTTTTTGGAAGCTTTGTTACATAAAAGGAGTATTTCATAATAACCGCTCAACCGCAAGGGGAGTAGCAAATTCTCGGAGATGAGAAGTTTGATTCTTTGTAAAGTGTAAGGAGATCCATGCTCACTAAAGAGATATCAGAAGTTAAGGAGATCAAAATTAATGAATAAAATATCTTTATTTAAAATAAATGAATATCGATCTTATTGTGCTTTTGTAATGTTAGACATGTATTTTAGAATTACATTTCAAAATCAATGTTGTTTGAGAAATCACCTCTCAACTCACTTTGGATCATAAAATTAATTTTAGAATTACAATAACACATTTTGGGGTCAAATTAAATTAAGTTGGACTCAACTCAACTCTAATGGGTCATGATAGTAAACTCGTTTCAGAATAATTATTTGGATACCAGTTATCAAGCTTTCTATCTCAGTAGTAAGCTTCTAGGATTGGAATAGCAAGTCATCAACATGATCTAATCGGATCAACTTATGTGAAGATTACAGCCATTACAATGAATACATAGAACCATTACAACAAAGAAACACCCAAAGGTGATACCTGAAAAACACAACCAACGACTTTACCACAAATATGTTCACTACAAATAAAAACAAGGGAGATATATTTGGATGGAGTTAGAAATCGAAATTGAATCTAATGCTTAAAATCAAGACAAAGAGGTTAAGAATTGATAAAAGATAAACATGATATTAATCATATGGCCAACGAGCAAACACTCACCATATAAATTGAGGATATGGTAAACAACGGAACAAACTGGCCATCAATAAGAATTTTTCGTTACTGTTAAATTTTTTATTCTTTTTTAAAATAATTAAGAATTAAGGATGAGAATCAGAATCGGGGGTGAATCAATTAAACAGGGATATAGAAAAGATTGATACCGAAAGGGGTTCAAAACAATAATCATCAGATGCAAAGGGATGAAGGCCAGATCTAAAGAGAGATGGAACTAATTGAGCAATCACCGACAGACGATTGGAGAAGATTCTTCTTCAATTCAAAACAAAACCCATATCCATCACAAGAGAGATTCCGGTAACTAACAATGGATTGGCGGCCCTAAGGCCTACCTAGCTCCCGTAAACTTCAAGATTTAGCCGCTCATGGAGAAAGAAATAAAAACCGGTTTAAGTGGGAAAGCCAAGAGGATTAGTTATTACGCGTTCGCGTGTCCTCTATCGTGCAGCACTCAATTTATTTCTAAGATTTTTTTACCGCTATAGTGACTAGAAAATCTAGATTCCGGATTTTCTACCTATGATGATCCGATTTAAGGTCAACGTTACGAGTGAATCCTAGATTCAAAGGTAATATATTATAAAATATGAATCAAATTCGGTGTAGGAATACCAAATACATTCTTCAATCGTCTAAAATAACATCTCGACTATTTAGTCGTCCAAAACCCCACTAGGCATACCCATTATAATTCGGCAATTCATAAATACATGTATTTCATCTTATAGTTTGGTAATTCGTAATTACAAATAATTAGTTTTAAGCTTAAATTTAGCAAAATGAAATCCGAGCCCCAAAGTACTAATGATATGAACGGATTCGCGAGTTATATTACTCCCTCTGTCCTAAAATTTCTGTCCTCTATTCTATTTTCATCTGTCCTAAAATACTGTCGAGTTTCTGTTTATACTCATACTTTTTAGTCAAACTCTCAAATATACCCTTCAGTTTTTTAAATTATAAAATTATTTTTAAATTTAAATGATATCTTCTTCAATAGGAAACAAATCTACAAAATCAATCCATAAAATTTTTATTTTTATCTTCAATCTAAAATCATAAATAATATCTTCCTCAATGGGAAACAAATCTATTAAATCAACCCACAAAGATTTTTATCTTTATCTTCTATTTAAACATTTCTATAAATAATAAAATCACCATATATGCATTTTTCTTATATACTTCATAATCCATATATTCCTTTGAATTTTTGTAATAACATGGCATTTAATAGGGGCATTGTTTGTACACTCCTCTGGTCTCCTTAATATCTCGACTTAGTCAAAGCGGACTAATAATTTAGGACGGAGGGAGTAATATATTTGGCAAATTTTATTCAGATATGGACGGATTCGCGAGTTATACTATAATATATTTTGCAAATTTTATTAAATAGAGTATGTGGTATGACTAAAATATTATTCAAGACTCGTATGGATGGCATGGTCATCGTGGAACAGGATTCCAAACTTCCATACTGTGTTTGACTTGTATGATGGAATGGGAATGATTCCAAGCCAAATCTCAAGTTAGCCTTCTCATAGGTTTGTCCCTAGCTAAATGCTGGAACTGATGGCATAGATGTTTCAAGACATGGATGCTCACCAGGAGAAGCAAGAAAGGAATATGATTCCAAACTTCAATATTGTGCTTGACTTGTGTGGTGGAATGAGAATGATGCCAAGCTAATCCCAATTTAGCCCTCTTATAGGTTCGCCCCTAGCGGAATGCTGGAACGGATGGCATTGATGTTCTAAGACATGCATGCTCATTAAGGGAAGAAAGAAAGGAATATGATTCCAAACTTCCATACTGTGCTTGACTTGATTCCAAGCTAAGCCTATGTTAGCCCTTTTATAGGTTCGCTTCTTGTGGAATCTTTGGAACTTATGGAATAGATGTTCCAAGACATGCATACTCACTAAGGGAATAAAGAAAGGAATATAATTCAGGTCTTCCATAATGTGCTCGACTTGTTTGATGGAATGGGAATGATTCCAAGCCAAATATCAAGTTCGCCTTTTCATAGGTCCTGTCCCTAAGCGAAATGCAAGAACCGATGGCATAGATGTTCCAAGAGATGCATGCTCACAAGGGGAAGCAAGAAAGGAATATGATTCCAAACTTCAATATTGTGCTTGACATGTGAGGTGGAATGAGAATGATTCCAAGCTATGCCCAAATTAGCCCTCTTATAGGTTTGCCCCTAGCGGAATGCTGGAACTGATGGGATAGATGTTTTAAGTCATGCATGCTCACCAAGGGAAGAAAGAAGGGAATAGGATTCCAAAATTCCATACTGGGCTTGACTTGTCAGGTGGAATGGGAATGATTCCAAGCTAAGCCCATGTTAGCCCTCTTATAGGTTCTCCCCCGGTTAAATGTTGGAACTTATGGCATAAATGTTCCAAGACATGCATGTTCACTAAGGGAAGAAAGAATGGAATATGATTCCAATCTTCCATATTGTGCTCGCCTTTTTGGATGGAGTGGGAATGATTCCAAAATAAAGCGCAAGTTAACCCTCTCATAGGTTTGCTACAAGCAAATCCTAGAATTGATGGCATAGATGTTACGAGACATGCATGCTCACCAAGGGAAGAAAGACAGGAACATGATTCCAATGCATGCTCACCAAGGAAAGACATGCATACAGTTAACCCTCTTATCAATTTGTTCCTTTTTCTATATTTAGTATTGCTTTGTATTTTAGGCAAATGGATATCTTCTTCCTTTTGTTTCTTTTTAACGTAAATTCTTTTTTTTTCTCCAAGTCTTTTTCTATTGAATCTCATCTATCTAGTCGAGTCTCTGTCTGTCTCAGGCTACAATTATTTGTATTTCTTTGCAGGAAAATGTATATATATGCACTACTACTACCAATTCATAAGAGCCACTTGCGAGTGATTGCTAAAATTTTTTATCCTAAATTAAGATGATGAGTTTCCTACTGCCAAAATGTTTCCCAGAATTATCTCCGAGAATCTGAAGCTGGGTTTAATAGATTTTGAGTGGTTGTTGTACTACTGGTTTGGTGTGTCTGTTTCTTGGAAAGCTTTGTTACAGAAAAGGAGTATTTCATACTAACCGTTCAACTGCAAGGGGAGTAGCAAATTCTGGAGATGAGAAGTTTGATTATTGTAAAGTGTAAGGAGATCCATGCTCACTAAGGAGTATTACTGTAAAGTGTAAGGAGATCACAATTGTCTTAATGAATAAAATATCTTTATTTAAAATAAATGAATATCAGATCTTATTGTGCTTTTGTAATGTTAGACATGTATTTTATTATACGAGGTTATTACATCTCAAAATCAATGTTGTTTGAGAAATCACCTCTTAGTCTTATATTCGGCGTCTTATGTGCCGTTCTAAAATATTGTCAATGTCATTATGTTCCGAATCATGTCGGGGAAAAAAATAATCAGTCAGGTTTGGGACGAATCATCCAATTTCTTGGGGTCAAGTCTCATTTACCTTGGGACCAACTCTCTGAACAAATAAACTCGCCCCGGAACCACTCACTTTGGATCATTAATTGATTTAATTCGGTACAATAAAACGGTCAAATCAAGTATGACTCATCAACTTATGTTAGATATTTGGACGAGGATTTTATACGCTTTCTTACCACACTCCATATCCGAAACCTCTTATATTGATTACTTTCTCATGATGCTTCCGAGAGAAACAAACCTTTTTTATTACTAGATGACCGCACGCAGTGGGGAGGCCGACGAAAAAAACGACGACTAGTGACCCGTTAAAAATGACGAGCTGATATCTCTCGACCTATGCTGCAACACCCATTAATGGATTGGCACAAATATAAACCAAGTGGCAGAGCTGGAAAATAAAGCCGGTGGTGACTTGGAAAGGAATTGGATTGGTGTGGGTGGCTTAAGCCTATTATTCAGGCATGAACTTTTCTAGCCGAGCTTGCAACCATAGTGATATTTTAAGCCAACCCAAGTCAACAAGTAGTTCCGCCCCTGTATAAACCGACAAAACTAAAATGAAAATTTGGACATGTTCATGTAAAACCATGTTATACTGCAGATCTCGATCGTTTCTTTCGATGAGTGCGGTAGTGGCACACATTACTTCCTACGATCGGAAATTCGTAACTTTTCCTTATATATTACCACCATCTAACCACTTTGGAGAAGAAAAAGAAAAACCATGAATGATTACTAGGTTTTGACAACCTTAAAAATTGGGTCGAATTTGTTTACGGGGTCCGTTGCGGTTTTATCCGACCCGAGGTGTTTCATCTTCTTAACCCGACGATTGAAGAACATCGTTTCGTAAAATGGATATCCGCTTAAGATCCGAATTATTCAATCGATCCAACGATTTTTCTTAAGAAGTTTGAACTAAAAGTATGTTGTTTTCATGGTACATGAATGATTTTTGTCATCAATTTAATCAATCATGTCAAATTGTTTCCCAAATTCCATAAATTAATATTTTTTTCTTGTATTTTTGCACACAAATTGTGACCGACAAACAAACATTTTTTCATCCCAAGGGACTCCTCCCTTCGGTCGTCGTTAGATTATTAGTATTATTATTATTTTTTTTATTTTTTTTTGGGACAATCTATTGCGATGCAAACTCCTATTTCTTTTATTTTCAGTTAGCTTATTAGTTAGTCTTTTATTTCTTCACGTACTTAGAACTCAGTTTCCTAGTTTTACAGGTTTCCTTAAATTAGTTTGCTTGTCTACCACGTCTGCTCAGCTATATATAGCTTAAAACTAAACTTGTAAGGAAAGTTAATCAATATTACGAAGTTTGTTACATTAATTCTCAAAGGCGAGGTCGCTCGCCCCGCATCAAAGAGCTTTATCCCTATTTTTGAGTTCTTATTCAATTTTCAATTAGCTTATATTCAGTGTAAATGTTTAGAACCCTAATACCTGGATCGGAGAGCGTGTCGATTCACATTTAATTTTTCACCCATTTTTTTTTAATACAATGGGTCATGATTATACATAGAACCTTAAATCCGTAAACGAGAGCGTGACCAGTCTGGCTAAAATAGTTGATGACTTCATCAAATCCATGGCACAACAAAAGCTTGAGGAACAAGAGAGTAACAAAACCAAGGCGGTCGATAAACGTTAGCAACAGTAGGAAGAACGAGTTGCTCATAAGCAGGAACTCGAAGATAACAACAAAGTCCTAGCAAACACTCTCACCACAACAATCATATCTGCTCTCACCACGCAGCTGACTCAAACTACCACCACTATCAATACCCAACTTACTGCTTCCCTTCGTTCCGTTTTTGCTGATTATATGCCTCAGCTGAAGCAAAATCATGGTCATGGTGCTCATCCACCTCCGCCCCCACCTCCACCCCCATCTGGTGGTCATCAAAATCCGGCCAGAGCCAATACAATCAATCTAAAGTTCCCTACTTTTGATGGAGAAGATCCTGATGGATGGATTTTTAATGATGACAAATATTTCAGCGTGCATCAAGATGATGATGCTCTTAGAATTACTATTGATGCTTCTAGTCTGAAGGGTGATGCTAATGTGTGGTATCGTTGGAAGCAAACTAAGGTCACCATTGTGACATGGTTAGAGTTTGTTCACATCTTCGTGCACGTTTTGCACCTGAAAAGTTTGTCGATGCTCGTCTGGCTATTAGTACAATTAATCAAGTAGGTACAGTAAGGGAGCACATACCTGTTTTTGAGAGGTTATTGAATTTTGTTGATTTTCCAGATGATTACTTGATCAATTGTTTTATTCGTTCTTTCAAACATCATATAGGTAGTCTGGTTAAATTGCTTGCACCACAAACTTTGAATGAAGCCTTTACTAAGGCAATTCATCAAGAGCAAGCTTACGCAATAGTTAATAGGTTTAATACATGCCAACCTTATCGCCCGCCTCCACTTCGAGGTGACGCATCAATCCCTACCACTCCAATCAAGAAGCTGACACTTACTCCAGGTTATAAGAAGCTTACATGGAAGAAATGAAAGAAAAAACGTGAGAAAGGTATTTGTTTCAATTGTGATGCTCCTTTTAAATCTGGTCATGTTTGCCTAACAAACCAAACTATTTGCTTTTGGAGATGCATCCTACTTCTGTTGACAATGTTGTTGAAGTTGAGGATATCCCAGATGAACAACAAATTCATGAGGATCCTCCTACTCTGGAATCATCCCCAGTTATTTCTTTGAACTCACTTTTAGGATCTATATTTCCTAATACAATGCGAATTACGGGATCTGCAAAATCTAGACCACTCACAATTCTTTTGGATTCAGGGTCTACACATAAGTTTTTGCATCCTAGCATGGCTAAGAAATGTGGCTTTGTGGTTTATTCCCGCTACCGATACTTTACGTGCAATGATGGGTAATGGTGGTCATCTTGAAACTAAGGGTCTTTGCACTATCCTTATCAACTTGCAAGGTATAGTTTTTCATATTGATTTACATCTACTAGATATTAGTGGTTGTGATGCGGTCTTGGGAATTCAATGGCTATGCACGTTGGGAGAAATTATTTGGGATTTAGAAAAATTGACCATGCAGTTTAGTATTAATGGCACAACCGTCACATTTACTGGTAATCAATCATCATATGTAATGATTATGGATGTTTCTCCCATGCACCATTTATTATCTAAGGTAACACTATGGAATTCTATTGGAACTAGTTGTACTAAATACTTCGCCGCTAAACAGTCCGTGTTGTTGCCTCAAATTCAACAACTACTTTCAAATTTCAGGTGATATTTTTTCTACTCCAACAAGCAATGCCTCCGTAAAGATTACATGATCATAAAATTTCATTATTGCCTCGAACTGACCTCGTGAATGTATGCCCTTATAGATACCCGCATTTTCAAAAGATGAATTTGAGAATATTGTGAGTGAGCTGCAACAAGTCTGGGTTTATAAGGCCTAGTTCTAGCTCTTTCTCACATATTCTTTTTGTTCGAATGAAGGACGGCTCATGGCGTATGTATGTAGACTATCGTGTTCTTAACAAGATAACCATAAAATATCGTTACCCAATTCCGGTAGTGGATGAATTGCATGGTAAGAAAGTCTTTACCAAGTTGGATTTACGATACGGTTATCACCAGATTCGTGTACATGAAGCTGACATTCCAAAGACAGCTTTCCGTACACATGATGGCCACTACGAATTTTTGGTCATGCCCTTTGGATTATCTAATGCACCGGGAACATTTCAGAGCTTAATGAATGATATATTCAGGCCTTACTTACGTCAGTTCGTGTTGGTTTTCTTCGATGATATTCTAATCTATAGTGAGGATTTTGATTCTCATCTCAAGCATCTCGAGTTGGTGTTTGAACTCTTACGTAAACACAAATTATTTGTTAAAGAATCCAAATGTACTTTTGCACAAAATTCTGTTGGATACCTTGGTCATTTCATTTCTGCTGAAAGAGTATGTGTGGAACCAGAGAAGATTCAATGCATTCTTTCTTGAAAGCTTCCTTCTTCAGTTAAAGAACTTAGAGGATTTTTGGGCTTGGATAGAAATTATCGAAAATTCATGAAGGATTTTGGAAAAATCAGTGCTCATTTAACTCAGCTGCTTAAAAAGGATGCATTCAAATGGACTGAGGCAGCAACTGCTGCTTTCAAATTACTTCAACATGCCTTAACTACTACGCCTGTTTTGCTTCTACCAGATTTCTCAAAGGAATTCTATTTGGAGTGTGATGCTTCTGGTGGTGGCATTGGTGTTGTGTTGATGCAATATGCATGTCCTATAGCTTTCTATAGTAAGCCTTTATCTGGTAAGAATCTTAACTTATCTGTTTATGACAAAGAAATGCTAGCAATTGTGTCTGCAGTAAATAAATGGTGACCCTATTTTCTTGGTCGACATTTCAAGATTTATACAGATCATAGAAGTTCAAAATACTTCTTGGAGTAGCGTCTTTATTCAATCGAACAACAAAAGTGGGTTTCAAAGTTATCGGGTTATGATTATGAAATAAGTTATCGCAGTGGTTCAACAAACAAAGCTGAAGATGCTTTGTCTCGACTTGTTAATCCACAATTATTTGCAATTACTGCACCAATTTTCTCTGGTGTAGATGACATTATTGCAGAATGTCATAATGATCCAACTTTACGTGCATTAATTGATCAGTTGCAGCTAAATCCTAATAGTAAACGTCATTATTCTTACTTAAATGGAGTGTTGCGTTATAAGAAAAGAATTGTGGTTGTTTCTTCTTCAGAATGGTGTAAAAAACTTCTTCATGATTTTCATTCTACACCATTGGGTGGTCACTCTGGTTATTTGAGAACTTTCATGCGACTTACAATTTTCACTGGTCTGGCATGAAGCAATCAATTAAGGAATTTATTCTGCACTATGAGGTTTGTCAACGTAATAAAACTGAAGTTGTGGCTCCTCCTGGCCTTTTAAGTCCACTGCCAATTCCTTCAGACGTTTGGATTGACATCTCAATGGATTTCATAGACTGATTTCCACCTTCTCATGGTAAGAGTTCCATCTTAGTAATTGTTGATCGTCTAACAAAATATGCGCACTTTGTTGCATTGTCTCATCCTTATTCTCGCAAGTACAAGTGAGTCGATCTATTTGTGTGTGAAGTAGTCCGACTTCATGGTATGCCAAAGAAAATTACAAGTGATAGAGATCCCCGTATTTATGAGCAATTTCTCGGGAAGCCTACTTTACAATGCAGGATACACAACTCTGCAAGAGTTCGGCTTATCATCCTCAAAGTGATGATCAAACAGAAGTTACGAATCGTACATTGCAATGTTATCTTCGATGTTTTGCAGGAATGAAACCAAAGTATTGGTTCAAATGTTTAGCTTGGGATGAATGGTGGTATAACACCAAACTACCACTACGATATTAAGATGACACCATATGAAGCTCTTCTGGGTCATCTTCCACCAACAATTTCGGCTTATTTACCTGGGTCAACTCCTGTGAATGATGTGGATTTCAACTTATGTGCCAGAGATCATACACTCAAGCTACTTAAGTCTCATTTATCTGATGCATAGGATCGAATGAAGAAATACGCTGATTCTCATAGAACCGAAAGACAGTTTGCAGTTAATGATTTTGTTTATCTCCATCTGCAACCTTACCGACAGATAACAGTTGCTAATCAGTCCTTTTCAAAGCTCTCACCTCGTTTTTATGGCCCTTTTAAAGTTCTCGAATAAATTGGAACTGTGGAATATAAACTGACTGCTAACACTAGTAGAATACATCCCCGTATTCCATGTTTCCCAGTTAAAACTGAAGTTAGGCTCTAGTGTTGTGTTGAGACTACATTGCATATACCATTGTTGACTATAACAAGTGGGAGCCCGAAGAAATTTTAGATAGACAGATGTATAAGAAGGGAAACCGAGCTGCTACAAAATGGTTGCTCAAGTGGAAAGGTCACTCTAAAGATGATGCAACTTGGGAAGATGCTTATGATCTCGTTGTACGCTTTCCACAACTAGAGGCTTGAGGACAATTCTTGTTTCAGGCGGGGTGGGATGTTGCGATGCCAACTCCTATTTCTTTTATTTTCAGTTAGCTTATTAGTTAGTCTTTTATTTCTTTACGTACTTAGAACTCAGTTTCCTAGTTTTACAGGTTTCCTTAAATTAGTTTGCTTGTCTACCACGTCTACTCAGCTATATATAGCTTAAAACTAAACTTGTAAGGGACAGTTAATCAATATTACGAAGTTTGTTACATTAATTCTCAAAGGCAGAGGCTGCACGTTGAGATCAAAGGGCTTTATCCTCGTTTTTGAGTTCTTATTCAATTTCAATTAGCTTATATTCAGCGGAAAGGTTTAGAACCCTAAAACAATCAACATATTTCAATTTATTTAAATCAAAATAGTGATTACATGTTTCCTTACAAGAATAACAAAAACATCAAAATATATGATAATCAAAACCCCAATATACAAATAAAGACTTCAATTACAAGTAGATCGCGAATAGAAAGAGCAATAAACCGCAAAGATATCCAAAAAAAATTATTTATTTTTGATCAAAGATTAAGATTTTATTAGAAGTAGGGAACATATGGTAAATCTACCTGAGGGAAAAAAAAAAAAAAAAAAAAACTATCTTACAAATTGACAAAAGTAGGTTTAGATCAGCCTACAAACTCATCCTCACTTTCGTTTCAATCCTAGGATTTGAATTAGTCTGTGAGTGTGCTAATTGAACTTCTCCGCTGTCCAAGGACGGATCTTTGATCCTTCCCCTTGGGGCCGAGATTTATTGATTAGTAGAGTTTTGCATTTGCCATTTTAGAGTTAGTTTAGATCTTAGTTTTATTTTTTCAATGATTCTTTGGGAGGTCCGTTCGAAAATCAAAAAGGATGATGAGGGATCTTGATAAATCCCAATGCTGAATCTTCTATGAAGGCCAAAAGCAGTTCTAGCGATGGAGGAGGATGGAACAGGGAGTGGTAGAAGGAAGTTGTTGCGGAGAGAATGCGGTGTGGAAAGGAAAACCATTACGGTTGAAGAAGATTACGTCGGTACATTCAAAATTATCAAGATGACATAAGAGGAACTGGAGGATTCTCATCGTGGATTTCATTCAATCCTAAGGTGATGATTTGGTTAAAGAACACTTTTGAGATGGCATTTGTGCAAAGAGAGGTAAAAACCAAATGGTCGAGAGAAATTGGGCGAAGATGTATATCTTGCACAGATCCAAAACAATGATGCAGGACAATACATGTGAATATCAAGATTTAGAAAAGATGGAGATGGCAAAATCTTGGTGTTTGCATTACGAGTGGAGAAAAAAAGAGAATGTTGGGCTCTCTTGGTCGAGATTTTGGAGGAATTCACGTAATCAAGACACAAGCAAGGTGTTATGGCTCATATACATTCTACGAAGACTATCCTTTATCGCACACGACGGATGTAGTTAAAAAGGGATTGGTTAAAATATCTCATAAAATACCATGGAACAGGTTCTTGGTGTTATTAAGGAGAAGTTACAGACAAAGCGATTCTTGGAGTTTCAGAATTCAACATGCTTACAAGCAGCCTATTGATCTAGATGAGGAGGAATGGAAAAGAATTTGGTCTCCAATTATATGGGTTCATAAAGGCATAATCATCAAAAATTTCAAGTCTTGGAGAGCATAATCTAGTTACCAAAGAAGCAAAGAAGAATAAAGGAATGAATCATTATGTTTAAATTGAAAAGAGAAATTATATTCGTAGAAGCTTTCAACTTAAAAGAAAAATGGTCAAGATAAGAGGCCTTCCATCAAAGTTGTGGAATTCGGATAATTTCACAAAAATAGGCAATGAACTAGGGGATTGGTGAAAATTTCGACGTAGAAACATTAATATTGTCACGAAAAGGCCTGCACTTCTTTAGAATAGCCATTGATGGTGGTTTTGAAGGTATCCCTACTGTTGTGTTATTGACGGAGATTAGTGGAGAGAAGGTAGTCCTAAAAGTTGAATGGGATGCTGATTATACGCCTAAATATCATCCTGTAAATAATGATTACATTAAGGAAGTCAAAGATTTTGATGACAGATTCAAGGAGTTTCCTACTCGAAGTTTAAGGAAAGAATCGGAGGGTCAAGATGCTACTAATCCAAGGGTGGTTAACTCTAACAATATTGATGACCTAATTTTAAATGGAGCGGGTCATATAGTTAGAGAGGATGAAGACGGGAGCTGGATCTTCATATCAAAAACCCAACGAAGTAGATAGAGTATGGAAACAAAGACCCCACGAAGTCAAAGCCCAATCGTTAACTCAGGTTCGAGATACACGGCTCTACAAGATGAAAGCTCGTACAACACTGAAAACGATAAAGAAAGCTCACCGAGTGGAACAAATCGCAATGATATGGAGGATGGTATTGTGCAGGATTTGAAGGAGTCAAAAATTGCTGCAGGAGATGAAACTGAGGTAATTGAGAAAACTGCTAATGTTTTTGTAAATTTGGCATGTAGCTACGGGCATATCAGTGACAAGGACATAATTTCTCTTAAAAAGAATATGACGCAACTGGTGCTGAGATATAAAGGGAGATTTATAGAGCAAGAAGAAGATGGGCATGATGCTAACGAGGAGGAAAATGAGGCACAACTTGACAAAGAAGATTCAGTTTGTGACAACCTTCCTCATGAAGATGATATTATCGTTGTAGATAGGGAACAAAATGGTTTAGATGGACTTTAAAATTCTCTGTTGGAATGTGAGAGGGTTAAACGATTTTGACAAAATAACTGCACTAAAAAATCTTATTGCAAGCCAAGGATGTGCAGTTTGTCTTATTCAAGAAACTAAGGTTATGTGTTTCACTAATTGGTACGTAAGACAGTTGTGGTACGATGATCAATTTTACTGGTCATTAATTCCTTCTGTAGGTGTCAGTGGAGGAATCCTATCGATCTAGGATAGCAATAAATTTTCCAAGGAAGATGAAAGGTTTGGCTATAACAACATTACTACTATTCTGGAAGATATAATTACTGGGTTCAAATGGGCTATAACCAATGTGTATTTCCCTTGTGAGTATAATCCAAGGGCTTCCTTTTGGGATGACTTGAATGAAATAAGTCATTTGGACCATGGTGTGTGGCGGGAGATTTTAATTCCATCATGTCGGATGATGAACGGAATAAGGGTGAAGGTGATACGAGGAATTCTGATTTCATTAATAGATTTATTCTTGAACAAGAGTTGCTTGACAACCGCTTATTGGTGGTTCGTATACGTGGTCGAACAACCAGGTAGATCCTCTACTTTGTAGATTAGACATACTTTTGTATAACATTGGCTTCGATGATGCTTTCTCAGGTGCACTCCAGCTTGCTCCCCTCTATGAATAGCAAGCCGTATTTCAAGTTGGAGAAAAGCTGGATTGAACACAAGGACTTTAATAAAAACGTGGAAAGATGGTGGAGTGAAATGGTTTTTCAAGGAAGTGCAAGTATTGTGTTCTTTTGCAAGCTGCAAAATTTAAAGTATTTTATCAAAGCTTGGGGTCTTCAGGAGTTTGGTGGTGTCAGGAGGGAAAAAAGCTGCTTTAACTGAGAAAATAGGAGCACTAAATATTCTTGAAGAGACACGGGCATTACAACTGGCTCAACAAGAGGAAAGATATCAGTGCAAGACTAAACTCAAATCTATTGAAAGGTTGGAGGCTATAAAATGACAGCTTAGAGCTAAACAAAATCGCTTTCGGTGGGGGACTCTACTACGGGCTATTTTCATAGAATTTCAAGCGCAAGAAGGAAAAAGAATACAATTGCAAAGTTGCAGATTGATGGTGTTGATTGTTGATTGCAGATTGATGGTGTTGATTGTTTAGATGCAAATCACTTTCCTTAAACATGTGGGTCACATGGTTCCCGAGTTATTACTCGCATGTTTAAATCACAAAGACTCGATAAAAATATGGTTCCAGTGGTCAACTTATGGGAAATCAGATGGGGGAGGTTAAAGTTTCTGATTGAGATATCCATCCAAAGACAATCCATGTCATCTTCAAACCTCATGACATGTGAACCTCCGAATCGAATGGCATTGTGAAACAATGAGACATAAAATATTCACCGAAGCTGCAACTTTGGTTGTATTAGTTCCTCAAGCAGGTTTCATTCTTTAAAAATGGGTTTGTACCCAATGCAGCCGTGAAAAAAAATCGTCGGATTATTTTCTTAGGACCATTAGCTGGAACCGAGTTTTGGAAAGACTACGGAGTTTGTTGAAAATTTGGTTGCCAAAGATGTAGTCAATATTTTGCTTTTACTAATTGATGAAAAAATAATCGATCTTATTAATTTTTTTGACATGCAGGCCTCAAGAAGGACTAGCTAGAGCTGCAATTAACAAGTCTTGGAGTAGTAACTCCCCTTACATCATTTTGAAATAACTGAACAATAAAAGTAGGTGAATTTCTTATCCAAATGCCTTCATTTTCCTTGGAAGTTCCATCTTTAGCAAGTCTGTCAGCAACTTTATTAGCTTCTCTATGTTTTTGACTGAAATTCAGATGATTGAAGTAGCCTTTCATATTGTTGATTTCCCTGATGAGCCTTTTAGTTTCCCACCGAGGTTTGGAAGTTCCTTTGCAAAGTTGAATTGCGAATTCTGAGTCACACTACACCAAATCTAGGTTTTTGTAACAATGACTTTCCTAACTAGTTTTATTTTGCTAACTCAAATGATCCATTATGATTCTAGTAACCCTTACAAGGAGTTAGCAAATTATGAAATAGTTACCATAATTCAGAATTAATTTATAAAAACTAATAACTATTCAAAGTGTGAGATTATTAGTTATTCATTTCTAACACACTTTTAACTAAATCACTATTACAACTATTTCTACCCAAAACTGGTGTATACTAAAATGAACCCCAAGTTTATATATAACTCTTTATCATTTTTACTAGTAACACACTTTGACATTGCTAACACAATGATTTATTTTCCAAATTAGAAAATGTAAAATAGAGTTTTAAGATTTTATAAATTTTTTGTTTGGAACCAATTTAAGTTGTAGAACCTTAGAATAGATTAAATCTAGGAACCAAAATGATATGGGAACTGAATCCATACTTGGCTATTTTTCCAAATGACCTGGCCGACAGAAGAAAACTCATTATCCATCTCTCTTCTCCATTGAAAAACCTGAGAACAAAATTCTGAAGCTGAACTCAAAGAACCCAAATCCATTATCGTTCTTATTGAATGTTTATGATTGATTAAATACCCATCGTCATTCTTATCATTGATTTCTATTTGTTTCTTCAACGCATTAATTTCAAAGGAACTTGAAGTGATCAAATTTGTTTTCTTCAACTCATTCATATTGTTGCTGGTATGATTTCTCTCTTCTTCTTCTTCGATTATTTTTATTACAATTTTTCAATTATGAACCTAGGTTTTGAACAGGATTTTTAAAATTGGGTTTAATTTGGGGGTTCTGAAGCTAGGGATTTTTCAAATTTGCCATAATTTGTGTGAATCTAGGAGTTCGTTTACTGTGTATGATTTCATATTCTAATAGTTTGGATTGGCAGCTTTTGATTCAGGGAGAGATGTAGTTGTTCTATTGGAAGTTAATAGGGATTAGGGGTGATTCTATTCATCACGATTTCAAATCCATCCAGAGTAATTTGTTATGTCTAACTTGTATTATAATTGATGGTGAAAGTTTCTATTAAGTTATGTTGTTGATTTCAATTTGCGGTAATCTTTGTTTCACATTGAGTTCGGATTGGTTTAGTGTTCTCATCAATGTTGCCAGTGGTTGGTAGTTTAGTGGTGTGCTATTTCTGCATTTGGATTCGATTAAGCATATATTGAGTTTTGATGATTGAATGCATGTTGCTAAAAATAGTCTATAAGTTGAAGGGAGAAAGCCTCATTGCAACCTTAGTCATTTTAGGAAGTTATAAATTATATCTACCTATTCTGGTGTATGGATTGAGTTTACTTTTTGTTGTTGTTGATGATGTTATTGTGAACTGGTTTTAAGAACTTACTATCACGATTGCAGATTTTGAGGATCATAAGAGAAACAACACGATTGTATTGCTGTTTTATGAGTGCATAACTATGAGTTTAATGCTTATTGTTTTTCTAGAGTGACGCAGGACTTTGGGATATATAAGTTCATGAGTTTGTTGGACTATCCATTCCCAAAAAACTAACCTACTCTTATAAGCAGAATGACCTTTTAAGGCAGCTACATTTTGGTTGATTTCTTTTCATCTGAACAACAGTATGTGGCAAATGGGTTCTGACACTCTAAAGACCCTCTAATACTGATTGGACTATCATTTGGCGTATGCGTTTAATCGATATGCATTATTTGAAAGTAAATTTTAGCGCATCTTGATTTTGGTTTGTTGTTCCTGTGCTTGAAACAAGGTATTCCATTCTAAGTGTTATTTTTTTTATAGGGAAAAGCTTCAAGTCAGCAAAGGTTCATAGTGCATTGTCTTGGAGTTGGTCTTCAAAATCATTTCTGTCGAGCGAGCAGAGATACTATTGAATCACATGACCCAAATGAGCCGTGCAAACCTGGTGCCCACTGCATCATACTTGAAAAGGTCAATGCTGAGGAGGAGAAGCTCTATAAAGAAATTAAGGTAATCAAAGATCAAATGCCGAGGAGGAGAAACTCGGCGGATGTCTTCTCGCTTAAGCTGCGCCAAGTAAAGGGTATGTGCATATGCGTGGGGTGAACCGTGGCTTGAAGTGGATGGTAGAGTGACTTCTAAAAATGCTTTATTACAGGGTGCAATTATGATATTCGATGGATTTTTTTGTTATTAGATACTAATGGATTTCCGACTAACTTAATGGTATTGAGATATCTTTGGCAGGTCGGCCGATCATCAGGCATCCGAGTGGTGTTTCCGCTTAGCTCTTCATCCCATTGATGTTGTACTTACTGGAGGAAGGGACTCTGTTTTTCGGGTATGAAATATAAATTGACCCTTCAATATGATTTCTTATCAAGTGCTGCAATCCCTTAATTGACTTCTGCAGATTTGTTCAGTGAAAGATGGAGGTCTTAATTTGATCTTTTTGACATCACAAGCTGATTGTTATATGCAAAAGAAGTCATATTTGTTGCACATAAATTTATTTTCTTTCTTTTTGGCTCCACAGGTGTGGGATATCCGTGCGAAGATACTTGCCTTTGCTCTCTCTGGACATGAGAATACAGTTTGTTCAGTTTTTACTTGGCCTACGGTAAGAAATAAGCTTGTACTTGACCATAATATGTTATCTTTTTGTTACATCTTGGCCAAAAAATAGGTTGTCATTAGAAATTCGAGGGAGATTAGTCTCTTCAAGTGCGTGTACAGACATAGGAACATTCTTCCTAGACTTTCTTCAAATGTTTGTGTTCTTAGAATATACAGGGGAACAACTCGTAAACTTTATGATGAACCGTGGTTTTATGATTCATGGAACTGTACGTGTTAGTGTGTAGCCTCTTCCTACTACTTGCACTTTTCTTAGCTTTTGATTTTGTTCCAGTGCTGGATTTATATGTTCAAACTTTTAAAATCAGCTTTAGAAATTCAATTCTCGTTTCTTATGCTTGGGCTTAACTATACAGAAACACTTTGTATATAATTCTATATCTAAATATACCATTAGCCATTGTAGACTTTATTGCTTTCTTTCACACCCGATGAGAAGCTAACATGGTGAATTTTAATTTTAATTCACATAGAGACAAAAAAACAAAAAGAAAACGGTGGTCAGTAAACTTATTTCGTGACTTGATTTTTTTTGAGATGGGGAGAGGGATGATTTTTTGATTTCTCTTAACACTAACAAAATGGTATCACGTATATATATCTAGGAAATGATGTTATGCAAGAAATATATGGCTACACATGGCCAATAGGTGTCATGTCCATACTTGAGCACCCATGGGATCCGTACATGCACCTTTGAGATAATCAGTTGTGCATGATTTATCTATTTTCCTATACGTATACATACTTTATCTTTCTTATTGCGCCATATATGTGTACATGGTATCTGCGTATTTCCCACTTGGTATTATGTTCATCATACATTTTACACACAATATCATATTACACTCTTGGAAAAAAATCTACACGTTTATGAAACATGTATAAAAGATCTCACATTTCCCTATTATCGGGCTATTAAAAACCAAAGGACAAGATTCGATTTTAGGTGTTAGTGGTGATTTTACTATTATCACATGTTCCTTAATCCTTACTAAACCGTCTACTACTAATGGGTCTACAAATGGAACTAATTTGATGTGCTAATAACGGATTATTTTTCCTAGTTACCGGTGTTAAATTTTATTCAGTCGTATAGAAAACCGTATTATGAGGCCACAAATTATTTTTTTGCTTGAGGCCACCAAAATGACAGACCGGGCTGGGTACATATCAAACACTAGCATTGCTAATTGTATGTTTTCATGGATGCTTTGAAGATACATATAGTGTTGTACCTTTCTTTTTCCTTGGGACATCCTTTTGATATAAATGCTTGAATGTCTATACTAGCTTGTAGTTATATTAGTGGTACATATCAAACACTAGCATTTCAAATTGTATGTCTCGTGGATGCTTTGAAGCACCTTTTTCTTTTTTCCTTGGGACTTCATCTTGATATAAATGCTTAAATGTTTATAGCTTGTAGTATTATTCCCAAGTGGTAAATGTAATTTGTGTTCTTAACTATTTTGTCCGTTATAGGTTGTGCTGCAAGTTATGGCAAGACAACAACAAAACTAACATTCCGCCAAAGACAAAACCAGTGCACGGTGTCGAAGATCCATACGGAAATCAAGCTGTGCTCCTTTACAAATGAAAAAGGGAAGTTGTTGCTACAGGTCATGTTGTGTATGGCATATATGGAGAACATTGTGAGGGACTTTTAGTGCAGCTTTAAGAGAGAAAGGTATATCTTGAAACCATCGAGGATGGTAACCGTGTCTTTGCACTGACAGGTCCTCAAGGTGATCGCCGTTATTTGAGGGAGTATGTTGCAAATGAATCAAGTAATTTGGCCCTTGTCTCGTATGGAGTTTTTGGAGTCGGCCCATGAATGAAAACTTCTTCAAGAACTACTTTTGTGCAAAGTGGAAACATACCTCGTATGGAGTTTTTGGAGTCGGCCCATGAATGAAAACTTTTTCAAGAACTACTTTTTGTGCAAGTGGAAACATATCCCGCTTTTTTATTTTGAGGAGCACACTTTCTGTGAACTAAAAACTTCTTGAGTACCTATCTCATTTTCGTCGTATTTTGTGATGTTTTGCTTAACTCCTTTCATGTGGAGTCTGCTCCTTTATGTAATGATCATGGTTCATAATATATATTTCCTGTGTTTGGTTCTTTTAGTTTTTTGAATTCAATTTTTGGTGGATGGTTGTAGCTTAAAAAGTAATTCTATAGTTACTGAATATCGTCAGGTCGGCGACCGGAGCTGTCAGGTCGGCGACCGGAAACTGTCAGGTCCGTCCACCGGAAGCTGTCAGACCGCGAAAGTGCCATTTGTTAGGTATCAAAACTAACAAATTTTCTAACGGCAATAGTGTTACAAAGTTCTAGAACCAAAAGACACATGTCATTTATTTATTGGTTGTTTTAATAGTAATAGAATGAGTTAGCAATGATCGTAACATAATTTTTGCATTGCAAAGTAAATATGAAGCGTAAAATGTCAATAGTTAGGATAAATATTGTAATGGATTTAAAGTGTTAGCTTGTTAAATTTCCCTAATGGATTAAAAGGGTTAGGCAAAGTTCTCACAATTATATCACACCATATTGATAACCATTTATTTTAGTAAGGAAAATTAGCTCATATTTTATGGTAACACCTTTTTTCTATAAGCAAATCCTTGATTTGGTGTAGCGTCACTCTCCACCTCCAAATCAGTACTCCCCAGCTAAGTAGCCAAACGAATCCCATCTCTAATGGACCAAACTTCTGCGACATTATTTTTGTTCTTGAAAATATGTTTACTGTAACAAGCAACAAAATCTCTTCCTTCACTCCTAATGATGCCTCCAATGCCTGCAAAACCATTATCATTAGAAGATCCATCAGTATTAAGCTTGTGAAAACCAACACTAAGGGCTTTCTGGGCAATGTGAATCTCCTATTTGTTATTGGTTTGTTGTTCCATTCCCATATTAGTATAATGAAACTCTATAGCACATCGCAGTGCCTTAGCGAAATTGACTAAACTTACTCAACTGAAAAATCGTCCGTTTGTTTTCTTAGGACTACTTTATATCTCTCACCACATTTTAGAGTTTTTATTTGGTTGAATCAGTAAATTTTATTTAAAAAAAAAAATTACCAAATTACATTTCAAGAAAAAAAAATAATTATAAGTGCAACCAATTCCTATATATCAGTAACTAAAAATTTTCAGATGCCGTTCATGCTTTACAAGGACTTCATGCCAAAGAGATATATATATATAATATATCACCTTGTTTTTCCTAGAACATCATCCAGGATATTCACTTCCACCAACAAATGCAGAATTGTAACATTTGCCAATATAGTTGCTTTGCATCCGACTAAATCAATATATTGTCTTTTCCCACTTGATTGACTTATTCTAAAGCTTAAATAACAACAATAACCTCGGCAAGGAAATCAGCAGCTGTACCCAATTTTCCTGATTTTGCTAACATGACTGCACCATTAGGATTTCTAGTATTTTGATTAGTTTACTCCAACATTTCAAATATTTCCATTTACAACAACTTTCTCTAGTTTTTATTTTTCACCTTAACCTTTGTGGATTCTATGGATCGCCAACGCATTGTATACCTACTAAATAAGCTAACTAATAAACGGACCTAGACATGAAAATTCCATGGGCAATATTAAACATGTACAGTAGTTGCATGTGTAGTGAAATTTCAGTTTTCATAATTTCACAGTCAATATGTCTATCTGTCCATAAACTTCATCATACACTAAAATTTGTGTGAGGTGTGAACCCAATGTCATGGGTCTGTTAAATGTCGCGTGTTTTTCACCATGGTAGTATCAGCCGGTGATTGTGAGTTCCTAATTCTTGACTGCAAGATGCACAAAAGGTCTCTGTGTTTTATCCCTTGGACAGAGAGTGCTAAAAGTTTTGGCTTAGATGATATTAATAACCTTGGTTTGAAATTCGTCAGTACCAAAAAAAATTATCTCTAAAAAAAGAGCTAGATAACAAAAATAGATGAATATTGATCGTTTACCCAATTAGTACACGTTGCTAAACATTATTTTAAAGGAATTTTTGATTAGCCATATCATAAATGCGTACTTAACACCATTGTTAAAATTAATTGGGGAGCTTCTTCACATGGCACAGATTGCAAAAGCAGAGTAGAGTCAGTAGACCACCGACGGTAGTAATATTATGAGCGCAATTAGTACACATGGCTAGACTCTTTGCCAAATTGAAAGAAATTCGAAGACTTTACCAGCCAAATATTGAATGAACAATTTAGGTGATGGTAGGATTCATGACAAGACTTTACCAGGCAGCAAACTCGTCCGGAAATTTGGTTTTTAGGCCATGGCAAGATACATATGGAGGGATCCCAGATCCCATCCACTGAATCTTTTAAATTAGATCAGGACCAGATGCTCAATTCTAACCTCACCACGGTAAAGGAATTAATGATGCATAATAGTTGTAATTGGAATTCTGACACCATTAGCTCTTTGGTTCGTGACCTGACAGCAAGGGAAATGGCTGAAATTCACATTCTTAGGCGGAGGGAAAGATAAAAGGAACGGAAATTCACTTCAACAGGGGAATTCAAAACTAAGTGATTCCGGGAATTCTTGAAAACATAGTGTTAACTGCTAAGGTGCTATAGTTTAATTACAGTTTGTCATTCAGTAGTCAAGCAAGTAGTAACTCATATTTTTGTATTTTTCCGCTTTTAACTGAAATCCCAAATGAAAACATTGACGATGAAGAATGTGTGGTAGCTTCCCAAACTTAGGATGAAGCTATTGCTTTTGAAACAGTGAAAGCCGTCAACTGTAAGCAAATAAATGAGAACACAGATGACGAACTTCCACCCGTAAACACAGAAACAGTTCAATACACCTAAAGAAAAAATCCAAAAGAAAGAGCAAAAGAAACATGAGCATTGCAGGAGAAGAGAGAAGTGTGCTAATATTTCTACTGATAAGGTTCTTGGAGATGTTTGCATTGGGAGAAGTAAGTGAAGTCTCAAATCATTCAGTTAATTAAGAGCGCCACTAAAAGGAAAGTACAAAATGTGGGGATTGGAATTTGCAGTAAGAACAACAAAGCTAGATTCAATAGTTTCAGTGCTGTCCACAGTAGATGAATTTTATGAAGCAATTGAAGCAAACAATGAGAATTGTGTTTCTCGAAAATCTGCTACGAAGTCGCATATATGAAGCCAATTAACAGAAACAATGAGAAATTAAAGAAGCTTTACTTCCCCCTCAAACAAACTCATCCTAGAGGTTTGAAAAGCAATACTGGGGCTGCTGCTGTCATGGAGGTGGTCAAAGAAGTTCAAAGCAATGAAAACCAGGAAAATGGCAAAGCAAACTACCAATTGCCTGATCTGAACAAGTTGATCCCACAAAGACATCTAAACCGGAGGAGAGAGATAGTAACAAGCCATGAAATGCAAAAATCTAGGTTAGAGAAGTGGTCAGAGAAGTTGTGCTGGAGAATTTGGAAAATCAGAAAAGATTGAATGATGATTGTGTGAAAGGTGTATCTGCTGGTAAAGTTGTGATTGAGTCTAGCAAGGTTGTCAGTCCTGTAGGAATGGAATATCGCACAAGTATTTAGTATGCGAAGTGAAGATTATCTAATATAAGCGAGGACTATCGCACATAGCATAATCAAGGTGACACTGGATGATGTCAGCAAAGTCACGAGTATATTGTGATGGTTTATGCGAAGTATAAACTGTGCGAGAATGAGTAAATGTATATGAGCGAATGTAACGCACAGTGATTCCGAAAATAGTGGATCTCTTAGCTGTCATCCACTATGTAGAACCCTATATAAGGGGAAAGAGTTATCACACCTAGGAGAGGTTTTTAGTGTGTGTTAGACAAGAAACTTAGAGAGAGAAAGTTTATTTGGAGAGCAAGTTAAGTCATTGTAATATCTTGTAACCAACTTGAATCTTAATAATCAATAAAGAATTCTATTATGATCACTTAGAGTCTTGTTTAGATAAATTGGGATGCGGTTGTAGGAAAACCTGCAACTACATTTTTGGCGCTAGAAACAGCTTTGGGTGATAAATCATGTTACAAGTTGAAGATGGTGAGACTTGGATCTACTGTTGAACAAGGAACAACAACTAGAAGGAGTAATAGAATTGCTGAAAGAAGAAGCGATACAAATCCGAAGCAACAAGAAGAAAGAAGAAGAGAAAATCAACTACATGGACCTCAGCATGAACAAGAGCAGAACAATGATATTGATTATGATAGAGTGAGTATTCATACTACACAAACAAATTCTACTGAAGAAGAGCAACAAAGGACTGAGAATGCAAGATTAAATGAAGAAAACGAAGAGAATATGACAATTGAAGAACTCAGGCAAAGATTACTAGCAGAACGAAGAAGAGAGGAAGAAGAACGTGCGAATTTAGTACGTCGGAATGATGATTTAAGAGAATAGAATTTTAGATTGCAAGAACAGAGGTCAAGAAGTGCTACACGATCAAGATCAAGATCAAGATCAAGCAGGAGTTCATCAAAACAAAGTCAATCTAATCGAGAAAATCCTGGAGCTTAAATCATTCAACTCCTCCTCAAACCCAACACGTTCCCTTGTCTTCTCTTCAACTAATGCCAATAACTCACTGTTCTCAATCTAAAAGCTTCTAGTTCTTTCTCATAAGTGATAGCCATTTTCTCTCTTTCATAGACAAGAGAATTCTGATCTTTCAGATCTTTGCATACCAGCAAATTGTCATTAAGCTCCTTCCCCAATCTATTCTTCTCAAGCTCCAATTCCTCATTCTGTCTTTTAACGGCATCTTTTCTCAAGCTTAACTCATTCAGTTTTCCTGAAGCTCAGCACATTCACTTGTCTTCTCTTCAACTAATGCCAATAACTCACTATTTCTCAATCTAAATGCTTCTACTTCTTTCTCATAAGTGGTTGCCACCTTCTCTCTTTCACAGATAAGATAATTCTGATCTTTCAGGTCTTTGCACACTATCATCTTCTCACTAAGATCCTTCTCTAATCGACTCTTCTCAAACTCCAATTCCTCATTCTTTCTCTCAACGGCATCCTTCCCCGAGCTTAAATCATTCAACTTCTCCTCAACCCCAACACATTCCCTTTTCTTGTCTTCAACTAATGCCAATAACTCACTACATCTCAATCTAAAAGCTTTCTAGTTCTTTCTCATAAGTGACTGCTTCTTTCAACATCATAGCTCTACTTTCCATCTCTCGGTAGTTCTTTTTCCAAATCTCAGTACCAGGCTCAGCATTTTTATTAGCTCGCATTAAACATCTAATCTCTCTCTTAAGCTGCTCTAGATACTCTGTCTTACCCTCTTCTTTCATCTCTAACTCATTCTTGAGTACCTCCATCTTGATTTCGTACTTATCTCTTTCCATTTTTCTCTTTGTATCATTCTTTTCTAACTTGATCTTAGTACGTAGTACTCTCCATTTTGTGTAAACTTTCCCTACGTCTAACAGTTTGCAGCTAAGAAAATCAAGAACAATAGCTAAAAATCAAGAAGCACAATAGTACAAAGGTAGTGTCAAGTGATGATACTTACTGTGATTATGAAGAAGCAGCTTGCAAAAAAATACCCAAAGATAAATTTAGATTTTTAGATCTAGAAATGAAAACTAAACAAGGGTTTTTGTTTCTATCGGAGTGACTTTAGTACTAGCACTCTGATAGAGTGATAAGCATGGTGAACTTTGAGCAGATACAGAGATATTCTTACAATTTATCCTACTCGAGGAAGAAAGAGAAAGAAAATATTTTGTGGTTCAAACTTGATTAATTCAAATCAAACTAGGAAACGGAACCTAACCTAATTTAGAGTTATAATATGATCAATTGAATTGAATTTTTACCAAAACAGGTTATTGAATCAGAATCAAGATCAAAAGTGAGAAACAGAGATTAATGCATACAAATTGAATGAAGAGAGTCTAGATATAGATTTTACCAAACATATCACTATAGAGAAATAGAGCACCGACATGAATTGGGCGGGGGGTTTAATTCAGATGAGATTCAGTCTGGGTTTTCTTCTCCATTAACATTTTGGAAAATTGATTTTACCCTAATAGATTTCTCATTCAACCTATTCACCACTTACGCAATCCTTGCTGGTTGCATTTCATTAGTTTTGGAATCAGAATCAAGATCTAATTAACAAGAACGACAGTTGCTTGATTGGAGAAGGAAAAAGATTAGAAAGAGAGAGCGAGAGACGGGCGATGGAGGAGATAATATTTAGGTTCTTTTTATATTTTAAATAAATAAAATGGTGCGAGTTGTTGACCGAATTCTTAACCAGTTTTGACCTTCATCTTTTCCAACCCAATATTTTCCAGATTTCCAAATTTCTAATCAAGCACCATTATGAACATAAGTCGTCCAAATAGGAGGTTGTTTCTAAATTCAAAATGCTACGGATATGTAGGGTTAAAGAACCGTTAATACTATGATTTTGGTTTCCTCCGACATTCCAAAAGTTTCTATTGACAACAAATTTCACTCGTTACTTTTCACTAAATATGAATTGTTAAACTCATCGCATCCATAAATCAGATAGCTATATAAAATGAATATTACAGTTACATGTTCAATGAAGTTCACATTATTCGTACATTGAATGTCCGCACCAAAGTTGGTGTGAACTGTGCAAAACATTGTGCATGGGAAAAACCTCGTGGATAATTTCGGCATTTATTTATTTTTTGTTAGACTAGCACAACGTTTCACACTCAATAATTCATCAATATGTTATTTTATTTTTCCTTTTTTTGATCGGGAAAGAATCACACTCAATATGTCCGTGGTTTATTTGTGTAGCCAGTGACATTTCACACTACAAGAATCTGGGAGACAAACAATGAATTCTTGAATCTTGTTGATCTCATTTGGAAGTTTCTATACAATGGAAAGGTCCAAAACCACAGTGTACATCAGTTAAGGTAGAATTTTTTGAATGTGAAGAAATATCAATTACTGTTTGTACCATAAGTAAAAATACCACTTAATTGGCCAAATTGATACTCGAATCATCTCTTGGTCGTTATCCAAGCCTGCTAATCAGTCAACCAAGGCAGCCCACCAGTCTGCACATACCGGTCAATGGTCAAAGTCGATCAACTATCAAAGTCAAACGTCCGGTCAAGGTCAACGGTCAAAGTCAATGGCCGGTCAATAGTCAAAGTCAACCGTCGGTCAACTATCGAAGTCAGTCGCACCCCAAGCCAATTTTCAGTCTTGTAGCCAGCAATGCTGCTAACCAATTCCTAACCAAAAATTCTCCCGCACTGCCAACCGAGTCTCCAACCATGCCTTTGAAGCCCGGCCTCCATCCACGCCGCCAGCCCATCATGTCTGTCAACCATCAAGCCGAGTCCCCGCCCATGCAAACAATTTGGGCCAAAGAAATGTCCGCTAATCATCGCCAACCATCATTTATGCGTAATTTATCATGGAAGCATAAATGAGCAGTTTCATACATAAATCATCATAAAGGCATGCAACATTGATTCCAAAGCGAGTTTCATACATAAATCACCATGAAGGCGTGCAAAGATTGATTCCAGCAGTTTCATGCATAAATCACCATGAAGGCATGCGGCATTGGTTCCAGCAGTTTCATGCAGAAATCATAATGGAGGCATGAATGAGAGTTAATGCTATTTATGTTTACATTGAAATTAGATATTCAACCGTATAAATAGGAGCAGAAATTATATGAATGGGGGGCCAAGAGGAGAGGAGAGAAAAACATATTTTGTAATAGAAAAATCAATAAAACATTTCTCCCCAAGGGGATTCATCCGTGGACGTAGGCAAGCCATGCCGAACCACGTAAAACCTGCGTTCATCTTTGTCTCTTTATTTGCTTTCCAATCCGTCTCCAAACCCCAATACTCACCAAAACTATCCATTCATCGTGTTTCGTGCCCAAAAGTAATTTTGGGTACAAACATTGGCGCCGACTAAGGGGACTTACGAGAAAAGAAATCGTGTTTTCCCATTGAGAAAGGTTGTAAAAAAAAAATTCTTCAAAATCGTGTCCTGGAAAGTCATCAAGCGTTCGCTTGATCGCAATCCGCCGCAGCCCAAACTGATCGTAGCCGCCGACCGTATAATCGCACGTACTACAGTCCGGTTGATCGCAACTGTTGCAATCAAGATTCGCCGTTTCAGATTTGCTGAAGCTATTACCTGCGGATACCGCTGAAAATCGCATCACTACGAAATCTGACGATATTGTTGCTGGGACGCTCAGTCCGCGGCAAAAAGATGTAGTGAAATACCATCAAAACTGTTGTAGGATATTCGATCCACGACATGGCTGGATCCAGTTTCGATTTCTATCATCGCCCGAATCCGGTGATCGCAACTGCCGCATATTCAGCTTAATCACGATTACTATAGCCCAAAGATTAGCGGCTTGACAAACCGATTCACTGCAAAAACCACCAAGGTTGTTGTCAGGATGTTCGATCCAAAGCATGTTCAAGTCCAAAGTCCAAAAAAATTGCTTCTCAAATAACACATTATCCACCTGTTCAAGTTTGCTGTATGACAAAATCACTACTGTCATGATCGCAAGGTTATCAAGTTGCCTACATCTCAAGGTGCTTGAATACCCCAGGGAAACCCTCCAGAATAAGCATCTCAGAAAGTTCCAGAAAGGGCCACAAAAGTGCAGCAAAACCATCGTGAAAGGTCCGTGAGAAACAGCAACAGTCCCTGGAACCGTTACAAAGGAAATGAAGAAAACAGAAAACTGTTACAAAGATTCAAAAGCAAAGGCAACAGTTCGTGAAAAGCGTGGCGAAAGTTAAAAAAAAAAAAAAAAAAAAAAAAAAAAAATGGAGCCTAAGAAGACCCGAGCGGCGGCAAAAGACAGCTAATGCCTCAGATCTGTTCACCCTCTTCAGGGGTTCCGTTCACCCACTTTACTTTTCACTCACCCACGTCAAAGGTACATCAAAGTTCGATGCTCCACGATACATCAAAATTCCAATTTGAGCAACAGTTCGATGCAAAGTTGGAACATCAGTATTCGATGTAATGGACATACAGACCGTTGATGCTCCATGGTACATCCATTTTCGATGCTCCGTAAAACATCAAAAAAAAAAAAAAAAAAAAAAAAAAAAAAGCCGGCGGCCAAATCGAGCGGCGACGGCGTTGGCGAACGGCGAGCGGCAGGGGTGGCAGATGAAGCCGATTAATCGGCGATCTTTAGGCGATTAAATTCGGGGCCAGATTTTGTGCTTCTCGGTACAACTTAATTCCGTAGCCCTGTTTCAATGCTACACGGCGCAACTTAATCCCGTAGCCCTCGGATTATTCCGCCCCGTTCCCTTGCCTTGCGGATATGTACACCCCACTAGGGCTTGGTCGAAAATCTTGTTTCGTCAATAACTTCTTCGTTTTAAGTCCGAATCGAGTGATTTTTGGCTCGTTGGAATCGTCTTTCAATTCCCTACAACATGGAAGTGAAAATCATGAGTTTGGAAAATTTAATTTTTGAGGTTCCGAGTGGCACGACAAACACTATCAAGATGCGTGGCACCGCACGTTCAATGTTCGCGAGCGCTATTGTGTCGATTTTCTACCCACAACGCAAAGATCGTGAGTACCGATTGGAATCATAAACCTCGACGCGCACATGTTCGGTGCTAGTTAAAATCAAGCATATCCCGGTTATACGAACTGTTGTAGTCATGTTGTCCTCAAAGAACACTTTGCGGCCCGCTTGATCGCAACTCGCTGCAGTCCTTTCCACATAACTATTACGATCAGTTGATCGAACTATTGTAATCCGGTTTCACAAAGAATAATCGTTGGCTTTGTTGGTCGAATGCAGTAGCATTCCTTTTTTAATTCCTACGGAGTCCAAAGGTTGAATCTGCCGAGCCCGATTTTCACGAAAAGCATTTCAAATACGATTTTCCTCTCAGAACGATTCAGTCAGTTTTGCGCATAATCATGGTGCAGTCTCGGTGATCACATTCTTAAATACGATCCGTGGCAACTCGGTCTTCGATCCACTTGGACCTAATTGGTGCATTCGGTCCACGCCAGACAAATCAATTACTAAGTCGATACGAGACGCTAAGGCAACTATACTAATCATCGTCGCTTAAAAACACCGACATAGCCGGTTGGCATCCTAATCACTTCAAAGCGAAGTCGCGACAACATTTTCAATAAGGTAAGTATACATTTTACATATTTTTGCATCTTTTCATATATTCATGCATACTTTTGTTCAGTAAGACACCTTTAATGTGGCAAGCATCTTCTCAACGAGGGGATGCACACATTTCAATTCTGCGCGCATCTGGAATAGTGGGATTGCCCCCCCGCGCAAATTCCAGATAGCAGACATCTTCAAAATCCCATGCGCGAGCAAAATGCAGCAAGGCAGTGCACCCTTGTGCAAACATTGAGCAACATGACAATTACTATCTTCCGGGGGCGAGTTGCATATCACTTCAACATGACTGACCATCACTTGGGGGCGATATATGTAACACCTCATGGTCTTAAATTACTCTTTTGGGGCAAGTTGTGTAACACTTCATACGCTTGGAGGCAAGTTACATAGAACCTAATTGCAATGCGGGATTAAGCTTCGAAAATCGAAATTTCAGGTAACCCAAACTTCTTAATCCCGCAACTCGTTGGAGGATTAAGAGGGGGCGAACGTACACCCTAATATTTTCACGCAATTATTACAATCAATAATTTTTAACTACCATAGATACATTATTGTACTCAGTTCAAAAGCAACTGCTGCACTCAGTTGGACGCAACCGATGCGGCCCGCTTTGCTTACGACTCCGTACTCGGTTGGACGCAATCGATGCATGCCGGTGGCACGGTTGGACGAACCGATGTCAGTTTTGTCTAGTTTTATTCGTGAATCGTTACACCTATGTTTATCGAACTGTTTAAGTCCAGTCCCTCGATTCTTTGTTGCATTCCGGTGATCTGACTGATGCAGTCAGTATGCTTGTAGTTCTGCGGTCCATTGCTCATTGGCCATAGCTGGTAGCTTTGTTCTTTGCTACCGCATTCCGGTGATCACTACCGTGCAAAATCCCGGCTATGCTTAGTTCTTGCAGTCAGCTCATCGCATTCTGGGTTCGGTAGATAACTTTGTTCTTTGTCTTTGCATTCAGTGATCACTGGTGATGCGATCAGCTATGTCATAGATTCCTATGAAGTCCAGGTGATCGCAGTCTGCTGTAGTACAACGTTCGTTCGTTCTGCTGCATTCCGGTGATCGCGGGTGATGCAAATCTAGCTATGCTCGTATTCTATGATCCGAAGCTGACCGCGACTCTTTGCCAAGTCTTACCGCTGTCGTTCTTTGCATTCAGAGATCGCATTCTTTGCGGTCACTATGTTCGCAAATCCCGTAGTCCGGCTAAACATAGCTGTTGCAATACGGTTTTACTCATTTCAGGGCGAGCTCGGGCTGATCGAAGCCGGAGCAGACAATTTTTGCTCAATACTGTTACCACCCAGTTTGCTCATTACTGTAGCAGACATTTTCTTGCGGCCGTCACAGTCAAAGTCCGACGCAACCACCGCAGTTCAGTTTTACGTCAGCAATTATCGCTCATTCACAATACCGCTCCGATCAAGCATCACGCTTCTGTTACAGAACAGATCAGCCTTCGGCCCTAATTTTTGCATACAACAGCGGTTCATGCTCAACTATTTCCCGCCGACATCCCAGTCACAATAGCCACACTTGGGGGTGTCTTGATTGTGATTTCCGCAAACAACAAGGGAAGTTCGCCGATCACCTCAACATCAATAGTCCGCACTTAGGGGCGAGTTTTATCACTGACTAAGGAACACGAAATTTTTCTTAACCCCCAACAAGTTGGAGGTTAAGAGGGGGCGATGTATGTACCATAAGTAAAAATACCACTTAATGGGCCAAATTGATACCGGAATCATCTTTTGGTCGTTATCCAAGCCTCGCTAATCATCAACCAAGGCAGCCCACCAGTGCACATACCGGTCAATGGTCAAAGTCGATCAACTATCAAAGTCAAACGTCCGGTCAAGGTCAACGGTCAAAGTCAATGGCGGTCAATAAGTCAAAGTCAACCGTCGGTCAACTATCGAAGCCGGGCCGCACCCAAGCCAATTTTCGCCTTGTAGCCAAGACAATGTTGCTAACCAATTCCTAACCAAAATTCTCCCGATCGCAACTGGGTCTCCAACCATGTTGTCGGCCAGCCTCCATCCACGCCGCCGCCCATCATGTCTGTCAACCATCAAGCCGGTCCCCGCACATGCGCCCCACTGTTCCGCCAAACAAATGTTCGCAATATCTTGCCAGCCATCATTTATCTGAGAATTTATCATGGAAGCATAAATGAGCAGGTTTCATACATAAATCATCATAAAGGCATGCAACATTGATTCTAGCAGTTTCATACATAAATCACCATGAAGGCATGCAGCATTGATTCCAGCAGTTGCATGCATAAATCACCATGAAGGCATGCAGCATTGATTCCAGTAGTTTCATGCAGAAATCATAATGGAGGCATGAATGAGAGTTAATGTGAGACTCCAAACTCTTTTCGGGTTTAACTAAACCCATTATCCGAATGATGATCTGAGAATGCGTAAAATTCTGATATCAAGTATTTCCAACACTATTTAGGTTGCCTCAATGATAAGGGTTGGTGTCTAAATAGAGAGTCTGCGTTAACCAAAATATTGGGTGTAGAAATCCTATCACATGCAATTGCACATGTGTCAACATATGTTTTAACACTTGGAAGTTGCCAAGGGCTGTTTGGTCCTGACTAGAAGAAAAAAAAAAAAAAAAAAAAAAAAAAAAGAAGGGAATTTTTCTTTTCTATGCTCTCCTGTTCTTCCTTATTTTGATGGATGTTCTTGCTTTGGAGCTTCCATGGTGATTTGCTGGAAGAAGAGGTAATCTCTCTTTCCTTATTCTCCGTTTTTATTTCTCTCTAATATCTTTCTATTGTCTTTCTCAAATAAAGAACATGAAAAGGATGTTTGAGAGATTGGTGAGACTAGGGTTAAAGAAAGAAAATCAGCATGATAATTTTTGATGTCAATTTATGGAGTTGGTTTGCAAGAGAAGGTAAGGGGGTTTTCCTTGATGATTTCGTTTAAATAGTGATGATAATGATTTGTATTTGATTTCACCCTTAACCAAAATCTTAAAATTAGATTTCTTATAATATTTGAGGATTGTTCATAAATTGGTGGTTAAACTTCAAGTCATATAAATTACAAATAGGGGTTTGTGTGGTTTCACCCAATTTGTTTTGTATTGAAGAGAATCACTCGTTTCCTCTTCTTAACTTGTAAACTCTAAAAAGGTATGTTTTCATTTTACCGATTACTTAAGATCCAGTGGTTGAATTGTGGTGAAATTTATACACGTAATACCATGTTGTTTGAGGAAGGTGTGGTAAAAATTTTATGAAGATCAGGTTACGTTTACTACCCCAAAGATCGTATCATCCATGACTGTGCTGTGCAGAATTTAAATCCTGAGTGGTGTACTGATTTTTTCAAATTTCATTATCCTCCTATCGGATAGAGCTGAAATTTTAGCATGATGTTTCTATACGTGTATGTAACCTACTGTAAAAATTTCATGAAGTTCTGATTACTTTAGGTACCCTAAAGTGTGAGAAAACCGGAATTGAATTCTGTGTCTTTATACCAAAATCAGCGACGTCGTAATGCGTATATCTTTTTAATTAGCCGTTAGAATGTGCTGATTTTTGGATATGTTGTGGTAACCTGAGTTATAAAACTACTGTCAAATTTTCAAGATGATCGAATGTCATTTGCTACTGAAATATGTTGATATTCTGTGACTGAATTTTGTATAGTAGTGACAGTCACGTTTAGGTTAATATGAATGGGTGATAGCGCACATGGAATTGCTAACTATGTTAGCCTTTAGTTACAAAAGCTTTTGGTCTATTTATCCAAATATGTACTGAATGATGGATGTATGTCTACAGTTTTAATTGCCTGAGATAGCATAAAGTTAAGAGTGTTATTGTGTATACTGGGTGTTTGACAAATGATCTTAACCAAATCCTTTGTATCTGAAGAAACCAATACATGTCTCTTTCTCCATTTTGTACATGGGATGTTGCTGCTTATGCTAGGAATACGAATAGAGTTGTGACTCTTCAGTAGTTAAGGCAAGAGATACTAACGAAAAACGACGGACGAATTAATCCGTTCTCCTTATTGTTCATTTAGCGAGTTATATGGTCATGTAGATGTTGTTGTTGTCGTTGCCTTCGACCATGATGACTGAAAATGAGCTAATGTGTCTAGTGATATTTCTGAACAATTATCTCGGATCCCATAATCCACTGCCATCTCTAAATATTAAAAACAATGTAGGAATGACATGCTACTGTTTGAGTTTACCGGTTCTCGCATTTTAAACCAACACTAATTGATTGTGGTGTTAAGTGAAATAGTAGTATGCTTGTAGCAATGTCTCTAAAATTTATGTCTAAAATGCTTCATATGAATCATTGTAACTTTGGTTCGGTATGTTTGTAAAATCAAAGGTGATGCACTTGCGTTAAAGTTATAAACTCACCTTTTAGTTTTAGTTACACTAATTTAAATATCTTTGGGTAATGTGCAGTAACCTTGCACCAGTAATTATGAAACCATTGTTCTGATAAACTAAAGGATATCGTGAGCTTTTGAATTACTAGTTTAAGGTTAGAAAGGTGATAGTCTGAGGATAGTTCGCATATTGCAGAGATGGTACTACTGGAGATTGGCTTCAGCTATTATACACGGTGTGGAAATACTTAGTTTCTAGCTAAGATGCACATTAGTGGAGACTGTACTTAGAAGTTAGTGACTTGATTGAGTGAATTCTTTATCCGTCTACATTGTTTTGGCTTGGCCCACGACTCCTTTGTACTGGATAAATGTGGAATATGAGAAATAGAGGTTTAGTTCCGTATATTTAGTTTTATTATGTAAACTGTAATTCAAGTATATACTGGATTCGATGTCTTAGATTTATCGAGCTATGGGCGTTGTTCTTTTTAATGGCATTGTGTACTTATTATTTTTCAAGGCATCTGTATACTTGGGTACTTTGGCTTACTTAGAATACTGTTTTTCTCGTAATTCATTATGTACTCTGTAAATGTTATCAGTTTACTTGATAGCTGATAAGACATGGTTGCTATCATTGGGATAGTTCATACTATCTGAAACAAAAATGACGAACTACGGTCGTGCTTGATCCCTTCGAGCAATGGAGAGGGTACGTAGGCAGCCGTTATGCGGTTCAGCACAAATCCACACTGTTGTTCATATCATTTGAAAGTGGTGGTTGCTGTTTGACAGTTCATATCATCCATTCGGAAATGATTGCAACCTTGTAACCGGCAACTGGCCATGGAACTCTTAGTAGTGTCAACTGGCCATGAGAATTATTAGTGGTGGCAACTGGCCATGGAAATCTTAGTAGTGGCAACTGGCCATGAGAGTTATTAGTGGTGGCAACTGGCCATGGAAATCTTAGTAGTGGCAACTGGCCATGAGAATTATTAGTGGTGGAAACTGGCCATGGAAATCTTAGTAGTGGCAACTGGCCATGAGAGTTATTAGTGGTGGCAACTGGCCATGGAAATCTTAGTGGTGGCAACTGGCCATGAGAATTATTAGTGGTGGCAACTGTCCATGGAAATCTTAGTGGTGGCAACTGGCCATGAGAATTATTAGTGGTGGCAACTGGCCATGAGAATTATTAGTGGTGGCAACTGGCCATGGAAATCTTAGTGGTGGCAACTGGCCATGAGAATTATTGGTGGTGGCAACTGGCCATGGAAATCTTAGTAGTGGCAACTGGCCCTGAGAGTTATTAGTGGTGGCAACTGGCCATGGACATCTTAGTAGTGGCAACTGGCCATGGAAACCTTAGAATTGACAACGGGCCATCTCTCATTTGACAACTGGTCGTCTCTCATAATTGGAGAATAAATACTAAGTGTGCTTGCTTATAATGCAGTTTGGGTGATTCAAATTCGAGTTGCTCAGAAGAATTGAAGGTCCGGTTACTTGAGTGGCGTATCGGGAAGTCGGAGCTTGCCAAGCGGGCCGAAACCCGGTTCGTTGGAAGTCCAAATTTTCTGGTCTGTCACAGTTAATGCTATTTATGTTTACATTGAAATTAGATATTCAACTGTATAAATAGGAGCAGAAATTATATGAATGGGGGGCCAAGAGGAGAGGAGAGAAAACATATTTTGTAATAGAAAAATCAATAAAACATTTCTCCCCAAGGGGATTCATCCGTGGACGTAGGCAAACCATGCCGAACCACGTAAAACCTGCGTTCATCTTTGTCTCTTTATTTGCTTTCCAATCCGTCTCCAAACCCCAATACTCACCAAAACTATCCATTCATCGTGTTTCGTGCCCAAAAGTAATTTTGGGTACAAACACTTTCTTTAGCATTCAGATATCTTTCATTAAAAACATATTTATCTTTTATTTTTAAAATTACGTAATTTTAGATTGTTATTATAAAGGCTATTAAAGTTAGCAGGTGATCTCCAGAAGTCACAATTGAAAATGTTAAGAAAACGAAATTCAGATGTATATTGCGTACAAGAAGAATAAAATGAAATGATCCACAAGACTTGGGTATTCAATTGATAGTTGCAGTAATGATCATGTTTTCCTTGGGTTGCTAAAATTCCTGACAATTGATATCAAAGTGGAACTGGTATTTACCGTATTAGAGAGGGAAAAATACTTACAGAAGTATTATGTAACCTCAATATGTAGGGATGGCAATGGGGCGGGTATGGGGTGGGGACCTTGAATCCCATCCCCTACCCCCGTTCAAAAAACCAAAACCCATCCCCTACCCGTTCCCCATAAGAATGGGGCGGGGACGGGTATGGGGAATCCCCGTAGGGGCTGGGTTTCCCATGGGTTACCATAACATTACAATAAATATTTAAAATTTTGTAAATAATAGTAATAATTTAAAAATAATTATAATGGTGCAAACAATGATAGTAACCTAAGCAGTGCATTTTAAAAGGTTTTGCCTATTTCCTAACCATACTTTTCCTAAATCCCATCCCAGCTTAATAACTGAAATTTTGTGTAACTCTTTTTAGATTTAGGTGAACAAAACTCACTCTAAATTATGATAATCTCTGAACTTTAAACTTATTATAAATTCTTATCACTAACACCGCCACTAAACTAATCAAGTTTGAAAATTATTTTGCGAATATCAATCTTTATCAGGTGAAATCATTGCAACTTCCTTTATTTCTTTTCCATAGTATAATATAGTATGGACAGGTAAAGAAAGAATCCAGTGATGTGAGAATTGTTAAACTTGGGGATCTGATTAAAACTTAATTGAAATAGGGAATATCAAATCAAATTTTCGTTAGGTAACCAATTCCAAATTTTTGATTTTTTTTTACACATAGTTCAGTGGCATCAAATTACAAGTCGAATAAAAAGAAAAACCAATTGTGTGATTAGTTCTAGTAGAAACCTTTCATGCCTATGGATACTGCCGGTACTTGGATATATTGGTGTGATGTAATGCCCGAAGGCGGCGCCCGGGGGTTTTTAATAATGGTGTAATTAGGTTAAGATTGAGAGAGGAAGAAGGAAGACGACGGGGCTGATGATATGGTAAGTTTTGTTTACCCATTATAAAAGAGTTATACAAAATGTTATTAGTGTGTTTGGGATAGGATATAGGAATAATAGCGATGGGAAATAGGTAAAACCTTTTAAAATTTTAAGTTTATAATAACCAAGTAAAACTGAAAAGTAAAGGAAACAATTGATCCACAATTAAGTATTATGATTCCTTTACTTCTTAGTTCCTCACTATTAACCATCTTCCTCCATGTTAATCATCTCATCATGATCTTCTTCGTTATCTTCCAAAAACGTTCATTGATCAAATATAATAGGTTATGGTATGGCCGTATGGGGCGGGTATGGGGTGGGGACCTTGAATCCCATCCCCGCATCACTACTTTTGGGGATTCCCCATACCCCGCCCCGTTCCCCATTTATACGGGTAAAACCCTAACCATGGGCGGATCCCCATTGGGGATGGGTTTGGGTGGGGCAAATTGCCATCCGTATCAATATGTAAGGGGAAGGATTTTAAACAATATTGGGCTTAGGTAATAATCCGGGGTACCAAATTAACAATAGCCAGTCAACCTTCACATTCAAATATTTAAGATTGTGATTATTTGTGTGGCGTGTACCATTCTATAGTTGCAAAATTTGGCAAACAAACAACTAAGTTCTTGAATCTTTTTGATCATTTTTTGGAATGGCGAATTCACAGTCAAATACTTCGCGCATAATTTAAACTAGCGAATTGACAGTCAAATACTTCACACATAATTTAAAATCCAATTGCATGCCATGATCCGTTGGTAGATGTAATGTTTCTAAATACGACCCAATCTCATGACTTTTCTTGTAATCAAAAAGTAAAAAGAAGAAATTAACTCAATTGAGAAAATGGGCCATTTGTCCAAAAAAAATTAAAACACGGTTCAAATGGACGAGTAAAAAAAAATACGGGTGAAATAGCCAAAAAAAATAGCAAGGATGAAACTGGATTCATCCTGGCTTATACTTAAAAAAATAGCAAGGATGAAACTGGATGCATCCTGTGTAAAATAAAAATAAGAAAGAAATATTTGAAAATGGACAGGATGAAACTGGTTACATCCCCTTTTATTTTTAAATTTTTGTCCATTTAAATGAGATCTTTTTAATTTTTAGCTATTTAAACGATATCAAAACCTAAGTGTCTTTTTCACCCAGGAATTGTTGATTTTGGTCTTTTTGACCAATTTTGTGAACTCAATTTCACCTCTACCATTGTGAGAGCTAACTTACTCTATCAAAACCGAGAAGATACCCGGAAAAATAAAAGCAGGGTTAACTTTTGTTAATGCTCTTTTGTCGGTGGGAAGAGGTGATGTTTCTAAAGGTGACTTAACTCATGGTTTTTCTTATACTTCAACTGCAAAGAATATAATGCTTTGGTTTAGTTTTCTCCAACATTCCAAAGGTTTTCCTTTACAACGAATTTTCACTTTATGAATTTTTTAATTAAATTCACTTATGGAGTATCGTTTATATTTGGAAAAACTTATATTTCAGAAAGTAATGGATCTGTAGGTAACTCATCATATATAAATGAGATATCCATACATGAAAATTTTGTAAAAAAATTAACATTGCAATTGCATGTCCATACATTACAATTGTCTAGAAAAAAATGGCGTGAAGTGCGTAATCAACATGGTGCACAGTTACCTTTAAGGCTTTAACTTAGAGTTTATTTTCAATTCGATATTCAGTAACCCAAGAGAAATAAAAGATCAACAAAAAAGCTACTCCCTCCGTTCAATTTTACTTGCTTTTTTAGGGTTTCTTTTGTGTTCCAAATTAGATGATAGTTTTAGTTTTTTCCCCAATTTTCACTAATCTACCCTTGCTTTGGAATTACACTAGAGAATTAATTCTCATGGTAATCAACATAAAAACAATTACTCTAACTTTTAAATATACCCCATGGTGGATATATACTCAATCTTGTACATCCCAAGTACATTACTATGGGATTGAGTACTTTCCCTATATTCTAGAAACACAAAACTAGATTATTTAACTCTTTAAGTAGGAATTAATATGGGTAATATTGGAAAGATTTTACTCTCTCTGATATTTCTTAATATCTGTGAAAAACTCTACAACGTCAAGTAAATCGGAACGGAGGGAGTACTTTAGTTATTGATATTACGAAAAATAAATGTTCAATGGCCAAAAATTCTAAAAAAGAAGAAATGGCCGAAAATTCTAAAAAAGAAGAAAAAAAACTCTTCAAGATATTGTGATTTTATATGGCCCATGGATCCATTACTTATTTGTTCGTTAGAGCAAGTCTTCGGAGGAAGAATGTCATCTTCCAAGTTTCATGACAGCTTAACATTTAGAAGAGATCATGAGAGTACAAACATAATGATAGAAGGTAAAATGTATGTTAACATGCCAATCCAAATCCCGATGACCTATATTCCAAAATATTTTTAATTTTGGCCTATAGATGACCTATATTCCAAAATATTTTTAATTTTGGCCTATAGAATTGGCGACCTGAAAACGATAATTATATTTAGAAGTAAAACTGACAACAAGATTGAGCGGAATTCAAAATGCCGTTAACGCAATTCGGATAGACATTTGAGTTTGGATTTCAAACCTTGGATCATGCTTTGGGAAACCAGCAACCCTTACTTGGAACATGGAAGCCATTAAACATTCCACACTTATTATTCCACACTTATTATAAAGTTGGAGTAACTCGGATTCGCCATTAGACTTGCTCTTACCCTTATAATAATAAAGAAAGACTAATTTCTTTTATATCGGAGAAACGATTGTTTTTGTTTAAAACTCTTAAATCAAATTCAAATAAAGGAAATTACCTTGCATACCTTTGAATTTTCAAGTCATTGATCAGGTTTTAACCAAAGTTGTTAGTTACACATTCACTTGGCTTGGCCCTAAATCAAGAACCAGATCAAGTACAAAAATAAAAAAGAAAATCAAAAAGATGATACATGTAATCATTTCTATCCTCAAAATGTTTTCTATTAATCTCTTCACTACTTCTATAAACCCTTCCTGGATACACATTTCGATTAGTTTCCTCCAACACTTCAAATATATCCATGAGTTGCTTTTTTTTTTAGCTTTTGTTTCCACGACATTTCGTGTTGGAAAACCATTATCCTTTCCGAGTCTTTCTAGTCTCATAAATCATCATTAGATACTAGATAAATAAGATATCTAAACGGATCTAAATATGAAAATTTTATAGGAAAAAACAGTATATTTACATGCAAAACGAAGTTTTGATTTTCATTATTTTACACTCAGCCTCAATATTATCTGTGCCACAGCGGTGGCACTAGCACCCCTCAAATGTGTACCTTCTCTTCACTATGTAAAGGGAGGATTTCTATACAATATTAGGCTTAGGTTATCCCAGGTGAAAAATTATGTAGGAAATACCATTAGGTCCTAGGAATAATATATTAGAGAGAGTCTAGTCCATTTGACCCAGTCAAATGTCTGTTTGGTCCTATTTGGTAATATAAATATAGTTTGGTCCTAAAAATTATTGTTTGGTCCTAGGCTGATGTCATGGATGATGTAAATGTCACCTTGTAGTGGCAGAAATACCCTTTTAGATAAGGACCATATTATATATAGTCAAAAGGTAAGAGAGAAAAATCATTTCTCAGATCTACTTTCTCTCTCCTCTAGATTTTTCTCCTTTTCTCTTCCTGCTCCAACGATTTCTAGGGTTTTCTTTTCTCGGGGCTGCTTGCAATTATGATGAAGACGAGAAGAATAACGAACAAAATATCTTCGCTATTCTTTGTTGACGATGAAGAAGATGAAGATTTGTTGTTTGTTCTTCTTTGTTGACGATGAAGGCGACGATGAACCCGATCTATTTGATGATGACGGCGGACGATCTGCATTTTGAAGACGGCGGCACGACAATGAAGATGAACCCGATCTGTTTTGATGAAAACGATGGAAGATGATGTTTGCTGCTGGTGTTTTTGAAGACGACGATGTTGCTGCTGCTGTTGAAGATGTCGAAGAAGATGAAGATGATGTTGCTGATGTTTTTATATGGACTTCATTCGAGAAATGAAGTATGTTTTTATATGGACTTCATTCCAGAAATGAAGTCTGTTTTTTTTTTAATGTTTTTATATGGACTTCATTTCTGGAATGAAGTCTGTTTTTTTTAGGTTTTTATATGGACTTCATTTCTGGAATGAAGTCTTTTTTTTAGGGAATGAAGTCTGTTTTTTTTAGGTTTTTATATGGACTTCATTTCTGGAATGAAGTCTGTTTTTTTAGGTTTTATATAGACTTCATTTCTGGAATTAAGTCTGTTTTTTTTAGGTTTTTATATGGACTTCATTTCTGGAATAAAGTGCTACAAGAAAATAAGCAAAATTAACACAAAAGGGTATTTTTGTCAGTTTAATATTTTTAAATAATTATGGACCAAACAGTAAAGGCGTTTGACCAAAGGACCAAACAGACATGGGCCCACCTAAAAAAGGACCAAACGATATTTTTCCCAAAAATTATCAATAGCCCATTAATAGCGAATCATGATTTTCATCACTGTTAATTGCTTGAAGCCTGAAGGCGATGTGGTGGATCAAAAAAGTAGGATTGTGATTTCTTCAATGGTTTATTTGTGTGGCACCAACGATGAGTTCTTGAATCTTGTTCATCGTTTGGATGATAGATATCAAATTTCGTAAGTTATGACTGCTAATCCCCGGAATTTAAGTCCGAAAGTTAAAAATTGTTTAAAGACTGAGTTCAAATGCTCCAAGAAAACGATGATGGACGAAAACATTTATATTAAATTCATAGTTGCAGTATATTACGGTCATAATGAGATTATAATTTATAATAGTGAAGTACTAAAGGTGGTTAAGAGAAGAAAAATAACATAATATTAATTAATGGAGCCTAACACTCCAAACAGCATATATTGCTACACCAACCACTTACACGATAAATCCAATATAATAAAACGAACCTCAAAAATTCAAAATACTAGCAGATAACTGAAAGACTAGTAGTGATTGGATAACCATTAATGACCTCACTTATTTAAAATAGTAAAATATAATTAAGAGACCACTAGCAACTGGGTAACATTTAACGAGAAGCACACAAAGATTCTTGATCACTTTCAGATTAGTTTCCTCCAATATTTCAGTTATCAGTCTCCAATTTTTTTCGTTTTCCATTCGCTTCTCTTTGTATTTAGTCCCATTATATAATCTTGAACCAAAGCTCGTTTCTTAAAACAGGGAATTTCCATTAATAATCTCTCATATAATACGTACCGAGTAGCCAAAGTAGTTTAAGTACAATAATCGGACATGAAAATGGGATCTGACAAGCTTTCCATGACAAGTAAACATTAATTTGATTAGTGAGAGATACTCGGTGGATTATGATGGATTATATATGTGTTTGGTAACCATTATTTTAATTGATTATTAGCCCATAATCCATTATACAGATTATAATGGATTCTATATGTGTTTGGTAACCATTATAATAATTGTTTATTTTAATCATAATTGAAAAAATCCATTATTTCCATAAACAGAAAAAAGTTGTTTAAAATTTATCATAATCAATTATTTTTTCTAAGAAACTCAAATTGAATTTTTTTTTCTTATTTTCTCTAAACTATTAAGAGAGAGACAAAAAAACAACATATGACTAAAAAAATATCGTAAATCATTGTTCTTTCTTCTCCTTTTCGAGATCATCATTATAAGATAATCAATTATTTGAAAAAAGTGTTTGGAAAAAATTCTTTTGAAAATGATTATATAAAAATCATTTATCAATTTATGATTATCTATAATCATAAATAGATAATTATAAATTTTACCAAACAAGGCTTTGTCTTAATGTTAGGTATGATGTCCACATGGACATGGCTGCACGGCACATGTATTAAACTCCCGACAGGATCAAATGAGGTAACTGTGGACGAGTCAGTAAAAGAACAATAATCGGATTACGTTATCACATGATATATTGTGCATACTGTCCAACAAGTTTGCACATGATATTTTAATCTTCACCGCTGATTTAATTTTTGGAATTATATAATGAGAGTCGAGATTTTAAATATAAATAGAAATGAGTCATCCGTTATCTGATCAATTAAATAAAGGCATTACATTAAAAATTGTTGAAGCTTAATTGCCCGAAAGGATGGTGATATTGACCGGTGACTGTGAGGTGAAGCCTCGGCTTTCGTTCCCTTGAAATATAATTTAAACTGAGTAGTATCAAATGGGCGTAAAAACTGCCGCTTCTTCCTTCTTGGCCTAACCTACTAGCTCTTTTATCCATAATCTTTGAACCTTGAAAACGATATTAGGTGGATTCGCTTATTTATTATTGTAGCTAACAACTGTGTGCACTGATGTATTTCCGATTAAAAGATGAGTTAAAATCAAAGTAGAATATATAAGATTAGCTATAACATAATGAAGGAACAAAAATCATTTTATATAGACAATAAAAAATAGAATTACAAATTAATTAGTTAATCTTATTGGTGGCTTATACGAGGACCAAAAGAAAATTAAAATAATAAGCTTGAAAAGTTCCTTAATTTTAACTTTAAATTTTCACTTGCAATTAACTTTGGCACCTAAAAGATAAGGTAATATAATCTTTGTTCTTCAGTTTAAGCATAATTAAACACCTCACGTTGGAAAAGAAATCCGTCGGAAAAGGTGGATATTTCAAAATACAAAGTTCTGTCAAAATCTAGCGGTAAATAACAAAGAACGCAATGATTTAGTTTCCACCAACGTTCCAAAAGTTTTCATTGACAACAAATCCACTCATCATTGTTTCAATAAAATTCACAAATGCATTGTTTACTCATTAAATGCATAAATAAGATAGCTTGACATGAAAACCTTGTACAAAAAAAAAACGCATTACAATTACATGTCCAATGAAGCTTTTTCATTTACTCATAAATTAGAAGTCTGCACTAAGATTGGTGTGAGTTGTGCAATCTAACTTGGTGCATGGATAGATGTTATGTGTGTTTGGATTTTAATCGAGTTGTAAGAATTTAGTAAGATTCCTATTAAGTCATGTCAGCAGGGTTAGTCGTATTTGCTCCTTGATTGTAGGCATTTGGTTTAGTGTTTAATGTTTTGTAAAATTGTGTACGGTTATGTTTAGATAACCATCTGATTAAGTTTAGGTAGCTTGTGTTTATCTTAGGAAGTTAAGTGGTAAGTTACGTAACTGGTGTAACTTTTTTGTGTGTATATATATATCATGTGATATAAATGGAAAAGCAGAGAGTTATTATGTTAAACAATTGTTAGTCTTCTAACAGAGGTATTAGTGTCCCTTTGACGATACTAGAGGTTCTGCATCCCTCTAACAATAACCAGTGGCGGAGGTAACTGGAAGCAAGGGTGTGCAACTGCACACCCATCCCAGTTCACTCCCAAGCCTAAAATTTTGATGAAAATAGACTTGCAAGCCTAATTAAGAAAACTTGCTACCCCTAACAGCATGTTGCTCCCCAATAGCTAGATTTCTAACTCTGCCCTGACGATAACGTAACTCTTTTTCCATCAATCCATTAACAAAATAGGTAGAAATAAGGATCTTGTCTCCATTGATTTTGCTTCATCATCTTCTAACAGTCCAGCAACACGATCTGCTAAGCAAGGACGTAACAGTAGAACCCTGTGAATAACCGTGGAATATGTTGTTGCGGATAATCCCACAACTACACCCTTGTCTAAACCTCTAGATCTAAGTATATTTCATCCATCAAATGTAATAAGAAAGTGCAAGGAATGTAAATTGACGCATGGATTTTTAAGTGGTTCGATCTAAGAGATGATCTATATCAACGGGTGTCTACTATGAGTATGAAAGTCTGCACTAAAATTGGTGTGAGTTGTGCAATCAACATGGTGCTTGGGTAGAACCCTATGGATAATTGTGGAATATACGTATTTTATGTTAGTCAAGCACAACGTTTCATCATAGAGTAAGATATATAGGCGAGTTAGGAAATCACATACGTTATCATAAAACATTTTTTTATTTATCTGATCGGTGACGCTATCGTAAAATCTTTGAAGGCTGCTTTTTTGGCACAGTTTTTCAGCATATTTGTGGAGATCAACCCCCCCCACCCCCACATACTATGACATTGTGAAGGCTAAATCCGGCCTGCGTATATGTAGTGTTGTTGGATGCTATTTGTGTAACACTTGTTGGATATTTTCAATATCTTAGAAAATTAAATGGTTTTCTGTTTTGGTTTGCCGCTATGACGGGGAAGTATTCTGTGTTGGACAAACACAATGGATGTTAGTTGGAGATGAAGAGACACCTTTAATAGGTGTGATGGTTCATAAAAGACAACCATTCCCAATAGACACCTTATGTGTCTTTTGCTTAAGAACCGAACTACATCAATTCGATCAACTTAACTGTAGCAATTTAACATTACTGATTGCAATAATTGCGTCAAAATATTAGGGTGTATGATCGCACCCAGAAATATTTCCGGATACTAAACACGATGATTTTGGTATGTTGATGAAAACAGGGTTAAAAACATCAAATTGCATAAAGATGAGAGGCATGAATTTAACGCGGTTTGGCATGGTTTTCCTACGTCCACGGAAAAATTCCCTTGAGGAGAAATATTTTATTGATATTTGTATTACAATGTATTTTTTTGTTTATTTGCTACTCTCTTCAGCTCTCCTTTCCCCCCCTTTCTTCAGAATTTTTTCCTCCATTTATACAATTCTGAATATAAATGGTATTTACTTTCACTTGCATTAATTCGGCATGAAACTGCTCATTCATGCCTTCTAAATTAATTGGCATGAAACCGCACATTCATGCCTCCGAATTAATTCTCGCATCTTTGTGATCGGATTGATAGTTGACAAGCATAATGGCCGGCGGTATGGATGGATCTTTGCCGATGGATTGGATCCGGCTAACATGCATAATGGCTGACATGGATGGAGGCCTTGGCATCACAACACAAGACGGTAGAGACCGGGTGCGGTGCGATAGAGTATTTAGTCGAAATTGGTTGGCCGCACCACTGGCAACATGAGTGGAAACTGCATGGCAGCACCATCGGCAACCACGACCTTGGCATTGACTGATGGATGACTTTGACCATTGACCGGGCATTGACTTTGGCTAGTCATTGATTTTATGTGATACTGGCCAGGCCAGTGGGCTGCTTGAGTTGGCTGGTTAGCGTGCTTGGATGAGGGCCAATAGATGATTCAAGTACCAATTTGACCCATTATGTGGCTTTTATTTATGGTATATATATATAAACAAATACATAATTTAGTTTGTGGATTTAACTACTATAAAAAATTGATTTAAATAAATCATATTCTATCAAAAATAAAGGTAAATAAATTATTTAAAGTTTGAAACTTTTTATATATCTAATCGTAACAACATTATCCTGATAAAAACAAAGAAAACTGGGCTAATTCATATTTTTAAAAGCAACTAAAAGAAATATCAATGTGTAACGGGCGGGATACACATTTTGATTAGTTTCCCTCCAATATTTCAGTAATAACAAAATTTTCCAGCTAGTTTCTTTTCCACTGTCTTCAAACTGCAAAACCACATTTTCTTTCCATACAAGTCTCGGAAATTGACGCACTCCTAAATAAGTAACACATCAAAATCTACTAAGAAATATAGATACATATAAAATGATTTTTTTTTGGTACGGTGGACGTACATGAATATTTCATGTGTCTAAGCAATACCACAAATTGGAAAAGCTTATAACTGACCTGTGATATTATTATGAGCCAAATTCCCACACTTTGCTAGATAGTACCTTACACTTGAAAGAAAATTCTTATACATCTCTGATCATCCAAAATGTACAACAACTAAAACAATCAAAATTAAGAATAAAAGAAACCAAAAAAATTTTGACCGTCTCATTGGCCACCTAATTTTATAATGCATGTCCGGATGAAACGTTCCATTTCCCTTGGGCTCAGTTTTTTTTTTGTGGTTTGCTGTGCAAACTGCAATTCATTCAACTCAAACTCATATCAACGAGTGAAACTCTAACACAATGGAATAATATTAATTTTGGCCACCTACCCACTTTAATCAAGAAGTCAACTGCGAAAAGTAAAGCTGCCAAACATCTATGTGCTACGCAAATGGTGCTGCATTGGAATACTGGATTCAACATGAAAAGCAACTCCGAATTGAACACATAAATCTACTGGATTGCCGTGCAACATATTGGCAGCAGAGATCCAAAATACAATGGCTTCAAATCGGTGATCGTAACACCACATTCTTTCATACCAAATCCACAATTCATAGAAGTTGCAACAATATACAACAACTCCAGGATCATCAAAACAATTGGATTAGCGACAAAGAGGAAATTATCAGGCTCATGCTTGAACACTTTACGGATCAGTATACGGCTTCGAATACAGTAATCGATGAAAACCTCTTCGAGGCAATAAAACCAAGGTTAACCCTCCAACAATGTGAGAAACTAACAGCAGAGGTCACCACCGAGGAGATCAAATATGCGCTTTTTTCCATAGGATCGGACTGCGCTCCAGGACCATATGGATTCACCAGTAAGTTTTTTAAAGTTTTCTGGGAAACAACCCAAGCACAACCGATTGCTATGGTCCGAAGTTTTTTTGAGTCACTCAACATCCACCCTATCATACCACACCAACATCACTTTAATCCCAAATATTGACCACCCCTCAAAACCATCTCAATTTAGACCGATAGAGTTATGTAATGTCACTTACAAAATCATCTCCAAGATTCTGGTCAATCGCATACGACCTCTCCTCCCATTTTTGATAATCCCATACCAAAGTGCCTTTGTATCTCAACGATCCATTCATGACAATATAGCTATCGCGGTGAACCCCATTTCACCATATCGAACATCTTACCGTACGAAGGATCCTAAAATCGCGCTTAAACTAAACATTCAAAAATCCTATGACTCCTTGGACTGGGGATTCATCAAACATGCCTTCACCAACTTAGGTTTCCCCTCAATCTTTGTGGATTATATTATGCCGTGCATATCTACGGTAACCTACTCAATCAACATCAACGGCACACCGCATGGGTACATCACTCCAACCAGAGGAATAAGGAAGGGGGACCCTCTCTCTTCTTATATATTTATTATTTGCGCGGAAATACTATCCACCAATTTGGGAATACTTGAAGCACAAAAAAAGATAGAGGGGCTCCGCATTTCTCAAAAAGCTCCACCTATACTACCTCTTATGTACGCGAATGATCTCTTGATAATAATGTTAGAGAGTTCATCAAAACATCAACATTTTGATTTTTTTTTCGTAAATGTTACACAGAATCGGTTTACGTTCATTCACTTGTAAACCGATTCTGGATTGGTGTTTAGAATTACCAGAGGACATCCAAAATCGGTTTACTTTGACATGTTTTATAATCCGATTATGGGAATCTGATTTTTATAATGCCATATATAAACGGATTGTTTCCTTTCATTACCAATTTTCATTCATCGCATTATTATTGTAGGATGCATTTAGCACATGCATCAAGCCTTTAAACCCCTAGGCGACCCTAGTGGACGAGTTATAGTCTCGTGAGGGTTTACATAGAGGTCTACCCACAAAACCTATACAAAAACTTCTAAAGCCATCAATCTTCCTCTGACAAAGACGATACCGCATCCAAGTAGTCCGGGTTATCCTCCGGGATTCTTTCTTCCAAGAAGTGATAGCTTGCATCGAATGCGAATGCTTCCCCCTTTAACTCCAAGTAGCGCGCTTTCACGGCTTCGTGCTACAAAAACACAAAAACAAACTTACATTTGTTAGTGGTGTTTCAATGAAAGATAAAACAACATGGGTCACGTAAAATAAACCAAAAAATTACTTACAAATTGTGCAATGGACAAGGTGAAGGGGCGAGTGTTAAAAATCCGAGGTTGGAGAGCTAAAAAAGCAAGTATCGCATTTTCTATGACTAGGTGCCTATCGTGAACTTGTTGAACACTTCTTGCGTTAGGATTCCCAAACTCTTGGCTTAATTTGTTGTGTACCCTAGCCCAAAAGGTTACATAATCCACCCTTTCGGAGGATTGATGTCTAAGTCATTTTTCCGCATACCAAGCTTTGGTGGTTGCCAAATCTTCCGCGAAGTCGAATGATGCCATTTCTTGTATGTATATGTATGAAATGAGTAGTTGTGGAGTATATGGAGTGAGGAGGAATAAAATGATCAATTTTGAGGCAAATGGGGTCCGAGGGTGAGGTCTCTATTTATAGAGAAAGTCCCAAACGACTATTTTTTTTGAAAAACGTGTAATAATTTGAAATAATCGGTCTTTTAGAAGGACTATAAAATCCGATGGTGTTTATATTCCACAAGGAATCGGTCTTTCTTACGACCAAAGTAAACCGATTAGAGTCATTTTAAATTTTGAATTTTCACCGATACTAATCGGTTTATATATTTCCATATGTGATCCGATTCTATAACATCCGAGAAAGATTGGCTCGCATAATCGGTTTATATATTTCCATATGTGATCCGATTCAATAACATCCAGAAAGATTGGCCTGCATAATCGGTTTATAAAGACATATCGAGTAAACCGATTCTTGACATGTCAGGCTAGAATAATTATAATTAAAGCTTCAAGTTCATCAAGTTCAACATAGATATCATCCAAAATAAAAACCTTAAAATAACCACAAGTCTTGTAAACTTAAACTTTTAATATGTAAAACTTAAACAGCAGGAGCACCGACACCAGCATCACCACCATCAGCAGGAGCACCAGCACCAGCATCACCATCATCAGCAGGAGCAGCATCACCAGCATGACCACCATCAGGAGCAGAAGCTTGTGCTTCAGCCATTAGTTCCCACATATCTTGCATTTCTGCATGGACCTCCCTCCCAGATGAAATCTTGTTTCTCCTCATCCTGGCGAAGGTGATGACCTCAATAAGCTCTTCATGTGAAAGCTTATCAATCAGTGCCAGCGCTTGTTCAAGCCAGGTTTCAGCTCCGAATGCAAACTTGTATAGGCTCCTCACCGGCACTCTTTGTAGTTGCCTCAAGATATCCTCCACGGTTAAATCTCGATTGTAGAATGGTAGGTGTACGAAGTCCATTCTACACAAAAAAAAAAAAAAAATCAAGTTAAGAATCGGTACATAAAGAAATATATGTAACCCGATTCTGAAAGAAAGATGAAAAGACTATATTAATCGGATTATACATATTACATATATAAACTGATTTTGGCATATAAACACAATCGGATATTGTTAATCCTAATGTAAACCGATCACGGTCGAAAAAAATCCAGAATCGGTTTATTCGATAGGTCAATAAAAACCGATTCTGGGTAGAATCAGAGTTTTGATTTGTCAAAAACGATGATTTAAAGATTTAAATCAATAAGATAAGAAGATGGGTTGATGGAGATTTACCTTTTTCTTGGTTGGATCGAAGATCGTCGGAGTAGAGGATGTAAAAAAAAATTGATTAGGGTTTTGAGAATTTGGAAAGTTTATGATAGAAATGGAAAGATTTTTTAGGTTTATGTTTTTTTGATTTTGGATTTACTGAAAATAGAAAGATTAGAATTTATATTAGTAAGTTTTAGAAATTAATGTGGGGGTAAATTAGAATTTTTATAAGGTTTGGGTGCCTAGAGTAATTTGGGGTGTGAGAAGGAAAAACCTATAGGCACCAATTAATTGGTATAGGCCCCAATTTAGCAAGGTAATTTTTTTGAAAGAGAAAAAGTGAATTACTAATGTGTATGCCAACTGCCAATAATGTAATACCAAAACTTTTGTATAAACCCGTTGTGTTTTATTAATTGTCGACAAAGTGAGTTACTACCGTATGTTTTGCAGAAACCAATTCATACCAAATTCAAATGCAAAATGAGCAATATTTTTGAAGATCAACATACGTACGAAGAAGTTACAAAACTTGCATATCACTCAGAAAAGAGTTCAGTCAGTTTCCTCCAACGTTCCATTGATAACAACTTTTTCTCCGTTCTTTTTTTTTTCAAAATTTTAAGATTTGGAAACCATATTCTTTTGCAAGAATTATCTAGCTTTATAAACGGATGTATTGCCAATAATAACATACAAATAAGACATGAAAGCCTTAAAAGAAACCATTACATATGGGATGAAGTTTTTTATACGAGGAACAAACATATATTTACCTTTTCTACATGTCAATAGTCATATCTTAAATGCTATTTTTAACGATGCCGATGCAAGTAGTGTGAGCTTCACATGTATAAATTGGTGGATCAACCGTAATAGGAGTTTTTAATAAAATGCCCATGTGGAAATGTTTTTTTTTTCTTTTTTTGTGATATAGTAAGGGTTCTAGTATTTTTCACTATATTAAATGCCCATACATTGGCTTAGTTTGTCTCGTTTTTTTTTTTTTTTTTTTGAAAAAATAACCAACGGCCGTTAGAGGACAAATGGCCATAATAAAAGACTGTTAAACCCCTGAATCGTATTAGTTTTTCATTACCGAGTTAAGTTGCGAGTCACTGCCTGAGTTAAGTTGTGAGTCACTGCCTGGTTAAATCAAAACTCAAATCACTGCTGCCGTTCTTCTTCTACACTTTTTGTTAACAAAACACTAGCAGATTTCTGTAATTAAGCCACAATTATTACCCCACTGTCAAACTATGTAAGGAATGAGAAATCATCAATACAATCCTTACAATTTCGGTGTTTTACAATCTGCAGAAAAAAAGAATAAATCTCAAACATTAATCGATTATCCAGACAAATTAAATACAACATCTTCACTTAGCTTTTTTGCAACCTCTTATCGTTTTCCTCCTCCCTGTTCCTCTTGCATATTTTCTTCCCTTTCAAAACAGACCGATCTTCAACCAGAGATTGATTGTCTTCTTGTATCTCCGTAGAATAAGTCTCGTCATCACTATCCTCTTCGGTAGAGACTCTTATCGAAACTTCTTGTTCATCACTATTTCTTGACGTGATATATTGTTGGTGCTGCCGATGTTCTTCGCGCCGTCGTTGTTGACGCTTTAGTTGTCGTTGGTGCCGTTTTTCTTGTGCAGAACCACCTAGTGACGGAGGATTTTTCAGCTTATAATGGGTTCCCTCATGGACAACTACGAATGTCTCATCATCTTCACTCGAGGATGTCTCCTCACCATCTCTCCAACAAGTCTCCTCTTTATCGCTCCAGTAATCCTTCTCACCATAAAACCAGTAAGTCATGCTTGAGTTTGTTTTTTTAAAACAATTTCAGTAGAAGAATATATTGAGATAGGATGTTCTCTATCAAAGCCTCAGGTGAGATGGAGATCAATCGGATGATGAGGTCTATCTGCAGGCTTAGAAGAGAAGTCCTATCTATCATCTTTAATATTTTAACAGATCGAGACATTGTCTATTGCCCCTACCCACTGCAACTAGGCCACCTCCGCCCCTACTTGTCTTAAAGTATTAAGATAGATTTCGAGACTTTTTCGACAAAAGAATATCACGAGTACTGTTAATAAGAGGGAAATAATGGATTTGAGGAGGGAAAGAATTTGGTCAAATTCTTATCTGGCGTTGGTCAACGTCAAACTACCCAAAAATAAAAAAAATATTTTACAAATGCCATCCTAGGCTCGTCATTTCCTTTCCATCTGAGAAACACAGTTGATCCAGGGGTAGAATGGAGCCTTAGATATATCAAATTACACCGTAAGTAAATTGAATTCCATCCAACTTATGTCCAGGCTCCGGATTCTCTTTCATGAGTGGTAGCAAGTTACAAGCCACGATTCTAATGAATACACACTACAAAGATCAAACTCTAACTAAGATTAACCTGTTTTTCTTTAACCTGTTTGACTACTTAAGATTAGTAGTGCGAGGTTTACTAGCTTCTGGACGATATTTGTGTAACTGTTAGTCATATCGTTGATATATAGGATTCACCTCATTTCATCATATTCCTTTCAAAAATAAAAATAAAAATAAAAAATCGATTCATCATATACGATATGCCTAATCTTGAATCCCAACACGTTTATTGTAACTTGATGAATTAAGTTCTGGAATTATGTTTGATCGGAAGGAAACTCTGTCCACGAACGTTTTAGGTTTAGGTATGGGAAGAAGATAGTTGGGCAAAATTATTAATTATCAATTATTTCAAGGGATATTTTAGACTTTTCATACAAATTTTAAGGAGTCAATCCCTCCACGGCTGGGTTGCACGGACACGGACGCGTAGACGCGGACACGACACGACGCTGACGCGGACACTATAAAATTTTCAAAAAACTAGGACGCGGACACGTATATACATATTTTATTTACGGTCCGCGAGTTATAACCCCAAAGTGTCACTATCCATCTACAAAAACCTATGAAAATAAAAATATCACAAAAACCCCAAAAAAACAAAAGTAACACAAAAACCCAAATTTTAATATTGGTTTCATCAAATTTTATTTTGGTTTCATCATAAAATATGATGAAACCAATATTGAAATTTGGGGTTTTTGTATCAACTTTTAAAAATTTGGGGGTTTTGTACCAATTTTATTTGGGAGGGAGTTTTAATGGATCCCAACATTTGAGTGGGATTTTTGTACCACAAGTTTGGTCACCTTGGGTTTTTATGACTAGTTTTGTTTTATTTATATATTATTTATATATATAATCATGTATTTATACAGCAAAGTCAAGTATTTCGACCCTAAAAATTAGAAAATGATGTTATATATGTACAAATTTCAAAAGAAAAGAAGATATCGTTTATTTATACATGCCGAATGTCAAATAATCAGTCACTATTAAACACATAGCACAATCAAAATGCATTCTTAGATCAACACATGTCCAACTAAGGGTATATGTGATGTCATTTCCAATTACAAAATCCTAATAAAGACCTAAATTATTGATCTAAATGTTTGTCTTTCTTCATTTGGTTAATAATAGTAAAAATAAAGGAAAAAGTTTATATGAAAATGAAAAAAAAAATGTGTCGGACACGCGTCATCTATGCGTCCAAACCAGACGCGCGCAGGACGCGCAAATTGGTGCGTCGGACACGCGTCGTGTCAGCGTCCCAAGCGCGTCACGTGTCCGCCGCGAGTCGGACGCGGACACGGCTCAAGAAATGGAGCGTCCGTGCAACCCAGCTCCACGGTAATTTTGTATCCCTCCCTTTAATCATTCCCTCATCAAATCCATTCTTTCCGTCCTATTAACAGGACTCAATATAATTCTAATGGGGAAATTAGGCTAAGACCAATGGATAACCCATAATATGAGGCCCCTAGTTAAAAGAAGTTTAAATCTAGGCCCTGAGTTATTAAAAGACATCCATAACATTTAAATTTAGGAAAAATTAGGCACATGCCCAAAAAAAAAATATTGTCAAGCCCCAAATTAAATAACATTTAAATTTAAGAAAAATTAGGCGCAGGCCAAAAAAAAAATAATATTCTCATTGTCAGGCCCACAATTAATTTTATGTATCGTGACACCCATAATTATTTCCGTGACACCCATAATTATATGAAATTATTAAAAATGTCTGCATGACGAATTATGCATCCGCATGACGGGTTATGCATCAGGGGTATACTTGGCAACGCAACTTGGATACAACATATCTAAAAATCCGCGTCTTAGAATTTTACAAATTTTATACCGTTGGAAATCTTTGTAAGAGAGCTACACAACGAGTACAAACAACAAAATCAAATTTTTGTTTTTCACGAAAAAATCGGAAGTATCATCATTTTAGGCAAATTTTTTAAGAACTTGATACATAACCATTATGCAGCCACCAAAAAAGATGCATAACACATTATGCAGACACAACAAAAAGATGCATAAAACGTTATGCAACTATATTTTGGTTCATGTATTTACTAATTTAGTTATGCAACCGCTAAACGATATCTACGCCTAAAAATTAACATCACAAAAAATAAAAGACGCATAACGAATTATGCAATAATTTTCTCGACTACACAACAAGTTATGCATCCATTGTTTTGGTTAATTTCAGTGCTTACAAAAAAAAAGTTGATGCATAATGCGTTATGCAACCATATTTTTGGATGCGTATCAAGTTATGCATCAATTTTTTTATTTCAGTGCTTACAAAAAAATGGTTGCATAATGCGTTATGCACCCATTTTCACGGTTGCATAACATGTTATGCAGATATTATAGTAGCTGCATGACAAGTTATGCAGTTTTTTTTTTTTTGTTGATTTCAACAGTAATAAAAAAGTTACTGCATAACGTGTTATACAACTGTTTTCATGACTGCATAACAATTTATGCAATAACTTTTGTAGAAGCATAACAGGTTATGCATACATTTTCGTAGCTGCATAAGAAATTATTCAACCATTGTCCCAATATAACACAAATTCTAGAATTTCAAAATTAAGTTCAAATTTTATCCAAGTTAGGAATTTCCTGATTTCTTGCGGAAACTCGACCAAAAGTGCTGCCGAAAATTCATATATCCCTCGACCAGCTTTCGCATCCGACTCGTAACCCTTCATGATTCAATGGAGCATTACAATTCCCACTTTCAGTTCAAAAATTCGGCATCTGGAACTAGTAACACCGGCTCGTTATTACTGTTTCCTTTTCCCACTATATCTGTTGTCTGCAGGTTCTGCTGGTGGTACAGAATATGACTTTCTTCTATACTTATGAAACTCCTTAATCGCCATCCCTGCATTCTCAATCCTTACACAATCCCACATTAACAATACAATAATCCTTTATAACCATCCCTGCAATCTCAATCCTTACAAAATCCCACATTAACAATTCAATAATTCATAAAATCAGTACCAGCACCAGCAGCAACACTAACTCATTGACCTATTTCCTTTAGTCACCACCATTCACAACTACCATCAAAAATGCCTTCTTCACTGTCTTTTTAGTTCTTATTAATGCAATTCGGAACGTTTCTATGAAAATGGATAACTCATGGAAGAATCTGTCTGTACACGTTGCCAATGTATTGCTTATGTCACATTTAACATTTCATATTCCTAAAGCTCCATATAAAGAAGTAAGGAAAATACCGTAAAGTGATATAAGAAATGTAGTAATCCTTTTTTGTTGATTAATTACAAAAGTAGATATCACCCTTTTGTCATATGAATCTAGGTGCTCAATTAGGGTTGCACCTTTCTTCATGTTATAGCGATACAAATTCCTTTTAAGATGTACCCTATTGGCCACGTTCTTCACAAGGTATTCTTTCTCTAGTTTTTCCCGGAGATCCTTAGCTTAGGTCCCGTGCTGATAATTAACTCTTACTGCAGTTGCTAAACACCCTCGTATCGAAGCAAGACATAATCTATTCATCTTGTTCTACTGCTTATCAGACATCTCAACTGGCTGATCTTCTAGGTCAAGATGAACAAGAGCATCCATTACTTCCTTTCTCCATAAACCAAAGTTATTGGTTCCTGTAAACTTTTCTACCTTGAGTTTTGATCTATGTGAATGAAGTATTTCTTCTTCTATTTCTTTATCTTTACTTTTGGACTCCGAATGTTCTCCTAAAGGATCTTTCGGATCAACTGGTTTTTCCCCGTCAACCATTGTTCTTAAACAACCAAATGTAGATAAAAAACAGAACCTTTGAGATTAGTATTACTTCAAGCAAACTTCAGAAAAATACCTTCACTTCAACTTCAATCTGAGTACCCGTATCTAAGAGCGTCTCCTTGCTATGATACCAATTGTTGGGACAATTGGATCGCTCTAATACCAATTGTTGCGCCAAAGACTCAGAAGCGTTAGGTTGCACTACTACGAGGTATCTCAATATCGCCAAGAACACAATCACACACACAAGAAGAACAAGTATTTAACAAGGTTGAATCCTCGGGAAGGAATAAGCAATTTTATATATCACCGTATAGGTTGGAATATACAAAGCCTGAGCAGAGAAGAAGAGAACTTTTTACTTAGTTCTGGTGTGTTTTCTCTAGTTCTCTCTATGGCTACTAGTAAGGCCACATGTGCGATGCACATGCTTGAATTGGACTCTTTTAACAACACCAAATTTGATAATAATGGAAAAAATAAAAATTTAATATCCTTGTTTGTACTCATTACGTAGATAATTTAAAGAGCTTTCCAAATATATCAATTTTGCAAAAATCCAATGTGTATTTTTAAGGATATCTAAGTTTTAATTTTTTTTGATCTATTTTTAAAACAATGACATTCCTGTAAATATACAAATATTAACTAAAAGCTTAGTTAATGGGGGTATTATTGTCATGTGAAAAAGCTTCACCAAACAATTACCTCTTTTCTTTATATTAGTATAAGATAAGATAAGATTTATACATATCAATAGGGCTGGACACATTCTTTAATAAGGATTACTTTCCTACAAATATAGGGTTTCCTAACTTAACTTTAAGAGACAAACCTCTTAAGTTGCTATACTTAGGACACTAGTAATTGGTTTCCCAAACCAACTATAGATTTTCTAATCTAGTCCTTGACCATCCTACCAACAGAAAATGTGTATCTTAATTCAACCAAAAGGTGAATTGTTTTTTTTTTTTTATATTAAGAAACTTACAAGACGTAAGCAAACAAGCCACCAAAGTCCTACAGGACAGACCCAACCAAAACCAGAAACACAAAAGAGAGTTATCTAAGAGAGAGTTCAAAAGCAAAACTCGAACCCAAGCCCCAAAAAATTATCCCCGAGAGAGATTAAGATGTAAAAAACTGTCCTCAACTGGATTTCACTATGTCAAGAGATCTATCATTAAGAGGATCAGTGTTCTTTCACCAGAAGTAAACTCGAGTCTTCACTTTCTTGATGACTTGTTCATCGATGTTGACCCCATTGAAAATTAAACCATTCGAGCATTTCCAAACAGTCCAAGTGACTCCCGCAGGGAGAACTTGTCACAACGCTTGGCCTGTAGACAATGGACCTGCATTCTTTAATGATCAGGTCGATACAGTTTGGCATAATATAATCAACACCTACATATCCTAAACTTTTGCACTTGTTGGGAAGTGAAATAAAAGATGCGAGACATATTCTCCATCTTTGCGCCATAACTTAAGAGATTAGTGAAAAATCAGATTAGAAAACGTAAGATTAATATAACAGAATGAAGCAGGTACAAGTGGGATCTCTGACCACTTCCTAGTTCCTAACTCAAGGATAGCTGATGTTGTCTAAGCTATGTACGCAAACAATGCAATAGAAGAGGTAGAGTTGTTTAGCAATTGAAATTCACCCATAAACACTAATAATAACTTTATCATATCATATTCTCGTCCTCAAATTCTCAACTCCAGTCATGGAATTTGTTAAAATTCACATAAACAGTTACTAACATACATTACCAGAGAAAACTATTAATCCAAATTCAAAACCAGTTTGGTGTGCAAAATTAAAAACTGCTAAAATGAAACTCAAATACTTGTCCCTCGTTCACTTTTAATTATAATATCCACAAAAAGTGTGGATAATATTTTTATTAGTTCCCTCCAACATTACAGATATTTCCGTTGGTAGCCACTTTTTCTATTTCCTTTGTTGTTATTTGTAAGTCTTGGGAAACCATTTTCTTTTTTAAATCTCTCTTGTTCCATAGTCGAAGCAGTGTTACTGACATGTGAAATATGATAACTAAACGGGCCTAGACATAGAAATCCCATGGGAAATTCACATTATTCAAGTCACTGACATGTGAAACGAAATTTTGATTTCATAATTTGCACTCAATATGTCTACTCATGCACTAAATTTTATTGGGGGTTTGAACACAACCTCGTGTGTCTCGTTTGCCATGTGATTTTAACCTTATTGAAGGATGTTATGTTATCTGCTAACGCGCCTATACCTGTGCTACAGCAGTTACACCCTTATATGTGCATTGCTAATTGATTAAATTAGTGTTTTGGTTGTAGATTTAAATGTCTCTTTTAGTTTGCGTCTTAGATTTGTCTATTTTAGTGTCCGGGTCATTGACCTTTTAGTCAGCTTGGTATTATGGTCGAACAGTTAGCATCCGTTATCCTCCGTTGGTCCAGTTATTTACACATTTCTCCACACATTTCAATTAGCAGTGGCCAAACTTAACCGGAAATGAATCACATGTGCGTAGAATCTTCCTTCTCCGATAGAAACCGGCCGCCACCATTAACTACAGTATAACGTCTATAAAATAATAGGTTTGGCACCAAGAAAATTTATTATTTTAAAGAGATATTATATTATCGATAATATCTATAATAATAATGATCTATAATAAATAATCATAAATTTAAAAAAAAAAATTATTGTTTAAAAAAAAAAATATTATCGATAATATAATAAATTATTATTTTACTCCCTCCGTTCCAATTTACTTGCTTTTTTAGGGTTTCTTTTTTGTTCCAAATTAGATGATAGTTTTAGTATTTTTCCCCAATTTTCACTAATTTACCCTTGCTTTGGAATCACACCTGAGAATTAATACTCATCGTAATCAACACAAAAAATTCATTTAATTTTAAAATATACCCCATGGAGGATATATACTCAATCTTGGAATATTTGGTAGTACATCCCAAGTAAATTGTTATGGGATTGATAACTTTCCTAGAATCTAGAAACACAAAACTAGGCTATTTAACTCTTTAAGTTGGAATTAATATGGGTATTATTGGAAAGATTTTACTCTCTCTGATATTTCTTAATCTCCGTGAAAAACTCTACAACGTCAAGTAAATCGGAACGGAGGGAGTATAATTAAATAATATATTATTATTATATAGGATAATTACTAGCTTGGAGGTTAAATAGTAATTGCAGTTTGTAAATATAATATGGACTAATTTCTTAGAGATATTATATTACTGACTAAATGCAATAAGAATACAACTACTCCAAATAACAATCACACTAGCTTCAACACTTCTTCTTGTAACACAACAACGTGGCTCCGGATCTTCTGAGTGCACCACGAACTATTAGGGATGAAATACAACTTGATTTGAATTTTTAAGGAAATCAAACCAATATTGAATCATATTTGGAGAAAATTTTACATTTTTTTTTTGATTCAATAGAGAAAATTTTACATGTATGAAATTTATTTTTTATTTTTACAGTAGCATTATTATTTTATATATAATTTGGGACCTATTAATGTTTAAGGGAAACTTATGAAATGTATTATTTTATGATTTTATCGAATTTATTATTTTAGCACTAAGGACCCGAATCGGGACCACAAAATTTTATTATTTTAAAGAGAATATTATAGAGTATTACTTTAAAGAAGTTATTCCGTAGTTTGTTTACCGGGAGGATTTTGGTCAATTGACAATTCGGAATTTACCTTTTGGATTAACATACTTACCAAGTTCCAAGAGAGAAGTGATTGGGAGATTAATTAAGTGTTCCCGGATACCATTAGGAAATTCTAAAAGCATCGAAAGTGATAGTAAGGCCTGTAACTCGGCATAAAGATAAACATAGAGAGAAAAATTTGATACACCTAGAACTAGAACTTGACCGAAAAATTTAACTACGGGCCAAAGACCAAAACACTAAAACAAATAAACTATCTTTCCCTTTTTTCTTAGCAAAAATAAATTTAATCGGAAGCACAAAAGCCATGTGAATGCAGTTACAAATTTACAACTAAAGGTGAGCATTAAAGCCCGAAAAAAAGTGAGAGAACAAAGAGAACATTAAAGAAATAAAAGAATGAAATAAGACATAATGCGTATAGGAAATATTATGTATATTTTTAGAGATTTTCGAGACATAATGCATATCGGAAAATGGGTCATACGACCAAAAACCAATAAAGTGTGGGAATAATGGACTAGTAAAATATAGGTCTGGGTGAAAAAGACACAAAGAAATTCAGTCATATATGCCCTTCACTTTAATTTTATTCTTTATCACATCATTTTCTCTCTCATATTTATTTTTTTCTCTTTAATTTGAAATTAATCGCGAGAAATGTCTAACTTCCGAATATAAGTCGGATTTTAATAAAGTTTATATTTTTGGAAAGGGCTCAAAAATCTCTACAAAACAAGATCCATTATTGATATGAAATTCGAAAAAAAAAAAATTATTTTCAACCGGGTCGTGAATACATTATGTACCCAGATGTAATCTGAACAAAATTTATTTCCTAAAAAATATGCATTACAGTTTTTTGGTCGATTAGCCCTTGGATTTGAATTCTTGGGTCTAAATGACAAGAAAACTATGACAACTTTTCAAATAACCATACATTCAAATTTCATGGTTTTAATATCCTTTCTGGATATTTTACCCATACTTTTGTAATTAATTTCTATTGAGCTGACTAAACTACCCTTAGTTTTCCTATGAGAACAACAAAGAAAAAATATACGAGGGTTCGAATCGAGAAGATGAAGATGATGCAGCTAATTCGAGAAATCAAAAAAGGAAGTTGAGGTTTTTTGTTTTTTTTTTTTGCTGAGAATGAGATTTGAAACCAGTGAGATGATTAGGGAAGATCAAGGATGAAGAAGGATTGTTGCTGATTGTGTTTGTGGTGTTGAATGGGTTTGATTGAATTTGATGTGGTTTTGATGAATTTTCTTAAGGTGGTAATCAAGAAGATGGTGATGATGTTTCAGTGGGGTTTCAAGCCTATGTTGCAGGTGATGTTGGACAAGAAATTGTGGTTGATGTTCAAGAAACTGCGAATGATTACTACAATTGTAACAAGGATATGCAAGCTGGTGATATTTGAACCGTCGATGTAAAATTAGAAGATTCAAAAGCTAAGTTAGAGCCTAAATGGAGAATTGGTGATGAATTAAAGAGTCGGTCTAGGTTAAATTAGCTATTGGATAGAAGAATTAGAAGAATCAGGAAGTTCAGAAAGATACTAGGGTTGCAGTTTGGGGTTAATCAACTTTGAGATAATCTTAAAAATTCAGGGCGTGCCATCTTTACATTTCCTCGTCTTTGTACAGTCTATCCGGTTGAGTTCGTTTCGTTAAATAACAGTGACAAAGTTTTTTCTGATCAGACGCATGACAATTAACACGTTTACAGTTTATGAATTAAATGGAGTTCTACTGATGTACAATGATCCGGTGATTACTAGTTTAAGTGCATATTTTTTTCACGAAATACTCAAGATGCACCAGAGTGCATATTATATATTCTGACAGAAAAGTAGTTTTTCGCCTAGATGCGCCCGAGTGCACAATGTGTACTTTTTTGAATTTTTTGTTGTTCGTCTTATTTTTTCTTCTTTCTTGCATGCTTTTGGTTGATGTTCAAATGGTGAATGTGGTGGTAATGGTGCTGGTTAACCTGCTCGAGATTATGAACTAGTAATTTTGGTTTTGTATCATATATGGTAGGTCATTACTAGGATGAACCTAGATTTATATGCAAAGTACACAAGGTGCATTTGAGTGCATAATGTATAATTCTGACGGGAAATAGATCTTTGTTTTGTATAGATTTTCGATCCCTTTCCGAAAATTTAAATTTTATTAAAATCCGACTTATATTTCGGAAATAAAGACATTTCCAGCGATTAATATTAAATTGGAGAGAGAAAATGATATAATACAGTACAGTATTAAAAGTCTAATTGAAATTGAATACTAAAGTTATGAGCCTAGTTTTGAAGGCCCAACACAGTACAGTATTACGAGATGTTCACTGACAAAAATATTTTTTTAGTTTTGATAAGAAATAATGGAAATGAACTTGAAACTGTGATTGTGTACGTATCCTACAAATGAATCTATTGTTTATGCATCCTACAAATGAATCCTCAAACAAAACTTCGCCGAATTGACATATTGTTTTTACTATGTCCACATATAACAGTACCATTAATGGTTTAATAAATATACCGATTAGCTTCCGCCAACATCCTAAGCATTTCTGCTCATAACAACTTTTCTTCTCAAGTTTCTTTTTGATTATTTTTAGTCCTCCAAAACCATTTATCCTTTCCAAATCTCTCTGGTCTGTGAAATTCGTGGATTGCTAACTCATCATATATAAATAAGATACCTAAGCAGACCTATACATGAAAATTCCATAAGAAATAAATAGTTACATATGTTATGAAATTTGACCAACCATGCAGCAGATGGAAGCCAAATAGGAAACCAAAATATGGGACCAGGCAATCCCGTATTTTATTGGTCAAATTTTATTTCTTGATTAAGTGGGTACTACATACCCACGACAAATTGTAACCTAATGTCCTATCAATAAAATGCATGCTTAAAAAAAAAAAATGTTATGAAATTAAATGAAGTTTTGGTTTTCATAATTTCACGCTATGCAATCCATACACTAAAATTTGTGTGAGGTTTGAACTCAACGTCGAGTGTCAGCAGCTATTGTCGCTTGATTTTCACCTTACATGGATTTTAAGCCTATCGGCCTGTGCCTCAGCACTACTAGCACCCTCAAATGTGCAGATTCACGTACGTAAGGATTTCAAACAATATTGGGCTTAGGTAATAGAACGGGTGAAAAACTAATATGCATATACAGTACATGCGGAACAGCGAGTCAAAAAATATGGGATCGACATGTTCGTGGTTTGTTTATGTGGCACAACCAATGGATAACTAATATAATTGATCATATTGGAAGGTTATTTATTATTATTTTTTGCAAGTTATGATTGCTAACCTCCAAAAGTTCAAAGTTTTTTTTTTTTTTTTTTTGATTGGAAGAGAGATTTTATTATATCAGAAGAACAATGTACAAAAAGCTACTAGTTGTAGCTAAATAAAGAAGAAATAATCAATAAAAGACAGTTTCCCAGTTAATCACTGTATGAGAGAAATTTGTGTGAATTCTCTTCCCAGCCACAACAGCCCATGATAGGACTAGGACTTTGGCATTGTCACTTAATTCTGAGTCAGTCTTGAAGTTGTAGTCATCGTTGAAAGTATGGCAGTTTTTTTCATTCCATACAGTCCAGATAATTGCTGTAGGTATGAGGTTACATATATCTTTCCCTGAGTTATTGTGGATACAATTGCTCGACCAAGAAACAACAAGAGCATACATTGAATCTGGAAAAACCCATTCCCATTATTTTTTTTGGTGTGAGAGCCATCCAAACATGATACGCAACTTTGCAATGGAGTAGTATATGATCTTGTGTCTCACTGCTGTCACCACAAAGAATAAAGGAATTATACAAATTCATACCTTTTCGATTCAACATCTACAACGAGTTGAGTCTTCCATGAACTGCACACCACATAAGGAAACAAATTTTTGGTGGAATGCAAGCTTGCCAAACAAATTTCCATGGAAAATTATCCACTCCAGCTTCAGCCACCCAAGTTGCATAAAGGATTTAACAGAGTATACACCCAAAGATTCCAAAGCCCATCTTCTTGTATCAAGAAAGTTATCCAGTGCTGGTGGAGAAGAGCCAATAAGAAGGAACAAAGCGACAAGATGGTTAACTTCGGTATTCAGAAGCACTCTTTTGTAGTCGAACTTCCAAGCTCCGGCTTCAGAGATGTGTGCGGCCACACTACCATTTTCTAACATATCCAATTTGTATAGTAAAGGGAACTTTACATCCAAACTAGAGTCACTACCCCACTTCTCATGCCGGAATAAAATATGTAATCCAGAGTGTAGACATAACTTGGAGTTACAAGAGACCCAATAGTTCATTTTCGCAATTGTTTTCCAACAAGAAACACCATGAACCATGTATACTTTACCAGAACCCAATGTGTAAAAGAAGTACCATAGATGATTCTTCTCTACATCAAATCTCCAACACCACTTACCAAGTAATGCTTGATTCATTAACCTCAGATTTAAGACACCCAATCCCCCTCTTTCTTTTGAAGCACAGACTAACTCAAAGTTTATAAGATGCGAAGTAACTGAACCGGACTTATTCTCCCATAAAAACCATCTCATCTTCTTCTCCAGAATGTTAATAATAGAAATTGGAGCTTTATTCATTAACCTCAGATTTAAGACACCCAATCCCCCTCTTTCTTTTGAAGCACAGACTAACTCAAAGTTTATAAGATGCGAAGTAACTGAACCGGACTTATTCTCCCATAAAAACCATCTCATCTTCTTCTCCAGAATGTTAATAATAGAAATTGGAGCTTTCAAAAGAGAGAAGTAATACAAAGGAAGAGAACATAAGATACACTTCAAAAGAGCCAACTTTCCACCTTTAGATAATGGACAATATGTTACAGACACAGTAACGATGATAATGGAAACATATGGATAGTGGTTTAGAGCTTCTCCAATGGCATGTGTGTGGAGATAAATGTCAAAATCCACCTATGATGCACATCCATTTTCTCTAAAATCATTCTCCAACCCGGATGTCATAAATCAATTATGCATGACTTTAGGTAGAAAATGTCAAGGGGAATGTCTAGTTTTCCACATTCCCCTTGACATTGTCTACCATCCTAGTCAGTTTTTTTTAATTAAAAATATTTTTTATTTACTAAAATACAATACATAATCATTTTTAGATCTAATAAAATCTTAAAATTACTAAATATAAAATTTACATTTAATAAGAAAATGATCACAAACAACACAATTGGAGATGAATAACTTTTTTCACCTAAACTTAAGGAAAATTTGGAACAAAGATGTGTTGTTTCTGTTGCCACATAGGAAATACATATAACAACCATTGGAGAAGCTCTTAGTGTAGAAAATAAAATAAATAGGGTTTATTGAGGAACCCATAGACGAAGTGACTTTATACTCTTTTAAACACTTTCAGAACAAATCCTGCAAACTAAAAATTAATCCACTTCTTCAAAGTAGTAGAAGCAAAAAGACTCGGTAACCCCTTTAATGTAGCCACATATAAACGATCTTAATCATTTTTCAATTAGTTTCCTCCCATATTTCATTTATCAGTCTCGCACTTTTTCTTTCTCTTCCTCTTTGCATTTGATCAAAGCCATTTGATAATATAATCTTTAACAAATACCGGAATTCTGCTGACAATCTCCTATAAAATGTGCAATGTAGCCAGAGATTGTTTAATAACGATTATTAGACACGAAAATGGAAACAAATTAACATGAGTCATTTATAATCAATGAATTAATCTTAATAAATCGGCGCAACCCCACGACACATTTAAAAGAGTTGATAAATAACCGATCGGACCACTGCAAAAGCCCTAAGTTAAAAGAGTTGATTACAAAGAAAAAGCAGCGAGTGCTTGATCCGTTTAATCGTTTATTAGTTAAACAGTTAGCACAGAACACTATGCTCTTTGCCAAATTTTATTTTAATAAAATTATCGACTCTTTTAAAATTATAAAAAAAATCAACAACCAATTTTATTTTATTTTAATTCTTTGATAAGAAAGAAAGGAAAAAACTTTAGAATTGCAATTATGTATGAATCATTTGTTTTGGCTATGTCAACTCTACAATAACAACAAAAGACCTAAGCTCCATGGGCAAACAATAGGATACCAGATATTCCTATCCTAGGTACCCGATAGCTGTCGGGTGCACTCAAAAAATTCAGTTCATGGACTCATAGTTGTCGCGTCCCTTACTGCAATCATATACTGATAATCTTAATTATTTTTTGATTAATTTATGCCAATGTTCACTTCATACCTTTTCAGCCCATATGCAATCGCAGATTTAATAATCTATGGATTAGTTTCCGCCAATATTTCGTATCTTATCCAGTCGAGCCACATACAATCACTTTTTTTTTTTCTTTCTCCACTTGCTTCTTCTGTGCATTTAATTCCATAATTTAACCAAAAACTCATTTCTTGAAGTAATGGATTTCCCAATCAATATCTTATAAAAGAACGAGATACAGACAAGCATAATTCTTTAAATACAACTATTAGAGGCAAAAACATTAACTAAGTTTTCCTACCGTAAATAAACATGAATTTGATTAGTCATATACTCTATGTGCGTCTTAAAAATTGGTGTGAACATCACATGGCATATGTACTGTACTCCAGACCAGAACGTTCATATAAGATCAATGCAGACGATTTTGTGAATGACCAAGGTCGAGCATTCTCAAAAAAACTTATTAACTATAGGTACCGTAGGTAGTCAAACAATAGACAAAAAATAAATAATAGAGCTTTTATAGTATCTAAAATGTATAGGAAGTGCCTGATTGAACTGATTGCACTTTATAGAAGTTAGCTTATTAGAGATTTTTCAGAGATATGAGTAGACTTTCACATGGCATATATGGATTTATTAAACTCTGGAATCATATAACGGAAATACAGTGATTTTGTAAATAAACAAAATCGAGCATTCTCAAAAAATCTTATAAACATTAGGTTAAGTAAGTAGCCAAACAATAGACAGAAAAAATAGAGCGATCTTAATAGACTCATTTTCTATAATGTAGCAAGTGCCTAAATTGAACTGATCAGACTTTTATTAGACCTGTTTTTTCTCATATTTTGATGATCACGATTCACGACATGTGCCAAAAAATTCACTCTGTAACAATTCTTCCATCCATTCCATTTTGGTCGTTCTAATATTCCTTTCCCTAGCCACAAGTTAAGAAGAACAGATTTAAAATCAATGAATAATTACCTAAGAAAATCACAATCAAAGTGTACCAAAAAAAAAAACAAAAATTACCCCGTTTTTTCCGCAAAGGAAATCAAGTTTTACACATAACCCTAAAATCTCATAAGTTTAGATTTTGGTAAATATAAACTAGTCGATGGTTAAAGAACTATACATTGGTAAAAGTACATCGAATAATATTCTCAATAAACTGATGATACGATTATTTTTATGGTTATTTTTTTCCTTTATCTCAATTTCGTGAAGTATTACTGTAGTCAATATTTGTTTTTTCTTTTCAACTCAGCGCTACATTTTCCGTGGGTTGAAAATATATTACGAAATGTTTAATGACCAAAACATTTATTTTTTGTTTTGTTGATAAAAAAGAATGAGAATAAATATAAAAGTATGACTGAATGTCCTTACTTTTGAACAATTGAATCTGAGATGATATTTTTTTGTAATTTATATTAAACATGAAAGCAAATTTATAATTTAAAATACAGTACTATGGTTAAATAAGTGTATTGATGATTAGTTGCCGCCAACATCCTAAGCAATTATACTTATAAGTTATAACAATTTTTTTCTAGTTTCATTTTTTTCCATTTTTTTTTAGTCTTCCAAAACCATTTATCCTTTCAAATTTCTCAGGTCAGTGAAATCCATGGATTGCTAACTCATTATATATAAATAAGATATAAGCAGATTTGGACATGAAAATTCCATAGCAAATAAACACTATGGCTACATGTAAAATGAAGTTTTGATTTCATAATTTCATTCCCAATCCATACACTTAAATTTGTGTGAGGTGTGAACTCAACGTCGTGAATCAGCTATTGTCGCGTGAGTTTCACCTTACTGATGGATTTTAGCCTATCGGCCTGTGCCTGTGCCACAGCACTAGCACCTTCAAATGGGGCTTAGGTAATAGCCCAGGTGAAAAATTAGCAGGTAAAATAATGGATCATCCATCCGTCTCGGTTAATGTGCATGTTTATGAGGAAAAGCATGCCAAAAATAGAGAAATATTTTTAAAACATGGTTCTAACTTTTAATGGACGAGTAAAATTAGTATATGTGAAATGGATACCAAAAAAATAATAAGAATGAATATGTATTCATCCTGGCTTAAACTTAAAAAATAGCAAGGATGAAACTGGATGCATCCTAATGTAAATTAAAAAAAAAAAAAAAAAGTATGATGAAAACTGTTTATATCCTAATTGTTTTTACATGCTCGTCCAATTAAACAGTATCAAATTTTACACGTTTTTTTCACCAAAAAGTTGTCGTTATTGGGTTATTTGACCAATTTTGTGGTAAAAAATATGGGTTTAACATGTTCGTGGTTTATTCTTGTGGCACGACCAGTGCATAATGGATTCTTAAATCTTGTTGATCATTTGGAACATTATACAGTATATTAATTTTTTACAGGTTGTGATTGCTAACCTCCGATAACTTTGATTAAGTTCAAAGTTGCCATATGCTATGATCACAGTAATGATGATAATGGAGACATACTCAAAGTGGTTAAGTAAAGAAATAATAAGAAAAGGGTTCTCAGAGGTAACCATAGCCATTAAAGAGACTTAAACTGCCAAAAAAAAAAAAAAAAGAAGCTAACTGGTGGCAAAGTTACATGTAAATCTTTGCCTCCCAGTTGTGGACCAAATCATCAAAATACAAGCCTTCAAAAACTTGATAAGGAAGTCCCCATTGAAAGATAAGAGATTTGGCAGCAATAATTACATCGTTTGGTGCAGAATCTTTGTTGTGGAAAGCCCTTCTATTTCTGTCGATCCATAACGCCCACCAGATCGCGTAAGGGTTAAGTGGCAAAATGCCCCAAAATGAACCTCATAGTTGTGAAAATGCCCCGGACGTTACGCGAAAGATCAAAATGCCCCAAAATGATATCGAAATGCCCCAGTCCGTTACTTTTACATATAATAGTCAAAATGGGGCATTTTAACGCTTTTGACTCGGTCAACTTTGTTATGAAAGGTCTCTTTTTCCCTTCAACATAATTTATGGTTTTAGGGTTCAGGGTTCAGGGCTTAGGATTCAGGGTTTGGGTTCAGGATTTAAGGTTCAGGTGGTGGCGTTAGTGATGGTGGTGGCAGCAGTGGTGGTAGTGGTGGCGGTGGTGGTGGCGGCGGTGGTGGTGGTGGCGGCGGTGGTGGTGGTGGCAGCGGTGGTGGCAGCGGTGGTGATAGTGGTGGCGGTGGTGGCAGCGGTGGTGATAGTGGCGTTGGTGAGGATGGTGGTGGTGGTGGTGGAGGAGGCGTTAGCGGTGGCGGTGGTGTTGGTGTTGGTGGTGGTTGTTCAAGTGGTAGTGGTGGTGGTGGGGATGGTGGTGGTAGGGGTGGAGGTGGTGGTGGTGGTGGCAGCGGTGGTGGTTGGTGGTGGCGACCGTCCAAAACAGTCACCCTTATGTCATCTTATTTGTCAAAAGGGTATAAATGTCATCTTTTCACATGTGTGGACCACATGCTTCTGAATTTGACCACTTAACCATGTCTAACGGCAATTTTAACGGATTGGGGCATTTCGATATCATTTTGGGGCATTTTGATCTTTCGCGTAACGTCCGGGGCATTTTCATAACTATGAGGTCCATTTTGGGGCATTTTACCACTTAACCCATCGCGTAAAGAAGATTGTTCCATATGAAGTTATGGGTTGCATTTTGGATTTTCCTCTTCCATGACTTAATGCAGCCTTCCGTTGTCTCGCACATTGCCAAATCAACTTTACAATATTCAAGAAAGTACGACCACACCTTATATGAGAAGGTACAGTGGAGCGGCACATGATGTATTGTTTCATCCTCAACTCTACACAAAACACATTGCAGATATCTTACTGTAGCTCCTCTTCGAACGAAAACTTAGTTTGACTCGGTCCGTCAAATTTAGTTGAACGAAATCATGTCGAGATGTCATGGAGAAATGAAACGCTGGGATTTTTATAAGGATTTCCCAAAACTAATTATCTCAGTTCACGGCCAGTTTTGTATGTAACATTAAAAAATGCCAAAGTAAAACTCAAATACGTCTCTCGTTCATTTTTAACCCTTTAATCTCCAAAACGTTTGGAAAATATTTTGATTAGTTCCCTCCAACATTACAGATATTTCAATCGGTAACCATATTTTCAGATTTTGTATTCTTTTTTATCATAATGTGCAAGTCTTGGAAACCACCACCATGTTTTTAAAGTCCCTCTAGTCTCGTAAATCGATGCAGTGTTAGCAGATCATATACAAATATGATAGCTAAACGGACCTAGACATAGAAATCCCATGGGACATGGGAAACTAACACTATACAAGAGTTGCATGCCGAAATTTTGATTTCATTATTTCGCACTTAATGTGTACTCATGCACTAAGTATTTTTTTTGTGTGTGTGTGAACTCAACTTGGTGTATCTCTTATTTGCTGTGTGATTTTCACCTTATTGATGGATGTCATGTGTCTGCGAACGCCTATACCTGTGCCACAGCAGTTACACCCTTAGTTTGTGTCTATTTTAGTGTTTGACCAGTTAGTCAACCCGATCGGTATTATGGGAAAACAGTTGGCGCCTTAACATCCTCTATCCTCCGTTTGTCAAATTATTTACACAGTACCCTACGCATCTCAATTAGCAGTGGCCAAATTAACACAGTAAAACAAGAAAAAGAAAAGTCAAGACACCTCAACGCCACATCATCTGTGGGTTTGACGTTAGGTTTGACTTGGTGGGCTGAATAAAATTATTGAACATAAAGAGAGAAATTTGACATAGTTAGGACTAGAACTTGAACTGTAAAATTTGACTCCCGGTCCGTTCAACTACCCAAACACAAATTTAGGACCCAATTTCGAAAACGTGCCAAAATCAACTTCCCAAACATTAATTTGCTCCATACCTTGCAAGCTATACAACAATATCTGAATATCACAACTAAATGTTTTATCCCACACTAGGTTATAATTAAGAAGTTATATATATTCTACCAAAAATAAATTGCTTTAAAGTTTACAAAATTTTTATTTTAAGCAAAACCAAAGTTATAGTAATATCTGGCAGTGGAGAATAAGTGACAATTAATAATAACATACCCACAAAGCTAATAATAAACATTGTAAAAACAAAGAAATCACAAACATTCGTTCTTTATCTAGCTATAGATTCTATAGAATGAGTTGTAAAACCAATACTAATCAACATAGGAAAATGATGGGTATACCTATACTGACTAAGTAGTTAAACTAGACAGTAATCCAAACATGATTCAAATGCCAAAGAGGTAGTATGTGGAGATGAATCTCAACCTAGTCTTTGGGCTTGGATAAATATTTCCATCAGTTTCCTCCAACATTTAACAAATTTTTCAAGTTTCTTTTTCACTGATTGTATACTCGAGAACCCCATTGTTTTGCCAAACTTTTGGACCGCTAAATGCTAACTAATCGTATATAAATAAATGATGTTGTTTCGTATGCATGTGGTAGATAAACATGAAATTCTTATTAGTCATTTCAAATTTAAAGAAGTGTGCCTAATAGCATCTCCAATAGAAGGTGGAAGATTTGTTTTTTTAGTAACACGTGGGATTTTAGACTTTTATTTTAACTAAAGTCATCTCCAACAGTAGGTCCTACAAAATAGGAGGGATGAAGTATTAATTTTGAAGGTTCTCAAGGAATTTTTATCTTGACCTCTTGAATGACGTCCATGTCATATTTTTTATTTTGAATAATTAATTAAAATACAATTAAATGGTTAAGATTTCATCACATAAGGTTTTTTTAAGAGTCAACCCCTATACTATTGGAGATGGTTTATTAGTCATGGGGTCCTATATTTACTAAATGTACAAATCCTCCTAAACAAAGATTTTTTAAAATTTCCACGTAGAATTTTTAACACTCGCTATTGAAAATGCTCTAACAGTATTGATAAAAATTGGAAAAGCCTGAGTACGCTTGTAATGGTAATAATAGTTATGAGCTCAATTAGCACACATTGCTAGACTTTTTTTTTTTTTTTTGCTAGACTGTTGGCTAAACCTAATTTAAGGAAATTCTTTCAAGTCTTCAAACAAAATGATTTATGATTAACAACCAAAGCAATCTCGATTAGCACACATTGCTAGTTCTCCATTATTACTCGCCGTGTTTAAAATTTAGGAATGCTCAAAAAAAATTACTCCCTCCGTCCCACATATATAGGAGGAATTTTGGTTTTTGTTTGTCCCACTAAATAGGCGGACTTTGCTTTCCAAGGTGAACTTTTCCATATATACCCATATTTATTGTACATAGGTAATTGTGTTGGAGATAAGACGAAGGGTAAAAAAAAAAAAAAAATATAAAATTATGAATCCCATGCAATTTTCTTAATATACGAGAATTGTCTCTCTCCGCCTATATATGTGGACGGATAAAGAAATTTAGGAATGCTCAAAAAGAATACAGATGGGGAGGTGAAAGCTTTTCATCAGGGAATTTTCCATCCAAGATCGTCCGCACCCCGATCTATGCTATTCTGAACTGTAAGTGTGATAGTTAGATGACATTTATCAAATGCTTAAATTTCTTTTATCAAGTGTTTCATTACCTAATTACCAGTGGACATTTTCTAATACTGGATAAGCATAGGCACGCCCCTGGAGTCCTGGACGACGTAGTTCTCTATCATGGAATACAAATTATTTTCTTGCAAATCCAAAAATCAGAATGGGAAAATTAGGCGCAGGCCAAAAATAAATAATATTCTCATTGCCAAGCCCACAATTAATTTTAGGTACCAAAGATGAGCACAAACCAAAGACAAAGACGCTAAAAATTTGAGCACAACCCAGCCCAAAGACGTGACTTAGCCAAAGACAAGACAAAGACGTTAGTTAAATGGGACGTCTCGGGGTTTGACTAATTGGCACAGTAGCACAGCACGCGGCACGGATAAGCACGTGGCCCAGCCCAGCACAGCACGTTAAGAAAGCACGTCATAACATGTACAAATACACAATATAACAAGGCATAATACATTACATTTTTTGTGTATTTCACAAAAGAGTCACTATTCTAGCTAGTTTTTAACATTTTATGTTGGCTTATTTATAACAACACATATAATACCTTAATATTTGGAAAATATATTTCAATATCGTTGTTATAATGTCGTCACCTATATTTAACTAGAACATTAATTTGACAATAATCCAATTTTATATTTGATGGGTTATTTCTTTTTATTGAATAAACTTGTTAATTTTACTTGAAATAATTTCAAATGATATGTTGTCTAATTAAATTCTTGTGATAATGTCCGACACTTAATGTATACATTAAGTGATTTCAAATTGTTTATAGCACATGTGCCAACACGGCACAGCACGACACGTTTATTCGTGTGCTGTGCCCGTGGGGTAATGCGGCCGTGCCTAGCTTTTGACTAGTAAAGCACAAAGACGGCACATCACGTTTAAATCGTTGGCACAAAGACAAAGACGACACATGGCACGTGAAGCACGCGACTGTGTGCCGGCCGTGGCCGGGGTAGGCACGTTTACACCTCTAGTGACACCCATAATTATTTCCGTGACACCCATAATTATATGAAATTATTAAAAATGTCTGCATGACGGATTATTCATTCGCATGACGGGTTATGCATCAGGGGTATAATTGGCAACACAACTTGGATATAACATATCTAAAAATCCGCGCCTTGGAATTTTACAAATTTTATATCGTTGGAAATCTTTTTAAGAGAGCTACGCAACGAGTACAAACAACAATATCAAATTTTTGTTTTTCACGAAAAAATCAGAGGTGATCATCATTTTAGGCAAAATTTCGAAAACTGACTACATAACCATTATGCAGCCACCAAAAAAGATGCATAACACATTCTGCAGACCCATAACGAATTATGCAACCATTTTCTCGACTGCATAACAAATTATGCATCGATAACAAGTTATGAAACCATTGTTTTGGTTGATTTTAGTGCGTACATAAAAAAATTGATGCATAATGCAGTATGCATCCATATTTATGGATGCATATCAGGTTATGCATTTATTTTCTCGATGCATAAAAGATTGTGCAACAATTTTCTCGATGCATAATGCATTATGCAGTCATATTTTCGGATGCATAACAGGTTATGCATCCATTTTCACTACTGCATAACATGTTGTGTAGATATTATTGTAGATGCATGACAAGTTATGCAACCTTATTTTTTGTTGGTTTCAATACTAAAAAAAAAAGTAGTTGCATAGCGTGTTATGCAACCGTTTTCTGGACTGCATAACAAGTTATGCAAAAAAAAAAAAAAAAGCTGCAGAACGTGTTATGCAACCAATTTCGAGAATACATAACAAGTTATGCAACAAATTTTGTAAATACATATTTCTTTTAAATGCACGTCACACGCACACCAAACCCATCTATACTTCCATCTCCTTTTCCAAATTTTATTTCTTCAACTAGTTTCGACACATAGCAACACACTCTTTAACGCGCTAGATGATTGGTGTCACCTTCTCATGCCACACAATTGTTTGTCATCCAAAAGTTTGACCATGTACTTGTATACACAGGGATGAAGCAAGAGAAGAGAGAAAGGGAAAGACCAAGAGAGATGTGTATGTATGTATGTATGTGAGAGAGATGATGTCTAAGGGGTTTGTTTGTTTGTTTATCTTTTGTGATCATCAAATTCCTAAAACAAGGAAATGATGTCATACAAACTGGCTTCATTTAATAAGTACTTGTTTCTGTCTCGCAATGGTCCGATCCTACACTTAACATATCTTTTGTGATCATCACTAAGAATGACTTGTCATCAAATTCCTAATACAAGTCATTCTTAGTGATGGTAATCCGAACATCACAGCGAATTCCTCGTACCTAAGCTAACAAATGAAGAAACAGGAAGATCACAAGCTTAAAAAAAAAAAAAAAAGAAAAAAAAAAGAGAATTATGTAACTAGCTGCGCCTTTGAGGCGACTAAAAAGCTGCGCCGAGAGTCCTATCTGTATGGCAACTCCAATCAATCCTCTTTATCTAGCCATGAAAAGATCTTGGAGAGATAACCCTTTAAAACCTCACAAACACCTAAAGCCCTCAAACCTAGTGGTTATACTACAGACTTCAGTTCACAACAATGCCCATATCAGGACTCCAGTTCAAGTCCTGATGAGATCTGCGAACAAATAAGAATTCTTCAACACTCTTTTACTAATGTATTTCGGCACTGAATGCAATCTCAATTGTTGTTCATCAATTTCTTCTTCTATTTCAGAAACAATCTCAAACCCTAACTCACCAGTCACCTACAGCAGCAATGAAACGATTTCTAATCTCTATTTTACTCTCAGATTCAAAAATTCATCAAAAACCCTTCAATTTATCCTCTAATAACCTCCAAATCGCTACAAATTTAGAATCAAAAATTGTTTCTCCCTAATTATTACTTCGATTCCTAATTTTCTCCTCCATGATTCATAATAACATCATCTCCTTCATTGTATATACAACTTCATCAACAAAATCTATTTACCCAATTCTTAAACTCATCTTACAAATTATCAGCAGATAAAGAACATGGAAAGATAAGAAGAAAGAAGAATATAATTTTTCACTAAGAAAACACAACTTTTTTAAAAATGGGTTTGCTAATAATTTTTCACGAAGATATGGGTGCTCCCGTGAACTTTTGGGACGGTGAGTTTGACAGTGGAGAAAATCTAAAAAATGGGTGTGACTGTAGTTTTATCATAATTAACTTTGGAGTTAGATATGTAGCCCAACAAAAATAATTGAAGGTCTAACTGAAAACTAAAGTTATGAGCCTAGTTTTGAAGGCCCGATAAATAATTGGATGATACAGTATGTTCACCAACCAAAACATAAATAATGGAAGTGGACACTTTGATTGTGTATGTATCCATAGGCCTATTTGTTGCTTAATCAACAAACGAATCCTCAAACAAAGCTTCGCTGCAGTATCATATAAACATACTCTAAAAATTAAAGCAGATTCTTATGTTCAAAAGTAAAATTCAAATATATAAAATGATTATATTATACCTTATGCAGCAGGAGTGAGATCACCAATTTCACTCGGTTGAAACACTACATTTGTGTTTCCAAACAAAGCAAAGTTCGGGAGACCAAGGCATAATCGTTTACTTTTTGATTAGTTTAGCAATTGGAGCTATGCTGGCTTGGAGCCGATAAACAAACGAAAAATGTCCAGTTGGCCAGTCACTTAGATTATATCAAGGAAACGACAATATATAGTTACGTCGGCCTACTCACTATGTAAATTTATTGACAAAGAGGGCCTTCAAAATAATGTAAACTGTAATGAAAGCCGTATCTGTCTTGCATCATAGGCTGCATCCAGTGGCATTTGTAATGCAATAGTCACTAATACAAACCATATTTGAAAAATGAACTTGATCAATCAAACAAAAAGAAAATAATAAGAAGAGAAGCAAGTATCAGTAGAGTGTTACTTGTGGTATCCTGTGGACTGTAGAGACATCTTTAACGTATCTGCACAGAACCCTTGGGCACAGTCCATTTCAGTGTCAATATTCATTGTCCAAGTCCTAGAGTGTATACATGGTGAAGGGTGTGCATTGAAGTTGATGTTGTTGTCTGGGTTGCTAAACTAATCTGCTAATGTAATGTAGAAATGTGCATTGATCCGCTTAATCCCTATTCACTTGACTTCGATCCTGCAAAAATGCAAATCTTGAATTAAATAAGGGGAAAATTGGGAATATGTCCCGTTTTCACTAATTCATTTGGGAATCTATCCCATAACGGAAAATATTAAGCAGTATGTCCTAGTGAGAGAAAGAAAACGTTAAGTAGCTAACTATCCACATGCGTGGACATACACATGTGCCAATGTTACGTTTTTATCCTCAATAAGATTAACTTCCGGCATCCCTAACTTGACTAGTCCGACCCGGTTTGCCATGTTCGATATACATCTAATGTTCCAGAGACCTCTTATTTACACCTGCAAGTCTGCAACTCTATTATAAATCAAGGAAATGATGATAACGTTCAATTTTCAATCCAGTAAATAACTGAATCAGCCACATGGAACGATGTTATAAAAATCCCAAAATCTATTATCGAATTCAATCAAGGAAAAGAACCCCCAAATCAAATCAGAATTCGATTTCCCCTCAAAGCCATGGGCCGTTAACTAACTCTTCTCCTTTGACTTTTATTTTGGGTTTGATACAAAAAGGTGGGATGATTCTTCTCCTTTGAATCATTAGCATCGACCCATACTATAGTTTGTTTTTCCATTATTACTACCCATTTATTCCGCTGCAACACACCTTGGTTGGTGAACTCTTTTTTCATGGCGTTTGCTTCAATAATCCATTTTTTTTTTATGGTAATAATCCATTTACCGAAACAACCCAAAATTAATTAAACAACAGAACTTGAAGTTATTAGTATGAAATTAAAACAACTCGTTTTGTATTTTTCATGTTAATGACATTACAGATTTACAAAGATCATATTCTTCTTCTTCCGTTTTTGATGTGTTGATCTGATGGATACTTAAGCTTGCAGATTTAATCTAGAACAAAGAAAACAAACTGAAAAGTTGAAACGTAGCATTTGATCGGATGGATCGTTAAGATTTGCAGATTTAATGATTCGATGTCGCTCGTCAACATACTAAGGGGAAGATACCGATTAGTTTCCACCAAAGTCCCAAAGATTTCCACTTATGACAAATTTTATCTAGCTTATTTTTCATTATTTTATTCTTCCAAAACCATCTATCCTTTTCAGATCTCTCTGATCCGTGAAATCCATGGATTGCTAACTCATTATATACAAATAAGATAGCTAAACAGAGCTAGACATGAAAATTCCATAGCAAATAAACACTACAGCTACAACTAAAATGAAGTTTTGATTTCATCATTTCTACACTAAAATTTGTGTGAGGTGCGAGCTCAATGTCACGTGTCAGCTATTGTCGCGTGATGTTCACCTTACTGATGGATTTTAGCCTATCAGCCAGTACTTGTGCCACGGCATTAAACATGTTCGTGGTTTATTTTTGTGGCACAACCAATGGATATGGATTCTTAAATCTTGTTGATATAGCCTTTTGGATTGCCCATCAAAAGTACTTTTTCGATTTTTAGAAGTTGAAAAATCAGAAATTAGTTTGGCTGTCAAATTTCAAAACAACTTCTAGAAGTAAAAAAATTAGCATTTTGTGAGCAAAATAATTATTCTTCTGACTTCGACTTCTGTCTGGAGCAAGATTTGTATCCAAAAGTTGCTAACCTCCAAAAGTTGAATTTTTTTTCACAACACCGTTGAATTCAAACACGCACTACAAGAAAATGATAGACCGATAACTTTGATTAAGTTTAAAGTTGCAGTATGTTATAGTCACAAAGAAGGCCTATTCCTATGGGTATGGCAAAAAAATGTTGTTTGGCATGCCATGTGGTATGGCAAATGAGTTTCCCCACTATGGTAGATATGCCAAACTTGATTAAAAACATATAGTTAATTGTGTTGGGTGGGACCCTAATGAATAAAAAATATATTTATATTTGTGTGGTGGGGTATTTATAAAAGATTTAGTGATATAATATATTTAGTGGGACCCTTTAAATATAAAATTGTATTAGAATAATGAAAAAGTATGAGAGAATGAGAATTTATATATATATAAAATTACTCGAGATAAAGAGAATATCGTTGGAGATAGAGTCTCTGTAAGCTCAGCAAAACGATAGAATCTCTATCGCTCGATGGAAACTCTGTCTCCTATGCCTATATGCTAGGAATAACATATTGGTATATGTGTTTGGCAGTTTGGCATACCCATAGTGGGTGCATATATGTCAAATATCATGTTTTGGCATGTGCATAGGAAGAGGCCTAATGATGTTAATGGAAACACTGATAGTGGTTAAGTAGAGAAATTATAAGAGATACAGTTTACGGAGGAACCCACACTCAAAGTGGCATTATCCTCGTTTAAACACTTCCTGAACAAATCATGTTAAAGACTATCCCACTTCTTCAAAATAGTAGAAGAAAAAAGACTCTTACAAAAACCTATAAGCCATTAACGCAGCTGCATACAAATGATCTTAGTCATCTTTCAATTAGTTTCCTCCGATATTTCACGGATAATCAGTCTCCATTTGTTTCTTTATGGTTCCTCTTTGCATTTATTCAAAGAATATATAATCTTCAACAAATACTGGAATCCCACTAATAATCTCCAATCAAATGCATTATAGCCAGAGACGGTTTAAATACAATTATTAGACACGAAAATGGAAACAAATTAACATGAGTAACAATCTTAATAAACTGGCGTGACCACGTGACACATTTACCTAAAATCCAGATGATGGGTTGATAAACAACCGATCAGACCGCTGTAAAAGTCCTAAGTTAAAAATCTGTGAAATCGGGGTGACCTCACTAATGGTAATTATATGTGACTGAGCGGGACGGGCCAGATACCTGACCAAGGAAAATTGAAGTCCTGCTATAGGGGTGCAAGAAAGTGAAAATGGGCATGAAAGCTCAAATTTTTGATGTTTTCAAAGAGTTGAACGATGGTTTTCTCTTGTAGTTAAAAGAGTTGATAAGAAAAACAACAACAAATTTTTGATCAGTTTAATCGTTTATGTGCACGGTTAGCACAAAGATCTCTATGCTCTTTGCCAAATTGTATTCTTAATCCAAACATTCCTATCCCACATACAGGATAATTGCTGGGTACAGTCAACAATTTAATTGGTAGACTCATAATAGACGTAGATGATTTTGAGAATAACCAAGGTTGAGCATTCTAAAAAAATCTTATAGACTATATAGGTTATGGAAGTAGTCAAACAATAAATATAAAAAAACTAGAGTCCATAATGTAGCAAGTGCCTGAATTGAACTGATCGTACTTTTCTTAGACCTGTTATGCCTCAATTAGTAAGAGTTGAAGTAATCCTCGTCATTAGACTCGGCATTGCTGTTCAAAATCTTTAGAGATATCCTCGCAATCTGAAATCTGCAATTGTAATTTGCAATGAATATTTTTTTTTTTAACTATATATATGCTAATAGTACTAGAAATCACAGTAAGGGTTGAGGTTGATTGATGAATTACCTTGCATTCTATGCAGCAATATTTATTCAGAAGATCAGCTAAACTATTGTCACACACTTTACAATAAGCACGATTGTCGTTGATTAGGTTAGATCGTTTAACTCTTGCTCTCGGTCGAGTATTCAAAAATATGTCTCTTTCACCATTTAACACATAAGGCTACATATGATCAAAATACACGAATTAATGATGTTTTCCAGAAAAAAATAAAAATAAATCGATTAGAAGATAAGAGTACTGAGATGAAGAACATACTTGAACTTGGGAGCAATCGAAGTAATTTTGCATGTCCTTGATTCGAACCAGGCCATCATAAACATATCTTTTAATTTTAAGACTTCGATGAAGAGAATGTGGCGAAGAAGAAGAAACACAATGCTGGCAAATAGGTTTACGACAATCAATACAAAATAAATTTACGTCGTTTTTTCTCATATTTTGATGATCAAGACATGCGCCGAAAAATTCACTCTGTAACAATTCTTTCATCCATTCTTCCATTGTTCGTTGTAATACTCTTTTTTCCTAGCCACAAATTAAGAAGACCAGATTTAAAATCAACGAATTACATGAGGAAATCATAATCAAAGTACTAAACAGAAAAAAAATTAAAAAAAACTAGAAATTTACCGTGTGTTCTCCGCTATGGAATTCAAAAAAATTCACCTAACCCTAACACCTTTTAATTTTAGGTTTTGGTAAACAATAAACTAGCCAATGGTCTAGAACTATATATTTGGTAAAATAATACGCGTATTTTTAGGATTATCTTCTTTCCTTTTATTCCTTAGCGAAACCAAAAATAATCTACTTTCCTTTTCTTAATTTTTAGAGGTATTCGAAGTAAGAATGTTGTTTATTTTTGCCAATGTTATTTTTGCCGATGGTAAAGTCATTTAAACTCATTATTTTAAGTTCGAAACTCCTGGGGTGAGGGTGGACTTTTGATTATTTCTTTTCCTAGCTAGCTTTTACTTTGACAAGTTTTTAATTTTACTTTGACTGGTTTTTACTATATCTATAGAGGCTGCCATTGTTGAGTCAAAAATTAGTGCCTTCCACTGAGCTACTACTATTCCCTCCATGGCTGGTTATCATCTCAATGATGTAATATCCAACTGGAGGGATTTATTTTTTGTTCCTCCTTAATCTGTTCTCTTTGTTTTTGGTTTTTCTCTTTCTTTTTTTGCCCCTGTTTGCCGTCTTTTTTTTTTCTTAATATAATTTTCTTAATATGTTCTCCAGGAGGTCCCAGGTTCGAGTCCCCAATGGCGTAATATTGCAAGAATTAACATGGAAGGTAGTGTTAATTTGCCACCCTTATGACACAATCTCGCCCCCTCCCGCCGTTTCGGCTCCCTTTGGCAAGGTTCCCCATGAGGCCCGCTGGTAGACTAGCACATCAACCTGTTCAATTAATGTAATAGTATGTCGTTGGAGCTTAGCTTGTTAGGCTACCAACTAGTTTCATGTAATAATATTAAATAATTATTTTATTTATCGAGCAAAAAAAAAAAAAAAATGTTAAGGGGACATGCGATTACTTGTATCGGGTCTTGGACTAGAGATGACAATGGTATGGGGCAGGGACCTTGAATTCCATCCCCTACCCCGTTCAAAAAACCAAAACCCATCCCCTACCCTTTTCCCATAAAAATGGAGCGGGGACGGGTATGGTCCCTATAGGGGATGGGTTTCCCATGGGTTACCATAACATTACAATAAATATTTAAAATTTTGTAAATAATAATAATTATAATGGTTCAAACAATGATACTAACCTAAGCAGTGCATTTTGAAATTTTAAGTTTATAATAACCAACTAAAACTGAAAAAAATGAAACAAATTGATCCACAATTAAATACTATGGTTCATTTTACTTCTTAGTTCCGCATTATTAACTATCTTCCTCCATGTTAATCATCTTATCATGATCTTCTTCGTTATCAATCGAAAAAGAAGATGCTAAAACTTGAGTCCCTCAAATGACAGTGGAACAACCATGATCAAATTTTCAAAAAATCTAAAATATCAAGCATATGCTCGACAATCGACATCACAACAAATTTCATATTCTAGCTTTGCCATCATAAAGAACACCACTAAGTACCACCACTCTTATGTATCTAATATGCTATGCTAAGACTGATAACAAACTTCCACTAATCTCACCTCGAGGGCAGAAAACTAAGAGTGAAAAAGAATGGTCACATCATATGATATGTGTTTGCTTATCTGACTTGTCCAATTCGCACCAAAACATCAAATCGATGAAGTTTTTGTTGTTGTTGAAGTAGCAACCATGGTCTTTCTTCGGCATGGAGAGTATAAGAAGGATTTTTCAAAGAATATATGAATGTTGATCGCTTGGATGATAAATGCTAATAAAACGAAATATCCTTTGATTAACACAATTTCTTTACTCCCTCCGTTACTTTTTAATAGGCTGGTTTGGTTTTTTGGGAAAATTAAGGAAATTAAGAAAACTAATCATTGAAAATGGTCCTCATGACACTTGTCAATAAAAGAAGTGAATTGAAATGGTCCCCATGACACTTGTCAGCAAAAGAAGTAAAGTGAAATGGCCCACATGACACTTGTCATCAAAAGAAGTTAAGAGAAAAGTGGTCCCTAAAAACTAAAGTAACATTTGACTTTCCCAATTAGGAAACCAGCATTTTTTTGTAACATTTATTTATAGAAACCAGCCTATTAAAAAGTAACGGAGGGAGTATTAACAAAATATCGCTTGGACTACAGATATCCATATCCATGTTCCCGATTTCCTTACGGACAATTTTCCTTTTGTAATGAATTAATTGATTTAGGACACGATTTCCTAATTAAACATGGTTTAGGTTAGAAATCCGGGCAAGAGTCGTGCTGTCACGCGGATGCGCACGGGACAGCGAAAATGAACTCGCATCTTATGACCATAGGATGTGCTATTGGCGAGATTCGTAAACACGGATCCGGATTTGATGTAATTCTTTTCTTCCTAGAATATCTAATTTATCTTTCAAGTCCCTGTAACATGTAATTTGAGAACCCATATTCAAGTTCATAAATCAAAGGTAAACTCTTAAACACAAAAACAATCACTGGAATTCAAACTCATCAACCTGATTCTCTCGTATCTCAACCAATAATTCATAAACTATAAGTATATGGAGCTAAGTTGGAATCCTAGTTAATGCCATAAAATTTATACCAAAAATTAAACTAATCAAATTGAAGAAGAAGCAGAGACAGAGACAGACAATATGAAAATCAAAGGAACGAAGGGGTTCATCGGAGAAGGCCTCTTCTGAGTAGGATGAAGTTATTGCAAGTGATTTTATTAATGAATTTCATATTGTATGAAACAAGTAAGTAACCTGAAAATAATACAATGATGGATATCTTAGTTTCAAAAGTGGATCAGTGGGTTTTGATAAAAATGGTTGGAATGTTTCGTAAATTTTCAAAACAATGGTTGGGTTCAGTTTGCTTCTTGCAATATCAAATCATTTTGGGTAAACTTTTTATTATGATCAGAACTGTTTATTTTAGTTGAATTAATGCAGCTGATAATCGTTTTATAATCATGGGGATCAATATTCAAATCGAGATTTTCTTCTGATGTAGTTTCTGATAAATTGAAATCAACCTTTAGCTTCTAGAATCACGAATCCAAAACTGCATCTGAAATTGAATGGAGGAATTCTTTCTGTATATGATTGATATTTGGTTTGGAGGACTGAGAACAAAATAGATATAAAAATTAAGGTTGCTTTAGAGAATAAAATATAGATAGAATAATATTTTTTTTATTAAATTCCGGATCTCCAGCTGTCATGTAAATCCAATGGTAACCAGACGCGAGTTCATTTGAGCTATCACGCGGCTGCGCGCACGATAGCAGGACTCATCCGGGCAATAGATGATTTCCTAATTTTATACACGATTTTTATAATTATAAATATTTTTTATTTTTTTGACGGAAGTATTGTCCACCTAAGACGGTGTTACTGATATACAGTTAAATAATTGGTGTAAACACGGTGTAACAAAGGTTTAAACTCTAGCGGAGGTGTTGTCTACCTACTTTTTTGTCGATGGTGTTACTAACAACCACTTAAATATTTCATGTAAACAAAGTGTAACCCAAATTTTAATGTTCCGGACAATAGAGTTTCGCCAAGTGTCCTCAGCATAGCTTCTGCATTAGAAAACACCTATTTCGGCCAATAGGAAGCGAGGGTTTCATCACCCTTCAACATGGGAGCTTATTTTGTCAAGGCCTTTAAAGAGGAAGATTATTGACTCTTTTAAAATAACATAAAATCTTGTTATAAACGGCGGTTCATTATATAAATGCCCACTTTATTGGAACCTATTACTTGGGAACTAAGTCTGTAAACTTCATAAATAGAGTCCTAAGTCTTTGCATTTCACATACACATTAGTAAATTTCTCGCTCTCTTCTTCCCCTATATTTTGCATCTCCTTTTCTATTTACAGGACAACCAAAATATTTTTTAATTTTCTTTGATAAGAAAGTAAAGAGAAATAAAGGAAAAATACTATAAAAAAACACCTAAGCTCCATGAGCACACAAGTGAAAAGTTTATCGCCACCTAGGATTTTAGGAGAATTCCCTTTTCCCTCGTTGGAGATGGTCTTACAAGTGATTTAAATACAATAACTAGAAAAATGGTTGCGAAGTTTTCCTACCTTAGATAAATATGAATTTGATTAGTCATGTATTTCCTGTGCATTTTAAATCTTAATAAAATTGGTGTGACTAGGGATGGTACTGGGTGGCTTACCTAGGCTGTAGCCCCCCAGAATATGGTAGAAGTCCATTATTGCTAGCGTAATCGTAAGGGAAAAAAAATAGCCCCAGGTCAAAATTATATTTAGCCAACTAGTTGAAACGTGAGTCATTATACTGCAATTGCAAGTCACGTTAATTAACTCCCTCCCTGTACAAACAACAAAGAAAACAAGTTTTTTTTTGGGCTTTTTAATAATGTGGCCATGTTTTTATAATATATTTCAGAAAATGGCCGTTATTTTGAATGTTTCTATAAAGTTGCCGAAATTGACATTTCCGTTACGTTTTTTTGAAAAAAACAGGTAATGGCAGTTAAATAGAAACGTGGCAGTTATCTTAGTTGGTAAATGTCATTTAAACCTCAATGAGTCACCGGGTTCAGTGTTATGATCCGTTTTCGAGTTAACTCGGTGGCTCATCCAAGTGAATAAAACGAAGATTACATCGATCAACAACTCGAACTCCATATTTCATCAATTATGAACCCCAGGTTCAACTAAAGTACCTTAAAATTTAACTTAAGAGCATAATGTAAATCTCCGCAAAACATGGTGTTTGTACAATGAAAAATAAAGAACAAATGTATGAAAACGCCATTATCATCTTCCTCTCATCGCTTCTATTGTCAGCAATTAACATTCAACCATTCTTTTATCTTCTCCTGTATCTCTCGGTCTCATCCAATTCACCTAATTCTAACAACTGCCTCAAGTCATATCTGATTCAGTACATTTTTCCTTTTCACAAAACTTGCACAATTTTTAGCTGCTAGTTCAATCCAACTGCAACCATCAATAATCAATCTCAATTTTACATTTGCATAAAATCCCCAAATTCATCAATCAAAAAAAAAAAAAAAAAAAAAAAAAAAAAAACACTTAACCGAAAACAAGATCAACATCAGAAATAATTTTACTCTCACTAGACAAAACCAATTCTTATGATTACAGTATTTCAACAAAATTTTCAAGAACCCTAACTTTTTAATCCCAAAAAAAAAAGAATGAATTCATGAAATTGAACCTTATTGCTGCCTACCCATATCTTTAGTTATCGTAATTAAGTGATTACACACATTAATTTGAAGAATCCTTAATTTTTTGTGACAGTGAGAAAATGATTTACTTTCAAAAACTTACCAATCACATGGAGCAACTTGAACTGCTCGTGAACAGCTCGTATGATGTATGATTTAGCTCTGAATCCATCCTCCTGAGTCTCCCAAATCAGTTTTCCCTAAAGACATAATACCACCACCTCCACCTATGATTTCAAAAACCTCTAAACAACAGAAGTTTAGGGCAAGCACCACGACGAGTCTTCATTTTACGGTGTCGTTAACAATTGAAGTTTATAAAACAAATACAACCTTCCTACTCATAAGAGGACTCTCAAAAAATCTCATGGTCATCCAACTTCTCGCAGCCCACCGAGATCGAAGAATATAAGGTGACAGAAAGAAGGAGATAAAGAGTTGGGGAAGACGAAGTCCAGTAATGTTTATACACTTTACGATTTTGTAAGGACATAGTAGTAATTTCGTCTACAATAATTGACTAAGTCTACTTGGTTGACCATTTTGGTAGGCCCGGATGAAAAACCTAACAGAAAGGCCACTTTATAAAAGAGCTAAAAAATTTGGCCGGTTTATTAAATATATGGTAGGAAGCTGGACACTTTGTTAATTTGCCCTTTTTTTTTCTTTAATCTTTCGTTTCTTTCAATTTGATAGGTTAAAATTTGGAATCTCAAACACCCAAGCTCTGTGTTGATTGTTGGCGCCGGTTAATTTTCTCGCAACCACAAGCCAATATCACTATCTGATTGTTATCTTGGGTTTACTCTTGGGTTCACTTTATTTTGGTGTAAAATTTGATTTTCTTTTCATCTAGGATTATATGGACCTGAGTAGGGGTGTAAATTGGGTTGTGCCAGCACGAGCACAACCCAGCACAGCACGCTAAAATATGAGCCCAGCCTAGTCCAGCACGTGATTTTGCCCAGCACGGCACAACACGTTAGTTTCGTGGGCTGTGCTAGGTTAGCCTAATCGGCACAGTAGCACAGCACAGCACGCGGTACGGATAAGCACGTGGCCCATCCGAGCACAACTCGTTAAGAAAGAACGTCATAACATGCACAGGTATACCATATAACAAGGCATAATACATCACATTTTGTATATATTACAAAAGAGTCACTATTCTCGCTAGTTTTTGACATTTTATGTTGGCTTATTTTTATAACAACATATAATAACTAAATATTTGGAAAATATATTTCAATATCGTTGTTATAATGTTGTTACCTATATTTGACTAGAATATTGATTTATATGGCAATGATCCAATTTTATACTGGGCTATTTCTTTTTATTGAATAAAATTGTTAATTTTACTTGAAATAATTTCAAATGATATGTTGTCTATTTAAATTCTGGTGATAATGTCCTACTTAATATATACATTAAGTGATTTCAAATTGTTTATAGCACGTGTGCCAGCACGACACAACACGGCACAACACATTTATTCGTGTGTTGTCCTCGTGGGATGTGTTGTTCCTTGCTTTTAACTAGTAAAGCACAACACGTTTCAATCGTTGGCACAACACGGCACGGCACATGGTACGTGAAGCACGCGATTTCGTGTGCCGGGCTGTGCCAGGCCGCACGTTTTACACCTTTAGGCCTGAGAATTGAATTAGTATTTGTAATTGGATCATGATCATTGCTACAAGAGCCATGCTAGGTGGTCTTCCATTCTCAATGGAATTGTATTTATTTTCGATTCTTATTTTGTTACGATAATTAGGGTTAGCTTTGAATTTTCAGTTGGGTACATGGTATTCTTTTTCAACTAAATTTTATTCGTTTTCAGTTTTTATTTTTTATTTTTATTTTTTATTTTTTTTTTGGAATTAGCGTTAACTTTGAATTTTAAATTAAGACCAGGGAATTGTAATGGGTGTATATCTTTGAATTTTCAGGCTATAATGAGCCAAATGTTCAGTGCTTAAAAAAAAGAAGAATAGATTCATTTTTCTTACCATTGAAAAGTATTTCTTCTTCTTTATCGTCTAATATTGATAATTTTGTGCCAATTGAAGCAGTGCCAAATTCTCATAGGGTTGACAGTGGAAATAATAATGTTGAATGAGTACAAGATATAGAAGGCGATGAAGCTAATGATGCAAGAGTTGAAAAATAAATAAATTAGCCCACCCGGACATAAAATCCTAGTTTCGTCGCCGGGTGTGACCTTCACATGGCATATCATATGTTTTAAACTCCAAACCGATAAGTAAAATGCAGACGAGTTAGTAAATAACCAAGGTCGAGAATTATCAATTTTTTTACATAACTAGTATAAGTTATGTAGTAGTCAAACAATCGACAAAAAATAAATAAAAATAATAATAATAGAGCATCTTATTAGATGTCGCTTCTATTATAATAATAGATAAATTCTGAAGCGCAGAAGTGGTCCTCGTCATTAGAGTCGGCATTGTTGTTCAAAATCATCAGAGATGGTTATAATGTAATGGAAAATCTTTACTATAATCCTAGCAATGACAATGCTTTCAGATTACAACCCAATATAGTCAGGGTCAACCTAGAAGTATGGGTCTCAAAATTGACATATTGCTCTTACAATGATATGTTCAACTGCAAAAGCTGGAATTGTTCTAACTTTGTGTGATCATACAGGAATTATCAGAGAAGCTAAAGGGATGCATGCAGATTATGAAACCAGAGAAGATCTGGAAAAAGCTGATAGGAATGTATGCAGAAGCTCGACAACAGAATGGAGTGGCCATATATTAACTTTCAGAAGTGATTCTCAGCCAACCCTTTTGCTGCTGATAGGAATGTATGCAGCAGCTCGCCAGCAGAGATACAAAATTAGTGAAGACTTTGGAAATATAACAAAGTTTCATATAAATTTTTTAGTTCAGGATTTTATTCTAGTTATGAGAACAAATATCATTTGGGCGTCTCATTTGGCCAAGTTCTGTGTAACAAATATGCAATAGGGCATGTTTGGAAAGATATAAACCTTTGGGCTATCCTAACCTATTTAAACATTAAAAACTATAATGAAGATGTAATGGAGTACCAAAACTCTTCTTATGGAGGATATGGACCTTTTCTAGCAATAATACGAGGATTTCCAAAAAAAAAAAAAAATCATCAGAGATGTCCTCACAATCTGAAATCTGTAATTTAATTTACGATGAATAATATTTTTTTAACTGCTTGCAGCTTGCTAATAGTAGAAATCACAATAAGGGTTAAGATAGATTGATAAATTACCTTGCATCGTATGCAGCAATATTTATTCGGATGATCAGTTAAACTTCTACCACACCGTTTACAATAAGCACCATCCTTATATCGTTTAAATATTGGTCCTGATAGAGTATTCAAAAATATGACTCTTGCACCAGATAACAGATCGTCTAAATAAGATCAAAATCCATGAATTAGCGATTTTGTCCAACAAATTAAAAAGAAAAGAGACAAATAGAAACTGAGATGAAGAAGGGATTTTACCTAAAAGTGTGACTGAAAAGTGGGTTTATTCCAAAACTATGACCAATTTGAAATTTCTTCTAAAAGTGTGACCATGACCGGTCAACGGGCATGTATGCCCTAATCTTTTACAGAAATACCGGATTTTGTCCTCAGATGTGTACATATCGGGTAAGGATGTGTACACATTGAGTAAGGATGTGTACACATTGGGTCAGGATGTGCACACATTGGGCACTGATACCCACCATGAATAGTGTCTGATGTGTAGATATTATATGTAGACATCCAGAATCTAGGCATAATCATATGTTGGATAAATGTAGACATCCATGTTTCGATGTGTAGACATCGGACACTATTCATAAAATATGTGGACATCAAACTATAAATATGTGGACATCAGCTATGATGTGTGGACATCGGCTATGAGTATGTGGACATCAAGCTATCGATGTGTAGACATCGGGCTATAAAGGGTACTTTGGGTATTAGGTAAAGTCAGTCACACTTTTGGAAGAATTTTCAAATCAGTCACATTTTTGGAAGAAATGCACATTTCAGTCACAGTTTCGGGTATTTCCTCGATGAAGAACATACTTGAATTTCGGAGCAGCTGAAGTAATTTTGCATATCATCGATCCGAACCAGCGCATACATCCACAGACATATTTTTTAATTTCAAGACTTCGATGAATAAAATGCGGCGACAAAGAAGAAATACAATGCTGGCAAGTAGGTTTACGACCATCAATACAAAATAAATTTACTTCGTTTTTTCTCATATTTTGATGATCAAGACATGTGCCGAAAAATTCACTCTGTAACAATTCTTTCATCCATTCTTCCATTTTGTTCGTTTTGATAGTCTTTTTCCTTAGCCACGAATCAAGAAGAACAGATTTAAATCAATGAATAATTACCAAAGAAAATCACGATCAAACTATACAAAAAATAAAATAAAATAATTAAACAAATATTTACCGTGTTTTCTCTGCTAAGAGCATCTCCAATAGAGGGTGAAAATTTTATTTTTTTTTATGACACATAGGATTTTAGACCCTCATTTACATAAAATGCATCTCCAACAGTGGGTCCTATTGAGTAGGTAGGGTGTCAAAATAAATACGAAGGTCTTAGTGAAAGTCTTATTTAGACCTTGACAATGACCTCTATGTCATCTTTTTAATTATTTTAAATTTTTATCTTTAAGTAAATGGTTTTCCCTATTGGCCACCCACACTTTTCCTATTTGCCACTCTCATAAATTACCACCCCTACTTATCCTAATTGCCACCCATATAATTTTAAAAATATCCTAAATGACACTCATTGACTTGTTATTTACCCCAACAACCAAACCATCCCAATAGGTAATAAAAACAAAAACCCTAAGTCACGTAATATTTCTTCTTGCTCTCCACACCCATCGACCATATTCTTCTACTTCATCTCCACATACTACCATCATCTTTCACCCGTTTTTTGTTATTTAATTAATTAAACAACCTTAAAAAAAAGAAATTGAACACTAAAAGTAGGTTTTATATCGTGTGAACATATATATTCCACTAAAGGATTTGTTAATGGAGATCATTTGTTAATGGAGATCATGCGTCAACAGTTTGTGATCGTCAATTTCTAGACGATTACAATCATTGGGGACCGACGTAGGACGATTACAGATATCCTTCCTCTTTAGAGTTCTTAATTATGTAATCTCGAATTCAATTCATTAATAAATTAAGTACTTTCATAATTTATCAACACATTAAGAATTACCATCAACGCAAATAAATAAATTGAATACTTTTATTGGTTTTGATACATTTAAACAAAACTCTAACCTAGGGTTAATGGCTTTTTAATGAAAGGGGATTAATAACCAGAAGAACGAAAATGGTTTTTTCAATGAAAAGATAAATTAATGAAGAAGAAAAGTGATAGATGCAGTCAAATTTAATTTGACTTTTTAGGTGGTAAATAGGATAAAATAGAATTGAAAAACTAAATTACTTTAATATTTTAGGGGAGGTGGTAAATAGGAAAAGTATGGGTGGCAAATAGGCGAAACCAAATAAATTTTTCTAAACCGAAAACAAAAATTGAATCAATTTAATCATTATCCAAAAATAACAAATCTTGGAAATATGAACCCCACCATTGGAGATAGTTCATGAGCAAAGCATTACTATTTTTGCCACAAACAAATCTCCCCATAAATAAGGATCTAAATAAAAATTACTCGTAGAATTTTTAGCACCCACTAAGGAAATCAAGTTCTTTACATAACCCAGAAATCTTATAAGTTTAGATTTTAGTAAATTAAACTAGCCAATGGTTAACTATATATTTGGAAAATATAAACTATATATTTCGTTAAGATTCTCAATATACTAATGATACGGTTATTTTTAGGGTTATCTTCTTCTTCTTTTTCCCCTAATTTTGTGAAGTATTCAATATTTTGTTTGTTTTTATTTTGATTAGTTTTTACTATTAAGATTATAGGATGAACATTAAGAGAAAAACCTAACTCTTTTTTTTCCGCGAAACTCAATGGAGAGAGAAATTTTTTAAGAACAAAATTAAACAAGAAAAACGACAAATGGAGAAATGTCATATACACATTCATATTCTCATTAAATATTCTCATTGTTTTATTATGCATCGAGTGCATGATAGTAAGACTCAAAGATTTAGAGCAATTCTGATAATAATGTTGCAGAAAGAATTATATTCCGCCAAAAATAAATTGATCAAAGGAGTAGGCTTTAACGACTAACTAAGTGAGTTATTACTTTCTTGTACCGGTAGAACTACAATTCCTGGGTCAATTAGTTCAATTAGTTTTCTCCAACATTCCATCGGTAACAACTTTTTCTCTCCTGTTTTTCACAATTTTTGAACTTGGAAACCATATTCTTTTGCCAGATTTATCTATAGCTGGCTTCAAGATGGATTGCCAATAATAATCACATAGAGATAAGACACGAATATCTTATAAGAAACGATGACATGTCAGATGAAGTTTCTCATATGGGGAACAAACATGAAGTTTGTATTAGTCGTATCAAAAATGTGTCTAACAACGTTGATGAAAGTGGCGCGAGCTTCGCATGCATGGCACAAATTGTAAAAGTTGGGTTGTTCAATGGTAATATTATGAGCACAATTAGCACACGTTATAACTGTTCGCCAAACCTTACTTCAAATTCTTATAAATTTCTGATCATACAAAATGTTCAACAGTAAAATTCAAAATTAAAAAAAAAAAAAAAAAAAAATCAAAAGAGAAAGTAATAACACCTACATTAAACATGTGGAGTTCCACAGTTGTGCGTTATTACTCCACGTGTTTAAAATGAGAAAAACAAAAGGAATATATAGATCAACATTTGGGGAGATCAGACGGGGGAGGTGGAAGTTTCTGATTAGGGAGTTTTCCATCCAAGACAATCCATGCCATTTTCAAACCCCATGATGTGTGAACCTCCAAATGACAATGCATAAACCATACACCTGGATTATCAGCCAAGAATCGAATCGAAACCCAACCACCAGCTGGCACACCGACCCTGTTCCATTCAACTGGATCGACAAGATTGAATTTGGCAGGGTCCTTGTTGGAATCAAAATGACCAAGTCCACTGCCAACAATATAGAAGTTGAAACCATGGAGATGTAAAGGGTGATTTTCTGCACCAAGAATGCCGGTATCTTGCATCACCAGCTCCACTTCGGTACCACTACTTTTCTACCATGGTTCACTAATGTGTTATTAGGTGCGGTGCCGATGTAGTTGAAAGGAAAAACTAGATTACTAGGGAAATCTGTTGTGTATACACCCTTTGATTGGTTAAAGAAATGGGCATATAGTAATGCAGTGGTTGGCATTGTGAAAGATACATTGTTTACTGAAGCTGCAAATTTGGTTGTATTAGTTGGTCCTTTTATACATTGTATTTGTATGCATCAGAATCGACTCAACTAATGTCATTTCTTATTTCTATAAAACTAACGAACATATTAGCTGGTCTGCTTGCTCCATTCTAGATCACTGTCTAGTTAACAATATCGACTTTTCTAGGTTTGAGTATAACCAAAATGACTTAAATTCATCTGATGACAAAGTAGCTAAATACAGTAGAAGGCAGGGTGTGACAGGTTTTTGGGAAGTTGATTTTCCTCGATTCCTGAACCAAAATTTGTAATCCTTCTGTTTTAACTACAGTATGAATACTAGTCTCAACTCGATAACAGTCGTGACGTGAATGCTAAGGTATGAACCCAGTTCCGAAGGCCTACCTAGGTAATTAGACAAGTTCTTGACTCTTTTAATATAACATAAATTGAATTTTTGATTTTCTTTGATAAGAAAGTAAGGAGAAAGAAAGGAAAAAACACAATAAAACACACCTAAGCTCCATGAGCACACAAAGGAATACCAAACTCCCCTATCGAACGTACCATATTACTTGTTGGGTGCACTCAACAATTTAGCTCATAAACTCATAGTTGTCTTGAAAATAGATCATAACATAGGCCTCGCCAATAATGTTTTTCTTTATCAAGGCTAGGACGCATATTCTTCAACTCAATCAACGATTACTTGTAGTAGACTCATAACTGCTATTTCCTGAGAGAATGTAAAACTATTTGGAAGTGATGAAAACAACAACAGGGATTCATGACATTTCTAAGCTATAATCACTTCTTGATTGCAAAATACTTGTTAAAGCAAAAGCAAGTATATAACAAAAGCATAAACAAGCATATTTAACTTGAGTATTTAACTATAATCAGCCAAGTGCATTGAACTTGTTAGGCTTTAATACTTCAGTGTCCAGATACACCATACCTCAAAAAATTCAAGTCCATCCTTCACCGCAGTCGTATACTAATAAAAATAGTTATTTTTTTTTGTGACAAAACTAATAATAATTACTTTTTCATCGTTTAGGGGTTGCTATTCAGAGAGGAGTTGGGGCTCAGCTTGTCGCTAGGCTACCAACCAAAAGCTCTGTGTAATTTCTTCATATGTAATAAATAAAAATAAAAATGATAAATACTAATAATAATAATATTAATTATCTTTTGATTTTTTCTCTAAAATTTTAAATTTAATTTGGAATTATACTTTTACAATTTGGTTGGCATCCGAGCGACTAGCTGGGCACCAATCCCTTTTTAAATAGCAACCCCCAATCTATGAAAAATAAAACTATCCAGACCACTACCAGCATCATGACTGACTAAACAATTCTTCAAATGCTTGAAACTTCGTGAGCTGGGATGTGCTGGGCCGACACATTTTACATCTCTAATTGGGTATGCCTATAAAAACTAGTATGCCTCAGAACAGTATTCAATTTTAGGTCAGAATTAACTTTTAAAGGTTTTATTGTAGCGCAACAAAAATAATTGAAGTATTGAAGGCCTGCCTATTTAACGGAGATTCTTGATATTACAGAATGTTCAACAAGACCAAAACATTTTCGTACTTTTGTTGATAAGAAAGAATACAAATAACCCTGAAACTACATCCATACTTTTGAACAATTCAATCCTCGACAACATTTTGTTGAATTCACATACCTTTTTGGTACTATGGTTGATTAAGTATATTGATTAGTTTCCGCCAACATCCTAAGCATTTCCGCTCATAACAATTTTTCTCTGGTTTCTTTATCAATATTGTTTTTAATCATGCAAAACCATTTGTATATTTATCTAAATATGTGTTGGAAAGCTTTTTGCTTTAACTATGTTCATCAATATTATATTTGACGAGTTTAGCTAATAGTTTGTGTGAGACAGCTATTGTCATCCTAAGGATGTTTCAGATGTTTCAGTGATTGAATCGAGAATTTACAACAATTAACTCATTATATATACATAAGATTGCTAAACAGACCTAGACATGAAAATTCCGTAGGAAATAAACACTATAGCTACATGTGAACTGAAATGAAGTTTTGATTTTCATAATTTTACACTCTGCAATCCGTACTGTAAAATTTGCGTGAGGTGTGAACTCAACATCGTGCGTCAGCCCCTATTGTCGCGTGATTTTCACCTTACCGATGGATTTTGCCATTTTGGCCTATCGGCCTGTGCCTCAGCACTGTTACCCTCAAATGTGCAACTTTACGGAAGGATTTCAAACAATACCGGTGAAAAATCATCCATCAGTCATGCGAACTAAAGACTATCCCACTTCTTTAGAAGAAAAAAGACTATTACCGAAACCAGTAACCCAATGATACAGCCGCATACAAACGGTTTTAATCACCTTTCAATTAGTTTCCTCCCATATTTCATTTATCAGTCTCCAATTTTTTCTTTCTGCTTCCTCTTTGCATTTGATTAAAGAATATAATCTTTAACAAATATTGGAATTCGACTAACAATCTCCAATAAAAAGTGCAGTATATCCAGAGATTAAAATGGCTTATCTTACGATCTTAATAAATTGGCGTGACCCCGTGGCAGATGTACCTAAACTCCCGATAATACAAAAGGGTTTATAAATAACCGATCAGACCTCTATACAAATTGTGAAATCGGAAGTGGCCTGACTAATGATAATATTAACTGGTGACTGATTGGAAGAAGAGACATTAAATTCTTCCGTCCTTCCATTTATTGGTTTTTTCTTGTAGTCAAAAGAGTTATTATAAAAAGGGAAAAAAAAAAAAAAAAGCTTGCTTGATCTCTTTAATCGTTTATGAGCACAATTATACTGTTTCTTGTAGTCAACTATACTGTTTTGCAAATTTTAACTCTTGAAACTTTTAAAATTGCAAAAAATTCAACAACCAAAACAAGTATTGATTTTCTTTGAAAATAAAAACAGGAAAAAAAAAAAAAACACTATAAAATTCCGATTATATACAAATCCTTTGCTTTGACTATGTTAACTCTATAATGGCAAAGCTCAAGGGCCCTAAGCTTAATGGGCAAACAACAAGACTCCAGACATTCCTATCCAATATACTAGATGATTGTTGGGTGGATTTAACAGTTTAGTTCGTAAACTCATAGTTGTTGCCTCCTCCACCACATTCATATGCTAAAAATCATACTTATTTGTTTCCGCCAATATTTCATTTCTTTTTTATTTCTCCACATGCTTCTTCTCTGCAAGAACTCATTTCTTGAAATAATAGGTCTCCACTAATCTTTTATCAAAAAAAGAGTTATAGACAGGCATACAAGTGCTCTAAATACAATTACCAGACACGAAAATGGTATCAAAGTTTTCCTATTGTAGTCATATATGTGCGTCTTAAATCTTAGCAAAAATGGTGTGACCATCACATGTCATATGTATTATACTCCAGAACGTTCATATAAGATAACCGCAGACTATTTTGTGAATTACCAAGGTCGAGCATTCTCAAGAAATCTTATAAGTTATAGGTAATGTAAGTTCAAGTAGTCAAAAAAACAGTAGACAGAAAAAATAGAGCGATCTTATTAGACTCCTTTCTATAATGTACCAAGTGTTTGATTGAAGTGATCGTACTTTTATTAGACCTGTTATGCCTCGATTTGTAATCCTCGTCATTAGAGTCGACATTGTTGTTCAAAATCTTTAGAGATATCCTCACAATCTGAAATCTGCAATTGTAATTTACAATGAATAATTTTGTTAACTACTACTCCTATTTGCTAATAGTAGAAATCATAAGGGTTCAGGTTGCTTGATGAATTTACCTTGCATTCTATGCAGCAATATTTACTCCAGTGATCAGTTAAACTTCTATCACACACTTTACAATAAGCGCCATTGTGGTTGATTAGGTTAGATCGTCTAACTATTGGTCCTGGTCGAGTACGCAAAAATAAGACACTTTTACCACCTAACAAATGAGGCTACATATGATCAAAATACACGAATTAATGATGTTTTCCAGCAAAAAAATAAAAAGAAATCAATTAGAAGATAAGAATACTGAGATGAAGAACGTACTTGAACTTGGGAGCAATCGAAGTAATTGTGCATCTCATGGATCCGAACCAAACCTCCATAAACATATTTTCTAATTTTAAGCCTTCGATGAAGAGAATGTAGCGCAAAAGAAGAAACACAATGCTGGCAAATAGGTTTACGACAATCAATACAAAATAAATTTACTTCGTTTTTTCTCGTATTTTGATGATCAAGACAAGTGCCGAAATATTCACTCTGTAACAATTCTTTCATCCATTCTTCCATTTTGTTCGTTTTGATAGTCTTTTTCCTTAGCCACGAATTAAAAAGAACAGATTAAAAATCAACGAATTACCTGAGAAAATCATAATCAAAGTACAGTATACATAAAAAAAAAAAAAAATTACCTTGTGTTCTCCGCAAAGGAAATCAAAAATCACATAACCCTAAAAACTTTTAATTTTAGGTTTTGGTGAAAATAAACTAGCCAATGGTCTAGAACTATATATTTGGTAAAATAAGTAAATAAGATTATCAATACACTGGAGATACGGTTATTTTTAGGATTATCTTCTACTTTTTCTTACTTTTTTTTTTTTTTTGAAGCATTAGTAGTCAATATTTTGTTTTTACTTTGACTATTCCGAAGGTAGGATGAAGAATAGAAAATCTAAGAGCATCTCTAAGAGAGAGGGGGTGAATCTTGGTTTTTTATTAACACATAGGATGTTACACTCTCGTTTGGTATAAATCCATCTCCAACAGTAGGATCCTATAAATTTGGAGGGACCAATTACTAAATACGAAGGTGTTCAAGAAAGTGTTATCTACACCTCTGTTCCACCTAGACGTCATATTTTACACTATTTTTCTTAAAAAATTATCTACTGTTGGAGATGGTTTTTTAAATATGAGGTCCTATATTTACTCTATGTTTAGACCCCATAAATAAAAGGACTAAATTAAAAAGCCATATAGTATTTTTTGCACCTTTTGTTGGAGATGCTCTAAGTATATCTAACAGGTCAGCTGAGTTTATAATGAATGCACTTGTGCCAGCAGTTTATTATTATAGAACAGCACTACAATTGCAGTGGAGTTACATATGTCATGTAAAAAGTGATATAATTCAAACATGATTCAAACACTAAACAAGAAATATTTCCGAAGATAAATCCATGCTGGAAGAATCGGTTGAACTATAATAGTTTAAATAAATATTTTGATTAGTTTCCTCCGATATTCCATCAATAACAAGACTTTCTACTTTCTTTTTCACTAGTTTTAGACTTGGACACCACATTCTTTTGCCACATTTATCTAGTTTCAAAATGGATGGATTGCTAACTGATCGTATATAAATTAGAGATGATGTTCTTATAAGAAGAAATAATTACATGTCGACTGAAGCTTTATATATGACGGACAAACATGAATTTTCGATTATGTCATATAGTAAATGTGGGTCTAACAATGTCGCTGAAAGTGGTGTGAGCATCACATGGCACAAATTGCAAAGTGGACAAATGATTATGAACTCCATTCCCACAAATTGCCAGACTGTTTGCCAAATCTTACTTAAGAAAATTCCAATAAATCTCTGATCATACAAAATATTCAACAACCAAAACAATCAAACAAAACAATTGAAAAAAGAAAAAAAACAAACAATAACACCTACAGTAAACACATGGAGTTACACAGTTCTGCGTTATTACTCCACATGTTTAAATTATTTACCCAGTGGTCAGCATTTGGGGAGATCAGACGGGGGAGGTGGAAGTTTCTGGTTAGGGAGTTTCCCATCCAAGACGATCCATGCCATCTTCAAACCCCATGATGTGTGAACCTCCAAATGACAATGCATAAACCATACACCTGGATTATCAGCTAAGAATCGAATCGCAACCCAACCGCCAGCTGGCACACCGACCGTGTTCCGTTCAACTGGATCGACAAGATTGAATTTGGCAGGGTCCTTGTTGGAATCAAAATTACCAAATCCACTGCCAACAATATAGAAGTTGAAACCATGGAGATGTAAAGGGTGACTTTCTGCACCAAGAATGCTGGTATCTTGCAGCACTAGCTCCACTTCGGTGTTATAAGGAAGTACTACTACTTTTGTACCATGGCTAACTAATGTGTTATTTGGCGCGGTGCCGGTGTAGTTGAAAGGAAAAACTGGGTTACTAGGGAAATCAGTGGTGTATACTCCCTTCGATTGGTTAAAGAAATGGGCTTGTAGTAATGCAGTGGTTGGCATTGTGAAAGATACATTGTTCATCGAAGCTGCAAATTTGGTTGTATTAGTTGGTCCTTGGCAAATTTGATTCTTTGGACACGGGTTAGTACCCAAACCGACCGTGAAGAAAAATCGTCTGTTGATTTTTTTAGGGACATTAGCTGGGAAGCGAGTAGAGGCTAGACTACGAAGTTTGTTGGAAAATTTGGTTGCAAAAGATGTGTCATTGATTTCAGGAAGAGTTGGTCTAAAAACGGGAAATGATTTTGTATTGGAAGTAGTCTTGTTTTTCTTGGATGTGGGATGTTCATATTCAAGAATTGCAGCGGTTGTGGTATTGTCGAAGGTACCTGGGCCTGTCGCATAAGGTCTAGCTTCCATGAGGAAAATGGCATTAGGGAAATGAGGTTTTGTCTTGAGAAGTACATTAGTTGTTTGCCCTGGAGTAATGAGGAGTGTTTCCGTGGTGAGCGGCTTTATATAAGACGCATCAACGTCAACGATAGTGAGAGTATGATTAGCAATGCTGAAGAAGAGTTCATCATTGAGCGCAGCATTGATAAGACGCAAAAGATATGTCTTTCCCGGTTTCACCTTCAATCTGAATGTATCTGCAACAGGATTCACAATAACTTCAATCTTAAATTTACGTAAGAATTTCAAGTATAACTAGCCGCAGCGAATTAAGTTGGCATACCTTGAGCAGAGCAGTTGTACAAGGGTCCAGGAAGTCCATTAAAGGTGTAGGCATCAGAAACATTAGGACCTCCTCCAGTCCTCATAGCCTGGTTTGCAATTGCTTCAGTGTCTGTGTTAAACCACTCTCCTGAAAATTATACAAACAAAATGAAAACCTTAAATCCATGATAGTTTGATGAATATGAATCTGTGACTCAAAATTGAGTTAATTGGCTTGATAATTTACCAAACATGATGGGTACGGCTTCCAAGTCGGGTTTGGGAAATGGGTAAGGAACGTTTCGCTTGGGTAGTATAACAATGGGTCCATATAAAGTTGACCTTAACCATGAGACATGAGCATGCCACCAAAGGGTTCCTCTTTGCCCAACAATTGTGAAATTGTAAACATAACTCTGTCCTGTCTGTATAGGACATTGAGTCACATATGCAGGTCCATCTGCCCATCCGCTTCGAAGCTGACGAATTCCATGCCTGTAAATGTATCAATAAATCTTTAGTCACTAATACTGGTTCTGCTCGTAATTGAAGCTTAGCGTTATAGCTGAAGGTACGTACCAATGAATGGTGATATTGTCTTTGACATGGTTAACCACTTTAACAACGACACGATCACCTTCCTGGCGATAATTCTTGGTCCTGGAAACTGTCCATTTACTGTCACAATAGTCTTAGTGTGACATAACCTTGTCACCTTCTGCAACTTAATCTGCACAGACGAAAACAAGTACAATCTGTAACTACACATTCATTAAGGACAATAATCATACAAATGAAACGTAAAGCTTTATATGCTGAACTAATGCAAACGGTCACATACATCGAACTGGTAGCGTCTAGTGACGCTTGATGAAGCTGCATGGTTCTTCGCTATTACGAGCTCAGGCGAAAACCAAAGAAAACTTATCAAAACAAGGAGCAAAGTTGCAGCTTTAGTAGTTTCCATTGCAAGTATGTTGATAAAAAAAAAAAAAAAAAGTGTTTTTGAGCTCAATGAACTGCAGTATGAGCACTACTATTAAGTCTCACTTTAGAGCTAGATATTTAGAAAGGTACTTGATATGGAGAATCATGAAAAAGCTTGAGATATATATAATGAGTTGAACTGAAAATTGTTTGGTTGGTTAGGTGAATATTGTTATGGTTTGAAAAGGCAGAAGAGACTAGAGATCAAATCGGTGCCAAGTAGCTAACTGGTTTCTTCAAATGAACATTTTAGTTAAGATGCCACTTTCAAGGGTCCATATCCTCTAGACAATATCTAACTTTAGAGTGTTGCAAAGTTAATATCACATTTAATCATTTTAACTTTACAATTCTGACTTTCTTTTGCTCATTTTAAAAGCTATATTTTTCCTTAAAACACCTTTTCGATATAATTTCATTTTTGCTCGGGGAAAATGTTTTTTTTTTATTTATTTCTGGTACCTTTCTCTTGTGATGATTTGATCAAACACCAATTTTCTAGTTAATTTTTTTTTTTTTTTTTTTTTTATCATTTTCAACAAAGATATTATATTGGTTGTTGCTGATGTTAAGTTTAGTTATCTTTGTTTCAAAATGATAACGATGGTTTGTTAATTGTTATTTGTTGTTCAAGTTTAGCTTGCCTACTAATTAACTAGTAATTTTAATTATTATTCTTGTTGTTGTGATATTATTTTCAAATCAAAGTTGGCATCAGATTCTACTGCCTCTGATTGTAACTACAAGAGATGGTGACGATACAATATTCACGGCCACAGAACATTCATGCATGTAGAAAATTCCACGTCCCCTGGACTATATTAAAAATGTTCACTGCACTAGTCTTTGACATCCAATTCTCTTGCACCTAGTTCCTTCATGCTGAGTTAGATGACCTGTTGGATGGACAACCCATCAGGGTGAATATTGGATAATTCAGCGCTCAGCTTGGATACACGAGAATTGGGTGCCACACACGGCCTTCACGACGGGACCCTCAAATGTTTGTATTTTGCTGGAACAAGGTGAGAAAAATAGTGATTTTTTTTTGGGACAAAGGTCGACTAAAAAGTTGTTGTTGTTGTTGGTACATTTCACTTTCATCTAAATCTAACTTGGCATATCTTCTTGTCTATACGAGTGATAGATATGCATGCATCTCTATTCTCCATGGATAGATGCTAGCTCCACCACATCAATATAGGGCAGTTAAGGTATGGATGAAACTCATCCTGCACTCCTACAAGTTGAGCTTTCCCCATCACCATACCAATAAAAGAGTTTGTTTTTTTTGCTTAGTCTTATCATCACGTACTCGTGATCAACACTCCTACTGTATTTTATTGCTTGGAAAAAATAATTGAGAACCTGTCCTTCAAAGACTGTCTTCAAATCTAGACCTGATAGTTTTATTTTGTAGGCCAAACAAATAAGCTGTAAAGTTGTATGTGTACCAACAAATAGCAACATAATTATACTCTTTTCAGCGCCTTTTAAACGTTTCAATGATTCAAATTTAACATGTAACAATATAACATGTGAAATTTGTCCTAACATGATATATGTTAAAGGTACGACTACTGATTGTCACGACTGGATCAACAGCTGGTTTATGTCGACGGAGAATAAGGCTGCACATGGGCGGGTATAAGCTCAAACCAACCTCGTACCCACAGGTTGCGGGTTTTTTTTTCATAACCAACCCCGCACCCATAAATAGCGGGCGGGTTTTGTTACCCACCCGCTGCGGGTAGGCGGTTTGGGTTTAAACCCGCTTAAACCCGCAATAATTAGATATAATCCAAAAATTAGATATACCGATCGGGAGGAGGAGGAGTTCGCTATAATCTATTTGCACCACATTGAAATTTCAAGATTACAATCCATGGAGTCCGCTTTAATATATTTCATGACGCGTGCGACTAATTATAGTGATAGCAAATCGAATACGCTTCGTTTTATTTTTGATGGTAAAGAAACCTCGAACGTTAAGAAGGCCCGGCTCTTAAATTGGCACCTCTGTGGATATGTTCACACACAAGACACCAACAACCATTGAAAACGTGAAGTCTCTCGGAGAAAGGGACAAAAGAGGTGGTCTAGGGAGCGAGCTGAACTTCTCAAGGCCAGTGAAGGATTAACTGTAATCAACGGTGTATATTGAGCGGGTTTTCGGGCGGGTATGGGCGGGTATGACCTAAAACCAACCTCGCACCCTTTGACAGCGGGTTTTTTTTAACCAACCCCGCACCCACAACAAAGCGGGTATGGGCAAAAAACCCACAGGTTTAACGGGTACGGGCGGGTATGGGTATCGTGGGTGGGTCTTGTGCAGCCCTAACGGAGAAGGATGGTTCAGAGATGAGTTGGGCTGAGTGGACACAACATTGAATTGAGTGGACACAACATTATGGCGACTTTTCAGTGGGCAACGGAATTGAGTGGACACAACACTGAATTCATGTGCGATTCGGAACCGGTCCTGCTGCTGCTAATTGGAATGTATGCCAAAGCAAAAATCGAAAGATTCAAGAACAACAACATTTTTGGAAACTCAACCACTAAGCTTTTTAATTTCAAAGCAATGTCATTTATATTAGTGAACAGACTTCAAAACGCTCTAACCGTAAATATTTCAGTTTTATGTAACAAATCTATTATTCTAAGTAGCTGGAAAAATGATAGTTTAGTCCAACTGATTAGTCATCTCAACATGAGAGAAGACATAATCTCTGAATTGTATAAGCCTTACACTTCTGGTTAGAAGTGTCAGATGTATTTTCTTCTCTATTTTCGTATATAAAAAAAAAAAAAAAAATTAGTACTAGTCCATGGAAGGTAGGTTCCACGTAAAGTAAAGTCTAAACCATGGAACGAGAGATTTATATAATTGTTGATGGTTGTTGCAACAAAGAAAAATTGTAGATATTTCTTCTCTAATATAATAGTAAAATAGTCAGGTGATAGTAATAATAACGGCCTTATATTTAGGATATTTTTAATGTCTCATTGTAGATGCTCTTAACCTGACTAGTGACAGTATATGCAATTTATGAGAGAAAACAGAAGATTAATTTTATTTCTTGAAGAACAAACACAATTGAATACAGAAAAACAACAATATTACAAAACACAAACTCACTCTTTCACCAATGGAAACAATGGGAAAATTTAAGTTAAAATTGTTAAATTGAAATTAGAAAGAATCGTATATTCTTTGCTGCAGCCGATTTTGTTAGCCAAATGATGAAAAGCTTAACATTTGGGAAGATCAGAAGGTGGAGGTATTAGCTTCTGATTAGGGAGTTTCCCATCTTGTACAACCCAAGCCATTCTCAAACCCCATGTTGTGTGGACTTCTAAATGGCAATGCATAAACCATACACCTGTGTTGACACCAAAATGAAGAGAAATATTAGTATAGGAACCAGAATGGAAAAGCGATAACCGGTAGTTATAATTTGTGCAATTGAATGTACCTGGATTGTCAGCAAGGAATCGAATGGCGACCCAACCACCAGATGGAACAGAAACTGTGTTACGTTCAACAGGATCGACAAGATTATAATTTTGAGGGTCGGTATTAGGATTGTAGTTTCCAAACCCTTGGCCTACGACGTAGAAATTGTATCCATGAAGATGCAGTGGATGGCTTTCAGCACCCAAAATACTTGTATCTTGCAATATCACCTCCACGCTTGTGTTAAATGGGAGCATCACAACTTTGCTGCCAGTACTAACCATGGTGTTATTAGGTGGGTTGCCAGTGTAGTTGAATTGTTTTGGTGGGTTTATAGGAAAATCGGTCGTGTACACGCCGTTAGATTGGCCGAAGTAGTGAGCTTGCAGAAGAGCCGTGGTTGGAAGTACGAAAGAGATATTATTCACAGCGGCTGTGAACCTCGTTCCGTTGGGTCCTTGACAAGTTTGGTTTTTGGCGCATGGTTGGGTACCTAAACCAACCGTGAAAAAGAATCTCTTCTGTACAGTCTTTGGGACGTTACAGGGGAATTGCGTATTCGCAAGGCTACGGAATTTCTTGGCGAAGTTGGTGGCAGCTATGGTATCATTGAGAGCAGGGAGAATAGGCCTGAAGAGTTGCAGTTTCTTGATGGAATTTGATGAAGTGAGTAGTGGTGAATGATATTCAAGGAATCCAGCGGTTGTGGTATTGTCGAAGGTTCCAAGGCCTGTGACATATGGTCTAGCCTCCATGAGATAGGTGGCTTTGGGGTCTTGAGACTTGGTTGTGAGGAGAACATTAGTTGTTTGACCTGGTGTGATGAGAATTGTATCGGTTTTGAATGGTTTAATGTACACAGCGTCGGCGTCAACAATGGTGAATGTGTGATTGGCGATGCTGAAAAAGAGGTCGTCGTTGAGTGCAGCATTGATCAAACGTACAAGATATGTCTTTCCTGGTTCAACTTTCAACCTCAATGTATCTGTCAAATCACACAACCATATTTAAGAATAATCAAAACTTGAGCAAAATTCTAGTGATGTTTGTTTATCTGGTGTATATACCTTTATCTGAGCAATTATAATGAGGACCGGGGAACCCATTCATGGTGTAGGCATCAGAGACATTAGGACCTCCTCCGGTCAAAACAGCCTGGTTAACAATTGCTTCAGTATCGGCATTGAACCACTCGCCTGGAATTTGAAGCCACCATTCATGAATATATACTCAGATAGAATACATATGCTAAGAGACTAATTAGTTTGGGTATACATACCGAAAATGACAGGGGGAAGCTCCTTGTAGGGTTTGACGAAGGGGTATGGAACGTTGCGCTTGGGGAGGATGATGATAGGACCATATAAGGTAGACCTCAGCCATGAAATATGGGCATGGTACCATAAAGTTCCTCTCTGAGCAGTAATGGTGAAATTGTAAACATATGTTTGGCCTGTCTGAATAGGGCACTGAGTAACATAAGCAGGACCATCTGCCCATCCAGTCCTTAGTTGTCGAATACCATGCCAATGAAGTGTGATATTGTTCTGAACATGATTCACCACCTTAATCACCAAACGGTCGCCTTCTCTTGCTACAATTCTTGGCCCTGGAAATTGTCCATTTACCGTCACAATGCTCTTCGTGTGGCATAAACGTGTTACGTTCTGCATCTTAATCTGCAAAAACACCAAGTGAAACATATACTACTCAAATCTTACAAACAAATACTACTCAAAGAAATTAATTAGTTGATGCAAATAAGTTACGTACATCGAATTTGTAATGCCTGGTTATGCCTCCTTGTTCTTGAGCAAGTACATTCGCGGGGAAAAGAAAGAAAACATTCGCCAAAAAGATGAAAACTCCCATGAAAACTAATGCTGAACCCATTTCTATACCTAGCTATAGATCTCTTCTGATCTCTTAATCAGTTATAGAATACCAAATGTAAGAGATCGAGTTAGCTATATAGATTGGTAATGACTATATCATGTTTGTGAAGAGTTGGTTCATTTATATAGAAAATGAAAGAATTAAATTAAGTTTTGAAAAACAGAAATTCTTTGTGGTTGATTGATGTGATTGTAATTAGGTGTTAACCTCGGAATGTTAGTCATACAAGTAAGAATGTTGGTGTGGCTGAACTTTGGAGTGCTGCTAAAGTGATGAACGTATATATTTATTAATTAGAGAATATCTTTGTCATCATCTATCTATCTGTTAACCTCATCTATCAAGTTTTGTGGAGAGAAATTTCCTTGCAGCAGCCTGTCATGACATGGTGAGATAGATGTTGTTGTAACCAAATTATTTTTCACTTAACGTCTAAGTATATATGTAAAATCCATCGAACCATAAGTCGTCAAGAACAACTAACTCTTATTAGCTTATTTAATTAACCATGCATGAATGTTTTGTTCATTAGCCAAATGACATGCGCATCTTGCATGAAGGCAACCTAGCTAGCTAGCCAATTATTGACAAGTGGGAAAAATTGCACGTACTTGTCATTACCTGGTTCTGTCTATGATTACATTTACCGGTAATGTAGAGTGCTTGAACCAACAGTAATTAGTCAGTATTTTCATATTGTTTCTAGAAACATGATAATTAATAATTAGTTTTAGTAACCATCTTATTCGTTGATTAAGATTAGTGAAGCAGCAGTGGTAATAAGTCCATATACATTTATGGACCTAACCAAATACAAAAGAGAAAATAAAGACATGATACCCAACTTTTTCTAGATAAAAAAAACCCAAATGCTTTTGAATGAAGAAAACAAATATTTACGATAGATTGAAAATGGTAGTTCGTTTTCAGATTCTCAACACATAAAAGATCGAGCTTCACAATTGTTTGCTGTTCATCCTTTCACCGCTTATTCTGGAGTTCCCTGCTTAAAGATCACCCCTGTCCTCAGTGGCGAATCCAGGATTTCAAGATAGGGGTAGCAAACAGAATAATATGGTAGCCAAAAAAAATTCTCATTGCATATAATAGATTGTATATTACAATGCAGTGGCGGAACTCGAAAATAAGGGTGGGGTGGCTTGAAAACTAATTGGATTTGGTGGGGGTGGCTTAAGCCTATATTTAGGCTTGATTTTTTTTTTTGTTGCCAAACTCAAAACCATGGTGAAATTGTGATTTTTTTGGACTTTAAGCCAGCCCAAAGTCTATTTACAGTTCCGCCCCTGTTACAATGGCTACTAGCCTTTAATACCAAATAATATCCACAAAACACCCAAAAAAATGCCTTATATACAATTACCGAAAAACGTTGTATATGAGCTAGGCTCTCGCCTAGGCACCCAAAGGGGAGCCTAGCAATAAAACGCCCCAAGGAGAAACCATATGAGCAAATTCTTTTTTTTTACTTAATTTTTTTCTGGGCGCCTAACGCCCAATAGAACATAGCAATGCCTGCGACACGTACTAAAAAATGAAGGTACTTGTTGTGGACGGTGAGTGATTGAAGATGAAGGCAATTCTATTTCTGTGTTCTCTTTCTCTTGGTTACAGTTACAAACCTCTCAATTCCTAAGGAAAATGGACATAACCGTGTAATTCGAAAATCTACCAAAAAAAATTAAAATCATATTGGCTGGATTCAGCTCAGTTCTCTACCAAAACAAAAAAAAAACAAAAAAAACAAAAAAAATGAAAGAATTTGCATAAGGAAAAGCAAACGCAATTCACATTTTAATAAGCAATGAATTATTTAGCATATGATCTGTAACATATATGATACAAATGCTAGAATCCAGGTAGCAGCATCATTATATAAAACAAGAGATAATAAGTACAATTACATATTGTTGTTAGTGGAATTACGGAAAACATTATCAAAAAGAAAAACAAATCTAAAACTACATATGTGCTGTTACTGTTTATTGATCAATGTGCAAAGCCACTTTTGTTCTACTTCTGTAAGGAAGAGGAGATGAGATATTCGAGTTTTTGTGTGGCTTCTCGGAACCAGAAAAGAGAAAAGCTGAAAAGGAATTCGTTGTCCAAGTTGGGCTTAGGGGCGCAAATAATTCTATGGGCTAGGATAACTTAGGCTTTTAGTGGATATTTTTGGAAGCAAGGGGTCGCAACTGCACACCCTTGCTTCACGGTGGCTCCGCCACTGCCTGTCCTTGTTGTTAGTCGTATTATGGTTCAACTAATAGATAAAATGAATTATATAATCTTTGCCATTTTCTATCCGAGTCTTTTTCTGTGAAAAAGAGCTGTTAACATACGTGTGCTCTGCCCTAACAAGTGAAAGGCAACCCAAGATCTCCAACTTCTTTTTGAAGCTGGACTTTTCAGATCATGATACTTCCAATTTTTCATGTACCTATCACGCGAATGACCGACATGCACTTATACACGCATAAGCTTTCCTTGGTTGAAAACAAGATCTCTAACTTGTTATTCAAGCTGAATTTCTCAGATCATAACCAATGATATCTAGTTGTCCTTTTTCGAGTACCTACTACTCTCAATGATTCCTCATTCCATCACCAATATGCGGGCATATAGTCGGTCTACAATGTTGTCCTCTAAGCATCCATGTATAGAAAATCAACAGGCAATCGACTGTTGATAGTATTCCGACTACCGGCGTAAGTAAGATCGTACACCGACCACCGGCGTTAAAAATGAGAGAGTTACGTCCTTAACCAACCGGCGTCAAGTAATTGATCTTATTCCGACCACCGCATGAGGGGCGCGAATGTTTTTGGTGTGGGTCCCGCAGGAGTTGCCCACAAATTCCCACTTCTGACTTCTTTAGACGTGGAAGGGAGCATTGTTAACGGGACCCACCATGAATTTGACCAAGTCAATACTGGATTTAAATGTTATGGACCGGAAAACATTTGTTCTCATGGACCTATTTGGTACAAGCCCGAGAGTTAGGCGCAGGGCCGAAAATTTTCTGTTCACATCGGTGAGACATATTACAAGTGTATTATGCTGTTACAGTAAAATAATAGGAAAAAAAAAGGAAGAGGCAAGAAGAGAAGGATTTCTATTGATTAATAAAGTATCCTTTATATACATGTAAAGAGAAACCTTAGGCTTCTAGTTGGGCCGCATACCCATGGGCCGCAGGCTCTACAAAACTCCCTCTTGTGTGGTCCAATAGAACTCTGTTTGTAGTGCTTCACGTATAGTGCTTCAAATGTAGGTCTTCAAATGTCATCCTCTTCTTGATGACTTGTGCCGAAATCAATCGTCTCATTAAAACTTTGACAAGAAAAAACCCAGTGGGATAAAACCTTGGTAAAACTCTTCACATGTAGTATTTCACATGTTGTCACGTACTTTACATGTAGTTCATCACATGCAATACGATTTTCAAAGATCGACGAGTCTAAGTTAATTACCTCGTTAAAACTTCGTCAGGAAAACCCAGAGAGACAAAACCTGAACTAAATAAAAAGAGTACAATATTAAGCAAACTTAGAACATAGATGGACTCAAATATGTTGCCTCATTAAAACCTTGACAAGGAAAACCCAGCGGGATAAAACCTTGACGAAAGGAAAAGAGTACAACGTGATAAATGCAAGTAAAGGTGATCTATTGCAGATGATCACTTTGATCTGTTGAAGTTGACTAGTTGCTTCACAACTCTTAAGGCGTAAAAATCCTCGTGGAAAGACAATAACCTTAGCTTGGAAATTATATTCCCGGTGTTTGTTGTTGTCTCATTAAAAACCTTGCCGAGTAACAAAACCTCGTGGGATAAAGCAACCTCGGTGAAGGAAAATATTTCAACGCACCATTAGATGCTCCCCCTGATATCAGATAATTTTTATTAGTCTAATGCATTCAAAGGGAGTATATCACACTTTACTTTGGTGACTAGAATGTTTATAAGACCATTGTTGATTATGGAAGTTATGTTGCTTAAGAGAATATCGCGTTTCATTTCTTTGATTCAGATATTTTCAATAATATCAACGTGATTTCTATGTCTTCAACGTTCAACATACTTGATGTTTTTAGTGTTGTCTCGCTAAAAACCTTGTCGAGTAACAAAACCCTTTGGGAAAACTATTCTCGATCGAAGGGAAAAAAGTACAACACAGCTTCAATTTCGAAGTAAAGTATGTCGACATCATATTCGTGGATCCTCCCCCTGATGTCAGCATATCTCCTTAATTACTTTCAGAGTTGTTCCAGACAGTTTCTTTAGTCATGTACTTTTCGAAACTGAATATCGGTAATGACTTAGAAAATAGTCTATCATATCTCCCCTTGATTACTTTCATTGGAGAAGAGATTATTGTTCCTTCATAATCACCAACCTTTGGATTGCATTTCCTTTAGCATTCATTTTTATGTCTTTGCTGGGATAAAACAAACTCATGTCAATGGTTACTTTTAAGTACATGATTACATTCACTGTACCATTCCAATGACGTTGCGTTGGCGCTGAGCTATATCTAGCTAACAAGTTCCATGAGGATGTAAAATGTAATCGAGTATATCAACATATGTAGCTACAATTCCAAATCAGGAACTTTCTTGTGAATACGCAAGGAAAAATAACTTACTTGTCTATCCCCTCCAAATCAAATAGCCACTTCGACGGGTATACCGGACCACATCCGCCTGATTGCTTCTACTATCTGTTAATGCATTCTGTGGTTTAGAGTTAATTACTTGATTTGGGCAACAAAACTTTTGTAAATATCTTCTATCTCTTGATTCTTTTAGAGATACGTAACAACCACATATGTATGATGCATGTCAAGTCCTTTTGAAATTACCAAGCTAAGGCTAAGTGTTATTGGGTGCTAATCTAGCAGCTAGATTGGCAATCCAGTCAGCTAGGACAACCACCTAAGTCTTATGGGAGTGCTAATCTAGCAGCTAGATTAGCAGTCCACGTCAGCTGGGACCACTGCCCAGCGATGAACCATTCAGCGCCTAGCGATGAACGGTTCAACGCTTTAAATCTCAGTCGTCACATCAAAAAGTAAATCGCCAAGCGTTGAACCATTCCGCGAAAAGGTAGTTTTCTCAGCGTTGAATCATTCATCGAAAATATCTAGCTGCTAGTTTACATGCTAGCAACTGGTAGGAGAGAAAACTAGTGTTAACATTTTTACCACACTTTTTTTTTGAATTGCAACACTTAAGTGCTAATCTAGCACCTTCAATCGAACCCATAAGACTTAGCCTAACTGAGTAGCCGAACACTATGAAGTTCATTACAAAACAATTCCAAGGCTTTGTGAGAAACCTCGCGGCACAAGTCGAGTCTTTATACTTTAAAACTTCTTTCTTCTCATTATGCTTTATGACAAATTAATGGTGTATGTCCAATAGGCTTTACACTTAGTTGGTTAGCACTACCACACCAAATACCTGTATATTTGTCAAAGAACCAAGTTCTACCTGGATTGTATAGGCCAAATATGCTATTCGTTGACATTAAGCAACAAGGAGCACGATTCGATCTCATCTTTCTCTATTTCCTTAAGCAAGTATATATGAAATTATCATCAATATGCTCGCATGATCTTTCCATTGACTCGTGTGCATTATCATAATCCACTTGGGATGTCATTATTTTCTGGAATCATTAAACTTCGGAGCGTCCCCCGGTTTGATTCATGGACATATTCAGAGACAATCTTATGAGATGATTTCTGATGATATAAGTAAGTTGTGCAATCCTCACCTACTTCCTTTCTAGGTGAGGATTGATCGAACCAAGTGGTCTCTCCAACTTCCTCTATGGAACCACGGCCTCAACCACACTTCCACTAAGTGTAGTTGCAACACCTTAGTCTATGGTGTATATCCCTTATTGAGGATTTGTAACCTTGCAGGTAGGTTTGCAGCTGGTATGTGTGATCTCATCACTTTAGCGACATCAATGTACATTCTGAAAATCGATTATTCTTTCACTTCACATTTACATTTGTAGAGTACAAGAATCAATATGAGACACAGTGGGAACACACCACGACAATTCCTGTCATTCCCTTAGAAAATACTTTTTCTTATCGCCCCATAACGACGGGAAGACTGTCTCATTAAAGTGATAACCCGCAAATCTAGCGGGTTGAGATCTCCTGCCAAAGGTTTTAAAATGCTGATAATTGTTGGAAATTCTTGTCCAACATAACCACTTAATCATTTCGATAACCCATCATAGTACGATGTGGAGTCGTAAGGGCACATATATAGTGCAACCAAAAATGCGTACACAAAATGTCAGGATTTATATCCAGTTACCAACTGGTACTCAAAGAATGGTTGGCCAATTGTGGGTCTAAAACGAATAAGTGAAGATGCGTGTAATATTGCATATTCCCAAAGCATTTAAAGGTAGGTTTGTATGCATAACCATGCATTAGGAACCATATGTAACCTTTGATGATAGACTTTGCGAGACCATAGGGTATAAGATGCTCTACATTGATCCAATTAAACATGCAATAACCATCAAGTCCTTTTGATGTATACTCTCTAGCATTTACAAGGGGTGGTGAGTCCTTACATGTATAATGTGTGCTAGTAGGTTTCCAAACGCAACATTACTTGGGAACTATAACTAGTCCAAAATTTCAAAAAATCCACGAGAGCCATAAGTCACTTTAATGGTCCGCATTCTGCATGGATATTTTTCTAAATATCACCTCGTTTTCTTTGTAATATGGATTGTTTACCTTTTGCACCTTAGGATGGTCTCGGTCCTATTTTACTGAAGGCTTTGTGAAATGAGTGATATGCTCTCTTACTTAAAAGCATAACGGGAAGGGGGGGTTGTGCATCTAGTTCTTTAGAGAACACTTATTGAGATGTATATTGTTACTTCGCATTATGTCAATCTTTTTCCCGTTGTCTCGTCCACTCAAACACAGTGATGTATGTATGAGTCCTTTCAAAATGAAACATCATGTCACAACCAAAGTGCCTTGATGGTTATGTCAAAGTATGTATGAATCAATTCCCAATATTTCATCGTCGAAGTCAATATGGATTCAATAATCCAAATACTATAGTGATTTACATTTCACTAGATTGACTCATTAGTAATCAAAGATTCCATCAATTACATTCTCATCATTGTGAGTTTCCATATGATATCCACTTGCACAGGTCTCTTTGGAATTTTACAAGGTGATTAACTCTCGGTACAGATAGAGATTTTGTGACTTTTAATCTTTGTTCCATATTGGAAACAAAATTTGAGCATTGCTTCGCTCGATGATCCAATCATCGTAGTCACATTATAAGGAAATTGTTCAACAACTAGTGTATATTCCTTAAATTAGTGGGAGAAAAGACCACTATCAGTTAAACATTGAGTCTTGAGTGATTTAATAAGTGGTGTGGCCTTATTACGTAAAAAAAAAAAAACGGATTCAACTAAATTACTTTAGAGTGAATATATATTGGTTTCATCCAGATATATCTCAAGTGCTTTAGAGGGTTTATGTCTCGTTGGAATGATGTTCTTTTCATTCCATAAGCGCAAACATTAGATCTAGTTCAATAAAATAGTCAATGTGCCCAGGCAAAATTCTTGTTGCCATTAAAGTTGATGTGAAAATTGGTTGCTATTATGATACACATTACATTATATATACCAACATTTATGACCATGTGCATTTCGAACTCTTTCATTTATGATGGGAGCTAGAGTTACATTTTAGCTTCATCCCATATTCAGTTGATACCTGTACTTTGGTGTCATTACTACTGGGAGAAAAAAATATATATCTTTGTCCCATTATTGGTAGATACATTTAATTTGTATCATTACTACTGGAGCCAGAATTACATCTCTTACTCATGGAAACTTTTGTGAGTTTCTTTCCAGAAAACGTGAGGTGTGCTTTTAATTACAACATATCAATTGTCAAAGTTATTGAATCATTATAATCTAACAAGTGGATTACATCCCACTTAACATTAAAGTTTGGTGGAAAATGAATGTTTCGACAAACTTCCTTCAAAGCAATACATCGTCTGAAGTTAATATGTAGCCTTGGAAATGTTGAAGTTATGGCTTCCTCTTTGAAAGGTGTATCTTTATAAGTTGAAGATTTTTATGAAGAAAGTATTGTACTTGTGTACACAAACTTCCACATCATAGACTCTTTAGTAGTGTTCAAGTACTTCGAGTTCAAAAGGTCAAATTAGAGTCGAATTGGTTTAGTCAAAGTCTGGTCAACTATTTGGTCAAGTACTGGTCCATTGGGTTGACAAGGTCATGTTCAATGAATATAAACATATATGGTCCATTACATATGAAATATTCAGCCTCATTGATAATAAGGGTGAAACTATTAGCATATGAGATTCACCTTAATGTTTTTATCGACATTCAACTGCTTTGATCGACAGACAAATGCATCATAGTCCGATCATGATGAAATTGTTATTGTAGATTCACCTTAATGTTTCGACAAACATATTAAAATTTCAAAGACATCCAACGCCAAGATGAAAAGATATTTATGACGCCGTATAACTTTTCCAATTCACATTTTTGTGGACACAGCAGGAAATATCATGTACTTTGGACTACATTCCATGGTTGGATCCTTATGAAATATTTACAGTATCTCCATGAGGATAACGTATACCACATATAAAAATTACACAATAATCCAACGGTTAAAATTATATGAACTTAGGTTTTTCGACGCTGTTATAATTAGGGTTTTCTAAACGAAAACAGTTCTACTAAAATCATAATTTGTAGATTGCATCATATTCCGATTTGATTGAAATTTTAACAGAGTAAATAACGACTAATTGCGTTGAATATACTAAATTTTCATGAAAATCTAACGGTAAAATCTATACAATCATGCTTTCGTGAAACCTAATATTCAACCGATCCAATATAACTCTCAAGTGGTATAGCTTTGTGCATGATAACGTGTTGTAGTAGAATAATATGGAAAAAGGAAGAGACAGAAAAGAGAAGGATTTCTATTGATTAGCCTATTACATAGGTAAAGTATCTTTATATACATGTAAAGAGAAACCCTTAGGCTTCTAATTGGGCTGTACACCCATGGGCCTACAACATATGCAAAATTATATTACATCAACTTTGTGAATTGTGATTAACATAGAAAACGCAAATGCTGCAAATCAACACATTTAGTCGGGAAAAGATTCGATCGATGGCCGATCGACAGCCATTCAACCATGGTTTATCTTTCTTTTTGATATCTTACACACCATAACTTCTCATAAAACATACAGAAATAAATTAATCAAATTTTTGTACAACCAACTTCGGTACTAATCCCAGATCATGGCCACTGCCATCACTCCCACGCCTAAAAGCACTGAAGCAAACTTAAAAAACGGGGTATTGAAGTAAGAAGGTTTTTGTGGTTTAAAGCCTTTAGAAATAAGATGGTGAATGGCAACATAGATGAAAATTCCAGTAGCAAAACCCGTTGTTATGGCATAAATCCAATCAGCTACTTTTCTATCGGCAGTGGCATCAATACCAATACCTATGCCTACTCCAATTGGACTTGAAACCGCGAATGCAAATGAGTAAGCAATGGTTGTAAGGAGCGCCCTGTCTGGTAACAACCTGAGCAGTGCAATTCCCATGGCAATGGCTGCAAATATCTTGTGCAGTGATATGGTCCATAAACTTCTCCATGCATCTGCTTTATTATCTGGAAACATTCGTGGTTTTTACATAATCAAGAACATCCACCGATCAAAAGTTATCTAAGAGTTTAGTGATACCACTAATACACGCAAAAACGTGTTTAAGATGCGACTCATAAAAGGATTTGACTAACAGTTAGTAATGTGCTAATCTAATCAGTTTGTTTCACTAATATTGGTATATTTGTTTATACAAGGAGTTTATAACACTTTTCTTGTACTACTGAGACAAAATCAACCAACTAGTACTCATGATGAAAATATGACAAATTCTTAAGATACAGCAAAGGACAGCTAAGTTATACAATACACAAATGTCTCTACCTAACATGGGATCAATATCAATTAACAGTTAATGGAGTAGTAGAATACCTGCAACTCCAACGGCTATGCCCTCGAAAATTGAATGAAAACAAAGTGCAGCAATGAGAAGCAGAGTGTCACTAAATGAAGAATTCTTCAACAAAACTTCAGTTGGTTGAAGATGCGTTGACGGCGCAATTGTGTTTCTTTCTAGTTCTTCCATTGACCTTCCATCTTCAACCTCGATTTTAGCATCTCTGTTACTACTAGAGCGTTGTGTGACATATGAAATTATACAATCACCTAACATAGTAGAGGCATAACCAAATGATGCAAGCATGAAAGCAAAAGGATAACGATTTTTAGTGAGATCCTTAAAAGTCTCATTCGAATCACTTAAGAAATGCATTAGAGAAGTCCCAAGGAAAATCCCACCAGCAAATTGAGTTCCTAATAATAGAAAAGTTTCATTCCACCTCAAGTAATATGGAGATACTCCACCTACAAAAGTGGACACCAGAAATATTATAAGACAATATACCTTCACAAGAACTAAACCCTTTCGCATGTCCGATTGCGCCCCAACATCGTCAACATGTTCTTCATCATCAGAATGAGAACTTCCATGACCATTAGCAACTTGAGAGAAAAACAACGGAATAAGACAGATGAGAAGGATTATAACTGTTGCTATGTTGGACTTGAGAGCTAATTTCATGTTGGTATTACAACGTGCCATGGCTGCACTCTCTAAAGTTCTCCCCTTCGATTTAATTTCTGATTCTCCATATAATTAGTCAAGGATTATACAGGCAATAACTAGAGCAATGAGGAAATAGATTGATCAAGGTGTAGTACAGAGTTGACTATCAAAGGGTTAGAGATATGAAGAAGTAGTACTGTTTTTGACATGTCAAGGTTTGTGAACTTGTACTACACATGCTCTATCAAAAAAAAATTAGAAAAAATAAAAATGAGAGAAATTTATAATGTTCAATGCTTGACTTGTAAAATAAGATCCCTTACCCTACTTCTGCTTGCCACTTACACAATGTCATTGAATCTTTATGAATAAATAATTTCATATGGATCTGGCTAAATGGTTTACATCTTTTTTGCTATGTACTTAAGAACAACAAAATAGACCCTGATAAACATCCATATTAAAATAACGAAGATAATGTTAGAAATGGCTGCAGACAAAATTCTTCCGCTCATCAATTATAAAAATTGAAAACTTTAACGAGCAGTTAAAATGTTGTTGTCTGACGAAAACCGCTAGCTACTTGGGCACATAAAAGAAAAACAAAATTGGGTTCAACGATAAAGATTCGAGTTATTGCTGAACATCAATAACTCATGCACATCCAGTTTCACAGACCAATTCCTGCCCAATTGACATACCCAACATGTTTTTTGATTACTCACATGTATGACCAACTGCTATATGAATAAAACTCAAAACGCTATAGCTGCTGCAGTCCGTAAATACAGACTATGTATATGTTGGAGTGCAAGTAAAACAACCACCACATGTCTTGTCCAATTATTTTCTCAACATGATATTTCTAATACCTACATATACCAAATCAACAGATTTATTTTTTAATACAAGGTGAATGCATATGAACCTGAGAATCTCAGCTGAGAGTATACTGCCACACCATACGCGAACCACCATACATTCGGGTATTTGCATCATTTTCCTGCCATTCATTAGCTCTAAGCTTGCAAACCGGGCATGTTACGTGTTGCTGCAGCCAGGGGTCAATGCAGTTGGAATGGAACTACACTAGTCGAGAAAACATGGATCAGAAAGATGGATGCAAATAATGAAATCTGACATTTTTCACAAACAAGAAGTTAAGACCCCACAACGAGTAGACAGAAATATAGAATCTACAGCATAAGCAACACCAATAGGTAAAAGCTTGAGTGGTGATAAATGAGGGGTTCACATCTGATGCAAACATGGAAGGGTCTGGATGATAAGACATTACAAGTCTACCAGTTAGTTCATTCCCAGGAGCCTCCGTGCTAGCCTCTGCTTTCCCAGAAACCTGATTACTCTGCTAGCAAGGAAAAACCAAATCATGAGAAGTAACCTTAAATGAACAAAACAAAAAAAAAAAACGGATAAATATGAGGGAAATGCTCTAATAAAATTCTACAATATGAAAGAAATCATAGTGCAACCAGTAGTGATAAACAGCTAGCAAACTGGTATGTCTTGTAGCGCATTATGTGAATGAAAAGAATAAAAAAACAGAAACCTCGGCTGCGGGTAAAGAGTAGCTCTGCTGCTGAAATGAATCTTCACTGAACAACAAAAATTGAAGGATAAAAGTTAGAAATATTTCATTAATGCTTAATATTAAGCACACCTGCCGAATTTAACATACGACAGAGAAAAGACTATCTACAAGTTGCAAGAACGAACACAATACTTGCCTCTCTTGACCCAAAACCCAGTAAACATGAACAGGAAGCGCGTTAATCCCTTCCTCGCTTATTGAAGGAGCAACTTGTGATAATTAACTACACCAAGAGTTTCAAATTCTGCAAGTGAAATCAAAACAATTCAATACCATTAACAAAATGGCCTTTCAAATTATCCTGTAGGCTATCTCTCGTATTTAAATACTAAATAGTAACTTCAGGCATTGTCATCATCTCAAATCTATCCAATTCATAACCCGGTACATAACCAATTACACACTATAGTGTCATATACCTAGTTCATCAAAACTGTGACCAAGAAGGGCAAGCTGGAGTCATAAACCTTGTAATCCATCTCTTGCTGCAAATGCCAAGGATGACAGCATACGCAACCGCAGCTATATTTGACTTTGCAGTGCATCACTGAAACCTCCAGCATGAAACTAGGCCTGAGTTTGAAGTATCGAGAGAAAAAAAACACCAAAGTACTAGCCAAACCTACAACAGATGCAATTACAGTACCCGTTAGCATCACAAGGTATACATTTCAAATTTGACGGATTCACTTATTTCTTAACACTCTAGTCTAATAAGTAATTACTAGAAAAATTTGCTTATATCTGGTTTGGGTTTAGTATCATGTAGCGCGAACAAACTGCGGAATCAAACAATTAAAACGCAATTAAACGTAGGAAATTACAAGTTACAGAAAAATCTCAATTGAAACAAAATGCCATTTGAAACAAAATTTCAATTACAATTAGATTGTTGAGCTAAGAGATCTGGGTTTCCAATTTTTTGCATGTAAAGACTACATTATAACCTCAATTTGATAAACAAAATCCCCCTAAATCTACATGCATATATTTCAATTGCAAAAAAAATTTTACAGCAAAACAAAATGAAAATGAACAAAAAAAGAAAGAAATGAGTTCTTACTTACATGATTACGAAGAGAGGTTGATGCAAAAATTTCCAACTCGAACTGAAGACCCCCCAAATCCTCTTTTCTGTAAAAGGATTTTTGTTCGATTTTCTGGCTTTTTGTTTCTGGATAAAAAAGAAAGTTTCTTTTTATTACTGTGTGGGTGACGAACACGTGGCAGAGCAAGAGATTGTCACGTGGTAAATTTTGAGTAAACCTTTTAACCGTTGGATTTATAACTTTTCATACGATTCAACCCAGTGAGTGAGATCGTCATTTGGCTCAACTCGGCAGCTAAACACGTGTCATCTCAATAGTAGACTTGAAGTTTTTTTTTCCCGACTCAAACTTATTCAAAAATTGTAACTACCTCATAACAACTTCAATCATACGACTAAAACCAAAGACCAAAAACTAAAAAAAAACCAAAAAAAAATTTGGTTTACTCCGTGCTACGACGTTACGGGGTAGGACTAAAAACCAAAAAAATTTCATCAGGCGCAACTTTAAAGTTGCGCCCCACTCAGGCGAACTTTAAGTTACGCCCCACCATCAGCGCAGTATAAACTTCCGCCCCACCATCAGGCGCAACTATAAATTACGCCCGTTCAAACGCAACTTTAAATTACGCCCGACTTAAACCAAACTAAAGACCAAATATGATTTGGTTTTTGGTTTTACTTTGGTCTTTGATCTTTACTCCTTCTCCACTGCGTCTGGTTTTTGGATAAAATTTTAGTTTTGGTCTCTGGTTGTGATGCTCTCACTTTCCTATAAAAGAATACTGTCACTTTTTAACTGAGCGAGTACATTTGTATCAGATAGAATTACATAAAAAATTTGAGTCAAATCTAAGTATGCGCCCAACAATATGACATTTAACTAAGTCAAGTCAGATTCAGATCCTGAGTCAAATTTAAACGGCAATAGTTTGACATTTAACGCAGCCAAGTCAGATTTAGATCCTGAGTCAGATTTGAATATACTAGTGTCATTTGACTCAACAAATGAGTAAAATCCATGAGAGGACCAGGGTTTAAATTTCACAGAAGAGGTGTAGCAGTTAAGGTTGTTTACATTCTTTAATGCGAGACACCAGCAGAGATTCCCCAGGCCGGCATATATTTCCTCAGCCTGCTGGTGTGAGAAAGTTCACAAGCTTGCTTTAAGCTTTGTATTTCTCTAAAGAAAATTGTTGTTCTGCAGTTGAAGGTAGACTGAAAATAATTTCATTATCTGGTGTGTAGTTGGCAAAAGATAAGCGATCCTAGAGGTATCGCGGAGGTTCTTAAGCAAGTTTGTGCTGATCATTTAACGAAACAAATTAATCAAAATATATTTGTATTACCAACATCAATATTAATCCCAGATCATGACCACTGCCATCACTCCCACGCCTAAAAGCACCGAAACAAACTTAAAAAACGGTGTGTCGAAGAATGAAGGTTTTTCTGGTTTGTAGCCTTTAGAAATAAGATGGTGAATGGCCACATAGATGAAAATTCCAGTTGCAAAACCCATTGAAATGGCATAGATCCAATCAGCTACTTTTCCCTGTGTGGTGGCATCAATACCAATCCCTATGCCAACTCCAATAGGACTTGAAATAGCGAATGCAAATGAGTAAGCAATGGTTGCTAGAAATGGCCTGTCCGGTAATAACCTGAGCAGTGCAATACCCATAGCAACGGCAGCAAATACCTTGTGCAGTGATATAGTCCACAAACTTCTCCAAGCATCAGCTTTATTATCTGAAAAAGGTTGTGGTTATAATCAGTTGCAAGGTCCATACACCCATTGTTGAAAAGTAATTGCACCAATAAACACGTACAAAAACGCGTTTACCACAGGAGTGCTTGACTAAAGAACTTTGTCACATGCACAACTTGTAGACCTTAAATCAACCAACTAACAGTCATGATGAAGTTATGACAACCTCTCAAGAAAAAGCAAAGACAGGTAATTTATGACAGAAGTCTCTACCTAACATGGGACCAATATCGATTCATAGTTCATGGAGTAGAAGAATACCTGCAACTCCGATGGCTATGCCCTCGAAAACAGAATGAAAACAAAGCGCAGCTATCAGAAGCACCGTATCACTAAATGAAGAACTCCTCAACAAAACTTCGGCTGGTTGAAGATGTGCTGACGGCGCAATCCTGTTCCTTTCTTGTTCTTCTACATCAACTTCAATTTTAGCATCTCCGCTACTACGAGACCGTTGTGTGACATATAAAATTATACAATCACCCAACATAGTAAAGATATAACCAAATGAAGCAAGCATATAAGCAAAAGGGTAGTGGTTTTCGGTGAGATCCTCAAAAGTTTCATTCGAATCACTCAAGAAATGCAATAGAGATGTCGCCAGAAAAATCCCACCGGCAAATTGAGTTCCTAACAATAGAAAAGTCTCATTCCACCGCAAGAAATATGGAGATACTCCACAAACAAAAGTGGACACTAACAATATTATAAGACAATAAATTTTCACAAGATTTAACCCCTTGGAACGCACGTCAGAGTGCGCCCCGACATCGTCAACATGGTCTTCATCTTCATCATGAGAACCTCCATGACCATTAACAACTTGAGAGAAAAACAATGGAAAAACACATATGAAAAGGATTAGAACTGTTACTATGTTGGATTTGAGAGATAATTTCATGGTATTACAACTTGCCATGACTGCTCTCTCTACAGTTCTCCCCCCTGGATCTAATTTCTGATTCTCAATATAAGTTGAAGATTATTCAGGTAATAATCAAAGTATAGTACCACTACCAAAGGGTTACAGATAAGATGTAGTACTAATTTTGACTTGTCAAGGTTTGTGAACTTGTACTACAAAACATGTCTCTATCAAAAACAAAAGAAAAAAAGAGGTATTGCTTGACTTGCAAAATAAGATCGCTTACCGTCTTTGAATCTATCTTAAAGAATAATAATTTCATGGAGAAAGTTGTCTGAGAAATTTAATATAGATAAATTCTGGCTAATATAATGGACACAAGTAACATGCTGGAGATAAAGATAAAATGGCTGCAGACAAAATTCTTGTGCTCATCAATTATAAATAAATATCTCAAAAGAAAGACAAGTTGAACGGGCAGTTTAAATGTCACGAAGATCGTTAGTTACTAGGGCACATAAAACAACAACAAAATTGGATTCATTTACACCTAAAAAGGAGTCGTGTCACTCCTACAGGTTCAGGAACTGAAGTAGATGAAACAGTTAATTTTGTAACAACGAGTTTCATTTCAAGGTGGAACGTTGGATAGCACAGCTTCGAATATTGATAACTCATAGACCAGATTTCAGAGACTAATTACTGTTAAATTTACATACCCAGGATTTTTATTTTTTTGATTACTTACTTACATGTACGACAGGAATAAAACTCAAAACGTTATAGCTGCAGTCTTTAAATACAGACTGCGTACATGTTGGTTATAAGTAATAAACTACGGTAAGTCTAGTCTAATTATCCTCGTAACTTGATTTTTCTAATACCTACATATACATAATCGACACATTTATTTTTACTACAAGGTGGATGTATATGAACCTGAGACTCTAAGGCTGAGAGTATACCGTGACACCACAGGGGAACCATCATACATTCCAATACACGGATCATTCCTGCCATTCGTTTGCTCTAAACTTGCAGACTGGGCATGTTCCTTGCTGTCGTAGCCATGGGTCAATGCAAGTGGAATGAAACTGCGCTCGTCAAGACAACAAGGATCAGAAAGATGGTTACAAGGTATAGCTGGATGGAAAGAATGAATTTTGACATTTTTTTGCGAAAAATGAAGTTTAGACTCCACAACTAGTACAGAGATTATAGCATCTACAGCATAAATAAACAATAAGAAAAGGTAAATGCTTGAATGGTGATAAACTGAGGGGCTCACACGCCACACCTGATGCAAACATGGAAGGGTCCGGATAATTTCTCCCTCATTCACTTGCTCCAAGCAGACACTACAAGTTAGTTCATCCCCAGGAGCCTTTGGACTAGCCTCTGCTTCACCAGAAACTTGATTACTCTGATAAGCGAGGAAAAATCAATACATGACAAGAAATTGATACATTATTTGTAACGGGGGAAATGATCTGGTGAAACCGTATAATATGTAGGAAATTTTAGTACAACCAGTTTGTCATAGACAACTACAAACTGGTACGTGTTGTAGTGCATTATGTGAATGAAGAGAATCAAAACAGAAACCTCAGATGCAGGTGAACAGGAGCTCTGCTGCTGAAATGCATCTTCACTGTAGAACAAAATCGAAGGATAAATGTTAGCAACATTTCATATTTGCTTAATATCAAGGACACCTATCGTGATAAAGTATGGCAAAGAAAACACTATCTACAATTGCGAGAACAAACACAATACTTGCCTTTCTTGACCTGTAACCCTGTACTTATGAACAGGAAGGGCGTTAATCTCTTCCTCGCTCATTGAGGAAGCAGGGGAAACATTATTCGAATCAACTGCCCCCAGAGTCTCAAATTCTGCAAGAGAAATTAAAACCATTCGATGCCATCAGAGAATTGGCCTTTCAATCAATCAGTTAGGCCTTTATTCATATGTAGACGATAACTTCAGGCACTGTCATACATCTTAAATCTGCCTGAAATATAGCCTAGTACATTACCAAATATGAGATCCAAGTGTCACATACCTAGTTCATCAAAATTGTGACCAAGAAGTGCAAGCTGGAGTCTTAAACCTTGCAATCCACCTCTTGGTGCAATTGCCAAGGACGAAGGCATATTCAACCGCAACTCTGTTTGACCTTGCAGTCCATCACTAGAACCCCCAACATGAACCTGGGTCTGATCTTGAATTTGTCTGCATATTTCATACATTCGAAAGATTGCGGCCACCAGAAAAACACCGAAAACTAACCAAACCTACAAAAGATGGAATTACAAAAATGACTCCGTTAAATATCTGTATTGCACACAGCATACATTACAAACTTGAGGAACATTCAACATTCTAATTTTTCAACTCTCACACTAACTTCAGTATACCAGAAATCTTGGTGATATCTGATTCGAGTTTAATATCATGAACAGCAAGAAAACTGCAGAATCAAACAATTAAAACTCGTGTAAGCATTGCCAATTACAACAAACGTAATTGAAACTATAAAAGATTTTATACATAGACATAATTACCGGTGAAAAGAAAAGCAAAGGAGTTGGTATTATTGGGCCGTGCTGCCCGTATTCTCTGATAATCAAAAAAAAAAGAATCAACATAAAACACAATAAACGAACAATCTGCTGTATCACAAAACCCGGAAAACTCTTTCACATTTCAAATTACTACTATCCAAGGAAATGTTGAATAATACCAATGAAGGGCGTCCATGAGGAATAACTCCAGCAAACCCATTTTCAATATCAGGTCTAGCTCCTCGAAATGCATAACTCATTGTTGCTGCAGCAGAATGTTGAATATATACACTAAATGCAGTAGATATGTTTCAAAACAACCTATACAATAATAACCAGGGACGGAGCCAGATTTTTTTTTCAAGGGGGGCTAATTTACAAAATATATATTTTAGGGAGGGCTAGCTAAGGGATTTTTCTTCCAAATAATAAAAAAACCAAGGGATCTTTAATGAATTAACAAAAAATAGGGGGGGCAGGGGCCACCCCTAAGCTACACTTAGCTCCGTCCCTGATAATAACCTGAACATGAAATTGTAACAATTTGACTTAGGTCAGGTACTACCACCAGAAATTGTGTAATTTTCTTTCTTTTTAGGAATGTGAAGTCTAACAATTGCACAACATTACAACCTACTAATTTGTCTCAATTTGATCAAGAAATCAATCCCACATGCATTCAAGTGAAAATTGAAAACTATTATTACAACAAAGAAGTAAAAAATGGAGCAGAAAACTGAAAAAGAAGTGAATACTTACATAATCAAGAAGCTGATCCAGATTTGTGACTAGCACTCAACCCCAATTGAAATCTTCATAAACCCCCAAATCTTCTTTGTTTGGTATTCTGATTTTGCTTCTGAAACAGTATAAGACTTCCTTTTATTGCTGTGTGGGTGACGAACACGTGGCAAGGAAAAAATAATGAAAAATATTCAACCGTAAGATTAAAAGTGTTACTGTAACGTGGCATATTCCTACGGTCAGTTATTGGGCACACAGGTGTCAATACCAAGAGGACAAAGTGGTCCCCACTTTTTTTTTTTAATTTTTTTCGAAGGACTTCTTATCATGTCCGGGTCTCACATTCTATGCTTATGGCGAGTACATGCTAGCAGCATATACAGTGAGATAGCAAAGAAATCCGACAAAAAGAAGTAGGAGTATAAGTTAGTTTTTTATTTTTTACTTATAAAAATCGAAAAGCCAGATATCGGTTTAGCGTTATTACTATAAAAATAATTGATTTATCATGTAGTAAAATATTATTTTTTTGGTAAACTGAAATTTAATCCAGAAAAGTTAATTGAGCTTTACAAATCGGGGAAAAGCTCTTCCCCTTGCATCCTCCTGCAATATTGAACCGAAAATGATTGGTGTCCCGCCGGTTATATCCCGCGGGCCATCCCGTAAAGTAAGAGTGTGAGAAAGGGGGTGGGATCCATACTATACCCATCCCTACTAAACTGCGGAGTCAAAAACAAATTGGTTTTTTTTTCTTTGTCAGGATACACCGCGGGACCAGGCCACAATGAATCTATCATTTCCGATATTGAACACAAAAAAAGAAGAAGAGTATAGACCCACAAACCATCTAGACATTTATTAGCGGCTCTTTTTGCTAAAAAAAGCAGCCTCATTACATTCCCTATAGTTATGTGCAAAAAGTACATGATTTAACTGTGTCTGCTAAAATGAAACATCCTTCAAAATGTTAAGAAAATACCAAGGACAGTCAACAAGTCCTTTCCACAGATTAACTATCTAAACGGAGTCGTATTCAACCAGTACCTTTCTGTGATTCAAATTCCATGAATTATATAATCCCTCTTTAATGGCTCGAAATTCAGCTATATTATTACAATTTTTAAAAATATGTCTGGCATAAGCAGCAAGAAAGCATCCAGAGTCATCTCGAAGTACACCCCCTATACGGCTATACCTGCAAGTCTTAATTCATTAGCGGCTCCAGAAACAGTAGACCACTCAGCTACTGAAACAGTAGCCAAAGAAAGTGTTTGATATGTGAAGGAATTTGTAATTTCCAAAGCCTCTTCCAATTTGGGTTACCGGATAGATATCCATAATTCTCTTGACATAAAAAATTATACACACTCTTACCCATTGGTTTACCACTCCTGTCTTGGCCACATACTTGTTGATCAACCGTATGGGAGAAACAATTAACTGAGATCGCCTTAATCTGATTCAGTATATCGTCAGAAATTAAACCTTCAAATGAAGAAAGATTCCAAGTACCATTAATAGTGTAAGAAAGCTAATGTCGTTTGACAAGCTTCTCAGGTTTTAGATTTCATTGAAAATGTTTTATGCTTTTATAGACTTGATTTTCTCTCTCTCTTTCAGGTGTTTTTAAAACATCTCAGACTGCAACCTACTCAGCAGGTTACTAACATACACTTTGACCGTCACCTGTAAGTTACCACAGACACACACACAGAACATGACTCTATGGTTTACACACACTCATTTCACACAAGTTGAAAGTTACTTCCTGACACCCCCCCGCAAGTACAGGGTCTATGCAGAGGCAGAGACACTGAGCTTGTACCTCAATGTGGAGAACCTATTGGTAGATAAGCCTATGGTGAAGATATCTGCTATTTGATCTTGAGTTGAGAGAAAACGCACATCCAGAGCTTTTGCAGCAACTAACTCCCTGGCATAGTGAAAAGCAATCTCTATATGTTTCATTCGATGATGAAATATTGGATTTGCTGTTAAGTAAGTAGCTCCCATGTTATCACACCATAGAATCGGCACCTTGGGGAAGAAAACTGTAGTTCATGAAGTAAAGATTGTACCCATACTAGTTCTGAAGTTGCATCAGCTAGAGCACGATACTCTGCTTCTGTACTAGACCTTGCGACTGTCTTCTGTTTTCTAGAGCACCAAGAAATGAGATTTGGACCTAGAAAAAGTGCCATGCCACCAGTGGATCTTCTATCAGTTATATCACCAGCCCAATCTGCATCTGAGTAGGCTTGAAGCTGTAGAGATATGGACCTTTTAAATTGTAAACCATGAGAGATAGTGCCCTTTAAATACCTTAGGATCCTCTTCACAGCTGACCAGTCTGCATCAGTTGGATTTTGCATATGTTGACATGCTTTATTAACAGCATAAGATATATGGTGCAGTAATTGTTGCATATTGAAGTGCACCAACTGTGCTTCTGTATAGAACTGGGTCTTCAAATGGAGTAGAATTGATCACACAATTTGCTGTTGAAATAGGAGTTGCACAGCTAGCAGCATTGTGCATTTTAGTTTTGACAAGCAGATTTGAAATATATTGTTCCTGTGAGAGGAGTATACCTGCTGAGTTTTGTGAAGCATGAATTCCTAAGAAAAAATGCAGGAGACCCAAATCCTTAATAGCAAATTCTCTGCCTAAGGCAGTAATCAAAGAATCAATATCTGCAGAAGAACTCCCTGTCACCAAAATGTCATCCACATAGATTAAAATGTAGAGCACAGAAGTAGGTGTCACTTTAATAAAAAGTGAAGTATCAGTTTTAGAAGAGGAGAAACCATTTTTCAGTAGAAACTGACTCAATCTTTCAAACCAAGCCCTTGGAGCTTACTTCAAACCATAGAGTGACTTTTGAAGTTTACACACATGATTGGGAAGTAATTTGTCCATGTAGCGTGGCTGAACCATGAAAACAACCTCAGATAAATTCCCATGAAGAAAAGCATTCTTCACATCCAGTTGCCTTATCTGCCAGTTTTTGTAAAGAGAGATTGAAAGAATGATTCTCACAGTAGTAGGCTTCACCACAGGGCTAAATGTGTCTTGATAATCAATTCTTTCTACTTGATTATAGCCTTTGGCCACCAGTCTTGCTTTATATCTTTCGATAGAACCATTTGCCCTTCTTTTGATTCTAAAAATCCACTTACATCCAATTACATTGTATCCTTCAACTACTTGCACCAGTTTCCAAGTACCATTTTGTAACAGGACAGTGATTTCTTCATCCATAGCAGCTCTCCAATGAGGATTCTTACAAGCTTCTGTATAACATGTGGGAACTGTAATATCTTCACACACAGATTGAACCTCTGAAGCATAAATTCTTGGTTTTGTTCTTGTAATACCCATTTTGCCTCTTGTGTTCATAGGATGGGCATTAGTAATAACAGAAGGAGATGATGAAGTAATGAGTAGGTGAAGGTACTTCGACTCAAAGAAAGGAGTGCGAGATGATGAGGCTTCAGCTTCATTGGAAATAGGTGACAATATAGAAGATGGTAATAATCCAGTAGCAGGTGCAGTTGGAGAAGTAACATCCATAGTTGGCAGAGCAGCAGGTATAGAATTAGGTACCAATATAGAAGCATAAGGAAAGACTGTTTCATCAAACTGTACATCCCTTGAGATGATAATTTTATTTGTAAGTGGATTAAAACATCTATATCCTTTGTGCATAAGGTCAGTAACCAAGAAAGATACACCGGTGATCTTGGCTCCAACTTGTGATGATTAAACTTTCTGAGACATGGATAACAGGCACTTCCAAATGTGTGTAAAAACAGATAGTCTGGTTTGACTTGAAATAAGAATTCCAGTGGTGACAAGTTTTTGAGTTTTGGTGTTGGAAGTCTGTTAACTAAAAAATTTGATGTCTCAAAAGCATATGACCAGAAAGCTAAAGGCAAAGAAGCATGATGAAGTAAGGCCAAACCAGTTTCAACTATGTGTCTATATTTTCTTTCAGCTGTGCCATTTTGGGCATGAGCATGAGGACAAGACACTCGATGACCAATTCCACATTTATCTAAATAAGAAGAGACAGTTCTATATTCACCTTCCCAATCAGACTGAACAACACTTAATTCTTTTATTGAGTTGATTTTCCACAAAGGCTTTGAATTTCACAAAAGTTGCAAGTACTTCAGATTTATAAGCTAATGGATACAACCATGTAAATCTACTATAAGAGTCTATAAAGGAAACATAATATTTGTAACCATTAATAGAACACAATGGTGAGACCCATACATCTGAGTAGATTAAGTCCAAAGGACCATACACATTGTTTGAAGAACTAAGTGGATAAGGCAAAGCATGACTTTTTGCGGATTGACAAGATGAACAAATAGTAGAGGATAAATGAGAATCAATAACCTCATCTATTGAAGAGAGAACATGTTTGAGAGTCTGATATGCTGGATGTCCAAGTTTGTTGTGCCAACTCATTGATGAAGAAATCCTAGAAGACAGTGCTTGCTTGAGTTGAGCAGAAGTAAAGGCCATGTGATAGAGACCATCCTTAACAGTACCATGAAGGAGCACATTGTGTGTAACCATATCCTTTATTAAAAATTTATCAAAATAAAATTGAAAATAGCAGTTATTTTCTTTGGTGAATTGAAGCACAGATATTAAGTTCTTGGTAATAGATGGAACATGAAGCACATTAGATAAGGTAAATTGAACTGAACTATTAGTGAATGTGGAAGAACCAATATGAGTAATATTCAAACCCGATCCATTGCCAACTTTGACCTGATCAGAACCTTGATATTCTGAATGCATATTGAGATTTGAAAGGTCTGAAGTTATGTGATGAGTAGCTCCAGAATCAGGGATCCAGCTAGATGATGAAGAAGAACTGTCTTCATTGTAAACAGCAAAAGCCTCAGGTTCAGGGCACCAATGATCTTCAAAATCATCACCATATGAACTATATGGATCATAAGAAGTATGATATGCTTGCAGCATTGGATGATCACTTGGTAAAAATCTATATCTGCAGTCAGGAGCTAAGTGTCCTGGTTTCTTGCAAAATTGACATTCAACATAATAATCATACTTTGGTGTAGGAGGATAAAAGTTGTTTGATCCACCAGAGGGACCAAATCTGCCACCATGAAAGTTTCTACCTCCTCTAAATCCTCCTCTGAAGTTTCTACCACCACCAGTTCTGTTTCCTCTAAAATTAGAATAGTTATGCCTTCCAAAATTACCACGGTTTGAGGTATTATACCAAGAAGAATAACCAGAATTATTTGGATATGATGGATTTGAATGATGTGGATAATCACTGTGTGAATAAGCAGGTGCACCAACATGTTGTGATAATGAGAATGGTTGTTGGTGTGGTTGTGAAACATTTGCAGAAGCAGTAGTAAGGTCCACTTTAGATTCAGCAACAACTCTAGCTTCTTCAGCTAACAACAAACCAAGAAGTTCGAAGAAGTGATGAGATTATCATTCTTATGTTGAGTACAGACTGAAGTTTTGAAAGCATTAAATTCAGATGGTAAGCCTTGCAGAATATGAATTACCAGGTCTTCATCAGATATTGCTCTACCAATTTGAGCTAATTGATGTGAAATTGACCTTGCCTTATTGAAATAAACTAACATCGAGTCTGAGCTCTTTTTTAAACTAATCAAATCGGTCTTAAGTTGTAATAGACGAGATTTAGTGGTTGAATTATAATTTTGTTCCAATCTATTCCAAATCTCATGAGAAAAAGTGCAATCAATAACTTGAGAATGAATTTCTTCAGTACAGGCAGAAAATAACCAAGATAAAAGAGCCGAGTCTTGATTTTCCCAATATTCATAATCTAGATTCGGCACGAATTCATTCTCAGGATTTGTATCAACAAAATCAGAATCAGCTACAATCTTTGCTCCTTCATCAGATGTACGACGATAATACTTCACAGGACAGTAAAGCGATCCATCTACAAATCGAATTAGGTTATAGCTCTTTAGTAGCGGTGCAATCTGAGATTTCCAGAGAGGATAGTTGTTTGGTGTTAATTTGGATGGAGGTTTGAAAGTTAAAGGGATATGTTTATCAGAGGTTTTCATTGAAAAAAAATTGATTGAAGAATTTGTTTAATGAGAAATTTAGATGAAGTTAGGGTTTATTTCAGTATCTGATACCATGTAAGAAAGCTAATGTCGTTTGACAAGCTTCTCTGGTTTTAGATTTCATTGAAAATGTTTTATGTTTTTACAGACTTGATTTTCTCTCTCTCTTTCAGGTGTTTTTAAAACATCTCAGACTGCAACCTACTCAGCAGGTTACTAACATACACTTTGACCGTCACCTGTAAGTTACCACAGACACACACACACACAGAACATGAATCTATGGTTTACACATACTCATTTCACACAAGTTGAAAGTCACTTCCTGACAAATAGAGTCAATTAGATCACTAACTGATAAGTGCTGAATTTACATGATTTTAGTGTCCATTTCATACTTGTTTTAGCTATAAATCTTGCATTCTATGTTTTATTACTTTTGTTTTCTTTCTTGTTTGTTTGTTTAGGTGAATCATCCGAAATCAATGGAAATAGAGTTAAAAGGAGCTAAGAAGAGGAAAGGAGTTCATTCCCGCATGAAAAGAAGAAGTTGGAAGGATCAAAGAAAACTCTTGGATACAAGTTCCAAGAAGATTTACGGTTGGGAAAAGCTTCTCAAAACCCAAACGTAAAATAGATGAATTTCTAACATAAAGTTCAAGATGATTTACAGCTAGGTCCAACCCAACTGTAAAATTAAACGAAGATATATGAAGATTTGGGCATTTCTATGTTCTATAGGACGACGATACGAGTACAACCCAAAAAGAATTAGCTAAATCGGACATCGTATGAAGAAGTTATGGCCGAAATGGTGAAGAGCAAAAAGTTACAGGAAGAATTACGGCCAGGTCCAAAAGACTCGGACCCAACCGTAATTCTGGGATTTTCAACATTATTTTCTGGTCAGAGTTTCGGCTAGGTTGAACCCAACCGTAATTCTGGTGATTTTTGGTGAATTTTGATGATTGATGATAACGGACCCAACCGTAACTATGGGTACTTGGCACGTGTGTGAGACTACGGATCGAAGAAAACACGGGCCCAAAAGGATTGTGAAGACCTAATGCGTGAGAACTATATAAAGACACCTCCTAAACATTAAGAAAACATCTTTTACATTATTTTGCAAGTCTTGGAGGAGAGGAACAACATAACGGAGGAAAAGTTAGGGTTCAGAGCGGTTCTCATCAATCATAACAATTTATTCTCTAGTTTATCAATTGTATAACACATGGATGCTCCTACATACATGAGTAGCTAAACACATACTTGATTGAGGATGAATTCTAAGTTCTAGACTTGATTTCTTCATATGATTATCGTTTGCTTCTACTTCGATTAACGTTTATGATTGATTGCTCTAAGTGCCCAACTATAGTAGTTTATTGATTAATCTATAGTTAGTAAAGGATAAGGATATCCGTGTAATTTTGAGTAATCCTTACACAAATAGATTACGTGAGACCTTGCAAAGGAATTCTGTAGAGCAATTGCATGTAGAACAACATTAGAAAGTGGACCTTGTGCTAAGAGTCTAACTACTACGATTAACATAAGTCATAAAACATAAGGCATTCAACCAAGTTACACCTTCAGTGCGCTACTACTTGGTTGCTTGGTTGAATAAAATTTGATATTCGAGCATTGCAGTATCTAGTGACCAAAGGACTTTAGGGGGTAGCTGTACCGCCCCCAAAGCTAGCAGCTGACTGATAGACACATTTTTGTGTCTGAATTGTCCTCGGTGTCTCTATTGTTAGTGCTTGATTTTGTACTTATTATGGTGTTTTGTGTGTTTGTAGGTATTTTTTTTGGAAATAAACATTGTTAGAAAAATCGGCTCGAAAAACTACCCCCGGAGGAGAGCTGCTAAACGGACCCCAGTTTTGGATAAGGGGCACCTCAATTACTAAGGGGTACCTCAGTTGGGCATCTGCTATTCGTACCCCATTCTCTGTTAGGGGGAGGTCATATCCTACCTTTCAAATTTCAGAAATGGCGGGAAACTGTTGCTGTTGAAGAGCAGAATTAGGGTTCGCAGTTTGGACGGGAATCAAAGAGACTTAATGGCTGGGATATTCTGGGATGACGTGACTAGTCTGAACAGGCAGGGTATGGTTGATTTCGTCAGCTAAAATTGGCTAGATACTCGGTGATAAGAAAACAGAGGACGGCGAGAATTGGGAGAAGTTCAAAGCATCACAGAGTAGGGACGATCACTTGCAAGAATATTGTTTTCTGCTGGTGTATGAAGAACATAAGACGCAAGAGAACAAATCGTTCATCAATAGTGACAACGACAAACAACAGTGGGTCGTATAGCTACAGTGACAGTGACAGTTTTCATTTATCGTTCTCTGTAACAGCTGGTTTGTAACAAATATAAGTGTTACAAACCCGGTTTTATTAATTTTTCTCCCATTTCATCATTTGTAAACCATCTTTGAGCAATGAAATCAACTTTTGAGCGTGTTTCCAACATGATGAGCGGCTAAAAGTTCCCGGTGACCAAGGCAACAGAGGAAACTATTCCCTTATGCATGATTGGTAATTTTCTTTTATAATTTCAATTATGATTAATTTAATTTAATTCACTAAGATCACTTTAATATATGTGTTTATAAGATGAAAATGGTTTTCTTAATTAGTTGTGAATCAATTTGATGTCTTATGCCTAGAAATAATTCTTTGATAATTCATGCTTAGGGATTACAATTTAATCTTTGGAAACCTTACGGATATTAGTGAGTTAATATGAAAAAGGTCTTAATAATAATTCTTGAAATAATTTTTATCAACCAATCAGTTAAAGGAATAGTGAAATCCGAAGTCTTGGTCTAGTTTTAAAATGAATGATTAATTGGGGGATAGAAAAACTAATTGGGGGATATTTTACTGTAGCTTCCGCATGGTTTTTCAATGCCGGTAGTCCATCGACCATGCCGGTTTTCATTGAAAACTATGCCGGCACATATCACCCAATTAGTTTTTTTATCCCCCAATTAATCATTCTTTAAAATCTTGATATCACTTATTTGAGTTTATCTTTGTTTAGCTTAAAAATTTAATTTAAAAATCGAACCTTCACAAGTCTCAACGAACTTTTTACTACAACATCACTGAAAAAATACCATTAATTTTTGGCGCCGCCGACGCGAACTTGTCTTTAGGCTAGAGTTTTTAGATTTTTTTTTTAGGTTTTTATTTATTTCTTCTACTTTATGTTTTTGGGTTTTTGTCTTTTTACTACTGTTGATGGTGGTTTTTAAACAAGGGGTAAAATCGTAAAACCCCATGACCTAGCGTTACCATGCAACACATTAACTAAGAGCATTTAACTCAGTGTAAATAATTAATAGGGGTATTTTTCAAAATACCAGATTAGGGTTTTTGACACGAGAACCCTAATTCCAAAACCAAGCCGCATATCTGCGCACCATGACAACAATGCCACTGCGCACCATGGCAACAATGCCAAACCAAGCCGCATACTGCGCACCACGGCAACAATGCCAAACGAAGCCGCACCCCGCGCACCATGGAAACAATGCCAAACCAAGCGCATACTCGCACCACGGCAACAATGCGAAACCAAGCCGCACCCTGCGCACCATGGCAACAATGCCAAACCAAGCCGCATATTGCGCACCACGGCAACAATGCCAAACCAAGCCGCATACTGCGCACCACGGCAACAATGCCAAACCAAGCCGCACACTGCGCACCATGGCAACAATGCCAAATTTCCAAGCCGCTATGCCTTTGGCCCACGCCCAACATAGCGCCCTAGGTTTGCAAGACTTGCAACTAGGTCAACATGGCCGCACGTGCCATTGGCACATGCCAACACGTGCCGCAAGCCATATTTCTAAGCCGCTATGCCTTTGGCCCGGGCCCAACATAGCGCCCTAGGTTTGCAAGACTTGCAACTAGGTCAACATGGCCGCACGTGCCATTGGCACATGCCAACACGTGCCGCAAGCCATATTTCTAAGCCGCTATGCCTTTGGCCCACGCCCAACATAGCGCCCTAGGTTTGCAAGACTTGCAACTAGGTCAACATGGCCGCACGTGCCATTGGCACATGCCAACACGTGCCGCAAGCCATATTTCCAAGCCGCTATGCCTTTGGCCCACGCCCAACATAGCGCCCTAGGTTTGCAAGACTTGCAACTAGGTCAACATGGCCGCACGTGCCATTGGCACATGCCAACACGTGCCGCAAGCCATATTTCTAAGCCGCTATGCCTTTGGCCCACGTAACATAGCGCCCTAGGTTTGCAAGACTTGCAACTAGGTCAACATGGCCGCACGTCCTATTGGCACATGCCAACACGTGCCGCAAGCCATATTTCTAAGCCGCTATGCCTTTGGCCCACGCCCAACATAGCGCCCTAGGTTTGCAAGACTTGCAACTAGGTCAACATGGCCGCACGTGCCATTGGCACATGCCAACACGTGCCGCAAGCCATATTTCCAAGCCGCTATGCCTTTGGCCCATGCCAAATATAGCGCCCTAGGTTTGCAAGACTTGCAACTAGGTCAACATGGCCGCACGTGCCATTGGCACATGCCAACACGTGCCGCAAGCCATATTTCTAAGCCGCTATGCCTTTGGCCCACGCCAAATATAGCACCCTAGGTTTGCAAGACTTGCAACTAGGTCAACATGGCCGCACGTGCCATTGGCAGATGCCAACACGTGTCGCAAGCCATACTTCCAAGCCGCTATGCCTTTGGCCCACGCCAAACATAGCGCCCTAGGCTTGCAAGACTTGCAACTAGGTCAACATGGCCGAACGAGCCATTGGCACATGCCAAACACACACGCTGGTAGCCTAACTTGCAAACCGTGCAACCTACCACCAAGGCATTCCGCACATGCCATTGGCACATGCCAAACACACACGCTGGTAACCTAACTTGCAAACCGTGCAACCTACCACCAAGGCATTCCGCACCCGCCATTGGCACATGCCAAACACACACGCTGGTAACCTAACTTGCAAACCGTGCAACCTACCACCAAGGCATTCCGCACATGCCATTGGCACATGCCTAACACACACGCTGGTAACCTAACTTGCAAACCGTGCAACCTACCACCAAGGCATTCCGCACATGCCATTGGCACATGCCAAACACACACGCTGGTAACCTAACTTGCAAACCGTGCAACCTACCACCAAGGCATTCCACACATGCCATTGGCACATGCCACACGCGCCACTAGCAGCGCCTCTTGTACTCAAGATGCAACCAACACTCGAGACATCGACACAACCGGGGATGCTTCTTTAGGGGTTTTGGTTTGGCGGTCACAAGCATGCGCGTACACTACGCTCACATTAAGAAAGCGTGAAAAGGAATAAAGTTGTCAAATAAAGAGGAAATAATGGTGAAAAACATTTTCGCCCATTAAACCATGCGGTTACCACCTCCTCCCATTATTTCACCCTTTACTCTCTTCCTTCATGAGGCGGGGTACGTTTCAATCTCGACTTGTATAAATAGGTCTTACCTATTTCCACCAGGCAACAAGTCTCGGTCAGGAGAAAAATACCACACTCTCAGAAAGGCAACTTTGCAAGCTCTCCCAAAAGCTTCCATCTCTTGCAAGCTTCCTAAGATTTCACTTTCTGATACTAGTCGAGATATTACTCTCCTCAACACCTTTCTTTGCTTCCCTCCCCAAATCAACCCTTCTCCTCCACTTTGTGACCGAAGCAAGTCTGGGAACGGCCATTTCTTGGTTTAGGCCGGACTTGTACAGATCGATCTCTTGAATCTATAAAGTGCTCACGTGCAGCACATTTGTTTAGGGTTTGAACCAGTTTCTCACTCACCCACCGAAATTACCGAAATCAGCAGAAACAATTTTTACCCATAAACAATTGGCGACCACAGCGGGAGGATCGATCTATCGGCTACAATGTCAGACTGTCGATCTCGTTCTTCGACCCAGATGTCAAGATGGTAGGGGAAGGCGACTCGATCCGAATCAACTGCCAGACAACCCGGTTATCAGTTGTTAAAACTACACCAGAAAACTGGGGACTCGCTGAAGACGCTACCAGCAATTGGGGACTTGCGACTCAGTCCGACTCAGACAACCCGGTTATCAGTTGTTAAAACTACACCAGAAAACTGGGGACTCGCTGAAGACGCTTCAAAGAATTGGGGACTTGCGACTCGGTCCGACTCGAACAACCGGTTATCGGTTGTTAAAACAACACCGAAAAGCTGGGACTCGCTGAAGATGCTACCAAAGCAATTGGGGACTTCTTGGCGATGCTACCAGCAAAGCCACCAGCAAAGAACCGCCTTTTACATGGAAAGGAGCGTGTTCGCAAAACCTATGAAGTGAGTAAATTCAGACTGGGCAAGATATACAATCTATCTTTAGGTTCTTAGTAAAACCGTCGTACTACTGAGTCTTATGCCTATTGCTAGCACACACTTTCATAAAAGCAATATTCCTTTCCCAAAACATAATCGAGTCATATTATCAAAACCATTCATCCCGAAATAATCCAATACCCTAAAAGCTACCAAGTTGTCTATCAAAGGTCAAGTTTTGAACCAGGACATCCAATATGTCTTTCAAAAAAAAAAACCTAAATGAAAGTTTAACGGAGAAACGTTCAAGGAAAATCATCCAATGAAAGTCCGCTCTTTTTGGAGAAAGTCAACCGCATCTTCAAGAGCCGCTCTCTTCATAGTCAACATCTTGGAAAGCTTTTGAGTTCCATCCCTGTCGTGCAATCTCCTCGGCGGAAAGGCTTTCGATTGCTGCATCTTTCAACTTTCGGATCTCGGCAAGGCCTTCGACAAACCACGAAGTGTTGAACTCCTTTTCTACGCACACGTCGCCATGGTGCTCCCAGTCGGAAATAACGTCTTCAGAAACGGTGTGACCAGTCACCTCACGCATATCCTCGATGGAAGATAAAGCCTCTTCCACACGCTTAACCAGTGCAAATCGACTAGTGACTTTCTTGGTTGTGGCCATATGTTTGTACTTCTCCCAATTCTCGGTGTACAACGCCTCGTGCTTAAGCCCCGCAGCCTTGAAGCCGCCAACCAAAGACATGACTGGATAAGGAACCAAGTACGGAGGATCAAAAAGGCGCTGCACCTGGCCTCATGACTCGCAAAGGGTCTTCTTCCATGTCTACGGCAGCAACCATCGAGAATCATCCGCCGTTTGAGCCACATCTGCCTCGGCAATTGGCTAACGCCCATCTCCAAGTCACCGGTGGTCACCAAAGGCAAGTTTTCGTGTGGCTCTACCCCAGAATCATCCTCCGAACAGGATTCCTCCTGCGAACTTGAGTTAGACATTTTTTAAAAGAAGAAATAGAAGAAGAAAGAAAAGAAGCGCTTGCCGTGACGCGCTTGCAGACGCGCTTACTAGACGTGCTTACAGGGACACGCTTACCGGACGCACATGCCGGGCACACATGCGCACGCGCATGCTAGCCACGGTATCACACTCTGTGCTAACAATTTGCATCCTTCAGCGCTAACATCTTGCGCCCTTCAAAGCCACCATCCTCTCCCTTGAAACAGCACCATGAACTCAACCCATCTATCAAAAGAACGCAATGGGCTTTGGCACATCCCGAAATCAATATTGGAAGAGGAATATACCCCTTTATGAAGATAGAACCGTATGGTGTTCTCAGGCGGAACCGAGCGTGTCTTCTTTTCATCTTCACCATAGGTTAACAAAATTGCACGAAACACGGGTGATTCTTAGAGCAGAGGCAAGTTTTTTTTTTGACGAAGAATTCATCATCCGTGTTCGGTTTGGAACTATGGACATCTTCCGATGAGGCGAAATGCATTCGTGTACCATCTTACCGGATTTCTTCATAACAACTTAGTAACAAGATATCGCAATACGGAGAAAGACAAAATTATCTCCCGACACATAACTTAGCGCCCAACAAAGGAAAACCCGAAATACAAAAAAAGAAAGAGAGAAAGGGCGTATTCTTTCTGGCTCAAAGCGCACACGTGATATCATTCTTCGAGTTGAGAATTATATATGGAGCATTCTCTACGGGTTCAAAAATACACACGTGATATTTTATTCGGGGTTCAAAAATACACACGCTGTGATATTTTCTCCGGGGTTCAAAAATACACACTTTGATATTTTCTTCGTGGTTCAAAAATACACACATGAGTATTTTCTTGAGTTTCAAATTATATACGTGAGTATTTTATACGGGCTCAAGTGCGTGCAGATATCATTCTTCGGGTTCAAAATTATATATGGAGCATTTTTCTACGGGTTCAAAAATTGCACGCATGATATTTCTTTCAGACCGAAAATTCATATATGCGATATTTCCTACGGGTTCGAAGTCATATGAAGCACATATACAATATTCTTCTTCGGGATTCATATACACGTATTCTCTACGGGTTCGAAAGCTGCACACGTGATATTTTCTTCGGGGTTCTTAATTATACGTGATATTTTATACGGAGCTCAAGTGCGTCTGCAATATCCTTCTTCGGGTTCAAAATTATATATGGAGCACTTTCCTAAGGGTTCGAATAATATATGCAATATTTCCCTTGGGCGCATACATACAATATTTTCTACAAGAGACACGCCAAGAAATTATATGCGCAATATATAAATGCCCACTCAATTTTTACACCTACATAAAAAGGGAAACAAAAGAAATCTTGGAAGACATACACGGAAGTTTGGTTTTTCTTTGTGACTCGCCACTAGTAGGAAAGGATGAAAGGAATAAGGTGCAAGATGAGAGAAAGGGATTTTATATATATATGGGCGTGAAGATTGAAATAGGGAAGGATTTCCCTTTACCAAAAATCGTGCGGGCTCACAAGAACGCCTAATGCCGCCAAGTTGCGCCCGGTCCTGCCCAAAGAAGCACGCTGCCTTCCCTACCTCTGCCAGGTCCCACCGCCTAGACGCTCAGTTCCCAACTCGCCCAACTTCCCAATGTCGCCCCAAGCCGCATCGGCCCCACCAATTGCAACGACTTCCCAATGACCGCCCAAGTCACGCCGCAAGCACGCAAAGCTTCCACACCTTGTCCGGTCCCACTGACTAGCACAATCAGCTTCCCAACTCACGCCAACTTCCCAACGTCGCCCAAGTTGTACCGGCCCCACCAATTGCGCCGACTTCCCAATGGCCGCCCAAGTCACGCCTGCAAGCACACAAAGCTTCCACACCTTGCGCCGGTCCCACCAGCTAGCATAATCAGCTTCCCAACTCATGCCAACTTCCCAACGTCGCCCAAGTTGCACCGGCCCCACCAATTGTGCCAGCCTCCCGATTTGTGCAAAACTACCAGAGGCAAGGATTCCAAATCCTATTTATAAAAGGTCAGACAAGCCTCCTCAATTCTCTTTACGGTTTGCTGTTGATATCTTGTCACCATCTTATGCTTACCTCGCAACAAAGCCCCTGTTCCGAGCTAAGCAGGGGACTTAATGTTGATGGTGGTTTTTAAACAAGGGGTAAAATCGTAAAACCCCATGACCTAGAGTTACCCGCAACACATTAACTAAGAGCATTTAACTCAGGTGTAAATAATTAATAGCGGTATTTTTCAAAATACCGCAGTTAGGGTTTTCGACCGTAACCCTAATTCCAAAACCAAGCGCATACTGCGCACCATGACAACAATGCCAAACCAAGCCGCACACTGCGCACCATGGCAACAATGCCAAACCAAGCCGCATATTGCGCACCACGACAACAATGCCAAACCAAGCCGCACCCTGCGCACCATGGCAACAATGCCAAACCAAGCCGCATTTGCGCAGCACCACGCGGCAACAATGCCAAACCAAGCCGCGCCTGCGCACCATGGCAACAATGCCAAACCAAGCCGCATCTGCGCTGCACCACTGCAACAATGCCAAACCAAGCGCACCTGCGCACCACGGCAACAATACCAAACCAAGCGCACCTGCGCACCATGGCAACAATGCCAAATTTCCAAGCCGCTATGCCTTTGGCCCACGCCCAACATAGCGCCCTAGGTTTGCAAGACTTGAAACTAGGTCAACATGGCCGCACGTGCCATTGGCACATGCCAACACGTGCCGCAAGCCATATTTCTAAGCCGCTATGCCTTTGGCCCCGCGCCCAACATAGCGCCCTAGGTTTGCAAGACTTGCAACTAGGTCAACATGGCGCACGTGCCATTGGCACATGCCAACACGTGCCGCAAGCCATATTTCTAAGTCGCTATGCCTTTGGCCGCGCCCAACATAGCGCCCTAGGTTTGCAAGACTTGCAACTAGGTCAACATGGCCGCACGTGCCATTGGCACATGCCAAAGCCACGTCCGCAAGCCATATTTCCAAGCCGCTATGCCTTTGGCCCACGCCAACATAGCGCCCTAGGTTTGCAAGACTTGCAACTAGGTCAACATGGCCACACGTGCCATTGACACATGCCACACGTGCCGCAAGCCATATTTAAGCCTTATGCCTTTGGCCGCGCCCAACATAGCGCCCTAAGTTTGCAAGACTTGCAACTAGGTCAACATGGCCGCACGTGCCATTGGCACATGCCAACACGTGCCGCAAGCCATATTTCCAAGCCGCTATATATGCCTTTGGCCCACGCCCAACATAGCGCCCTAGGTTTGCAAGACTTGCAACTAGGTCAACATGGCCGCACGTGCCATTGGCACATGCCAACACGTCCGCAAGCTATATTTCTAAGCCGCTATGCCTTTGGCCCACGCCCAACATAGCGCCCTAGGTTTGCAAGACTTGCAACTAGGTCAACACGGCCGCACGTGCCATTGGCACATGCCAACACGTGCCGCAAGCCATATTTCCAAGCCGCTATGCCTTTGGCCCGCGCCAAATATAGCGCCCTAGGTTTGCAAGACTTGCAACTAGGTCAACATGGACGCACGTGCCATTGGCACAGCCTTTGGCCCACGCCAAATATAGCGCCCTAGGTTTGCAAGACTTGCAACTAGGTCAACATGGCCGCACGTGCCATTGGCACATGCCAACACGTGCCGCAAGCCATACTTCCAAGCCGCTATGCCTTTGGCCCACGCCAAACATAGCGCCCTAGGCTTGCAAGACTTGCAACTAGGTCAACATGGCCGCACGAGCCATTGGCACATGCCAAACACACACGCTGGTAGCCTAACTTGCAAACCGCGCAACCTACCACCAAGGCATTAGCACATGCCATTGGCACATGCCAAACACACGCGCTTGGTAACCTAACTTGCAAACCGTGCAACCTACCACCAAGGCATTCCGCACATGCCATTGGCACATGCCAAACACACTTATTTGGTAACCTAACTTGCACACCGTGCAACCTACCACCAAGGCATTCCGCACATGCCATTGGCACATGCCAAACACACACGCTGGTAACCTAACTTGCAAACCGTGCAACCTACCACCAAGGCATTCCGCACATGCCATTGGCACATGCCAAACACACACGCTGGTAACCTAACTTGCAAACCGTGCAACCTACCACCAAGGCATTCCACACATGCCATTGGCACATGCCACACGCGCGCCACTAGCAGCGCCACTTGCACTCAAGATGCAACCAACACTCGAGACATCGACACAAGCGGGGATGCTTCTTTAGGGTTTTGGTTTGGCGGTCACAAACATGCGGCGTACACTACGCTCACATTAAGAAAGCGTGAAAAGGAATAAAGCGGTCAAATAAAGAGGAAATAATGGTGAAAAACGTTTTCGCCCATTAAACCATGCGGTTACCACCTCCTACCATTATTTCACCCTTTACTCTCTTCCTTCATGAGGCCAGGGTACGTTTCAATCTCGACTTGTATAAATAGGTCTTACCTATTTCCACCAGACAACAAGTCTCGGTCGGGAGAAAAATACCACACTCTCGAGAAGGCAACTTTGCAAGCTCTCCCAAAAGCTTCCATCTCTTGCAAGCTTCCTAAGCTTTCACTTTCTGATACTAGTCGAGATATTACTCTCCTCAACACCTTTCTTTGCTTCCCTCCCCAAATCAACCCTTCTCCTCCACTTTGTGACCGAAGCAAGTCTGGAACGGCCATTTCTTGGTTTAGTCCGGACTTGTACAGATCGATCTCTCGAATCTATAAAGTGCTCACGTGCAGCACATTTGTTTAGGGTTTGAACCAGTTTCTCACTCACCCACCGAAATTACCGAAATCAGCAGAAACGATTTTTACCCATAAACAACTACAAATTTTGGAATTTGGAGCGAAAGAAAAATTTTCCAAAGCTTTTGGTGAATACTTAAAGATTTGGAGTTAAAGACAAAGCGAAAAGAGCGAAAGAAAAGAACAAAAAAAATAGAAGAGATTTTTATTAGATTTTGTTTTTAATCTTTTAGATTTTTTTTTTTTTTTTTTTAGTTTTTAGAAATTGTATTAGGATATTCTCTATTTTTGTAATTTTTATTTTTGCACTTTCCTTTTTGGACTTTGGACTTGGACATTTGGACATTCTTTTATTTTTAAACCCTACGGAAGGGTAGTTTTAAATATAAACTGTTTGCAGAGAAGGACGGCGATTACGATATCGCCTCGGCCCCTCGGATTCGTACATGACATAGGAGTCGTGGCACGAGTCGACTACAACGGTTCATCCCCCGTATGGAACAGGAGGTAAGTTTGTCGAAACACTCGCGAATCCCCTGTTAGTCGAAATCTGCATCTCAAAGAGAAGGGTAGTCGTTGATTATTGCAACCCTTCGTTTGTAGCAGCCAGCATTGAGTCATGGCCTTGTCAAAGAGTAAGCGCGGCCGAATTGGGGTTTAGGTTCGAAACGTGTGTTTTGGATTTGGGCCGCAAGTTGGCATGCGTCAGCTGGTTACGTTGGACGGCTAAGATATGCTTCTTAGATGGAAGGGTGGCCGTTGATCGTTGTAACCCTTCGTTTTGGCAGCCAATGACGTGAAGGAGAGGCTGGCATAGTTTAGACGCGGCCAAAACTAGGGTTTGGTGCAAACCGTGGTATTTGGCCTTGAGCCGCAAGTTGCCGTGCGTTAGGTGGCGAACTTGGATGGTCGAGATACGTATATCGAAGAGAAGGGTAGTCGTTGATTATTGAAACCGTTCGTTTTGGCGTGGAGAAGTGGATGACATGGTTTGCCATTGGCACGGTGGAGCGACGGGTATGGTTGGCATGCCTTGGCGCAGACGTGGCTGGCATGGTGGTGCGGCTGGCTTGGTTGACATGCCTTGGCGCAGAGACGTGGCTGGCATGGTTTTCCATAGGCACGGTGGCACGGCTGGCATGGTTGGCATGCCTTGGCGCAGAGACGTGGCTGGCATGGTTTGCCATTGGCACGATGATGCGACTGACATGGTTGGCATTCCTTGGCGCATAGACGTGGCTGGCATGGTTTGCCATTGGCACGGTGGTACGGATGGCATGGTTGGCATGCCTTGGCGCAGAGACGTGGCTGTCATGGTTTGCCATTGGCACCGTGACGTGGCTGGCATGGTTGGCATGCCTTGGCGCAGAGACGTGGCTGTCATGGTTTTCCATTGGCACGGTGAGAGAATTAGGGTTAGATGTATACACAGGTGATGTCGGTTAATACTAAGGGTTCTGCCGTGGAACATGACACATGTATATAAAAAAAAAGGTACCCGGGTAATTCTTACATAAATACGTTGATTGATTTAATAAATGCGCTATTGGTCATAGTGACGTCATGTCGTATGGTTTTTATCCCTAAGCTAAAAACCACCATCAACAGGTGGGTCATCACATTGTCTTTATCGTGTAACTTCTCTTCCCATTCTTCTTCCTTTATCGCGTGCCTACTCTTCGTCCTATCTCTTGATATTTATTGTCTGTTTGTGCTTAAGGTTATATTTATTGTCTTTTTGTGCTTAAGGATTTTTTGGTTAGAGCGAAGTCATGGATCTGTCTTATGCGATATTTCGCACCTACATACAAGAAACAAACCCGTGCGTCACGAGTGAAAAACTAGTTCATAATAAAACTAACGAATGTAAAATTTCAACGGAGATTCCCACAGACAGTGGCAGAGGCAGACTTTCCAACTTGGGGGACAAATATATAGCGGAAGATAGCACTACTGGCGGCCAGAGGCCGCCCGAAAGTTTTTAGGGTCTTTTGGGACAAAAAAATACAGAACTTGCTTCAAGACTCCACAAAATATCAATATTTCATAGAACATTATACCTAGTGCTAGAATTTGTTATAGAAAATTTTAAAATGTATGTAAAAAGTTACATAAATGAATTATATTTCAGAAACTTTGTAGAACCCTGGGTGATAATTATGGAAAATTTTAAGTTTCTAAGCCTAAAATAGTAATTTCGTAAATTCAATCCTCCCTAGTCCTCACTAAGCTCCACCCACAAACCAATGTAACCATTTCAATAGGTATTGAAAAGTAACTAGAAAGGAAAGAAGGCATTCAAAAGAGTAATCCATTTGCATTAATAAGATATATTAATTACTAAAGATTTTACATTAAATATGAGTTTATTTTATAGCTTTTTTTAGTATAAAATGTCAAACTTGACAAGCAGATCTACCAGCAAGAGTTAACACTAAAGTTCAGAATTGCATATAGCGATCCATCAAAATCCTCTCTAGATCACTAAATGGGTAAGACAGCATCCACTCTTTTCATTCTTCTTCTAACAATTACTACTCATGTTTCACTACAACTAAATTCAGTCATTGCAGTTAATCCAAAGAAAGGGTTTACTTTGAGGATGATTCACAAAGACTCGAAAGAATCACTGTTTTACAATCGTGCTGATGATATTCATTTGACAACAGAGGATAGAATTCAAACGCTCATGGAAAAATCCAAAAAATCGAGCACTTTACTTCAGCTCACAAATATTACTCCATAGCCAAAATGGGACAAGCTCGATGATTAATCCCGATATAGTACGTGTGCCGGTAACTTCCGACCCAGCAATGTGGTACGTTGGAATGGTAGGTATAGGTAAATTTAATGATAGATATTTCAGAGATTACTATTTGCTGGTTGATTCGGCTAGTGATATGACGTGGGTTCAATGCGAAGGTGCCACGCATATTTTCTATCAAGAAGTTCCTCTTTATCCTTGGGAGGAGTCACAGACATATCGTCCTCTTCCTTGTGAGGATCATAGTATTCTCTGCCCCGGCAATAAATGCAATAACAACGGCGAATGTACTTACGAAGCAAATTATTCGGACGGAGGATCTTCATCTGGTGTTATTGCTGAAGAAATATTCACTATATTCTCTAGTGCTGGTGGCGTTGAAAGTGTTCACATACGCATGGGTTGTGGTTTCAACCAAGCAAATTTTGTTGATTTCGGTATTAATCATTTTAAGAAACAACCTGATCTTATTGCAGGAATACTTGGTTTAGGAAGAGGACAATGGTCTTTTCTTAAACAATTAGGTGGGCATGAACAAAATACATTTTCCTACTGTTTTGAGCTATTTAACGACGGTTTTTACACAAGCAACACATATTTAAGTTTTGGTGCAGACGCGGTTATTGGAGGCCAAGTACGTACAACTCCCATAGTTGAGAACCGCTTTCACAAATCGTTTTATTACTTAAATCTACTGGATATTAGTGTGGCTAAAAGAGAGTAGGTTTTGTAAGAGCAGATTTTGAGATTAAAGAGAATGGAACCGGCGGTTGCATGATAGATTCAGGGACTCAATATACGGTTATGTATAAAGATCATTTTGCTAGATTTGCAAAGGTTGTAGTGGATTATTTTAAACAGATTAATATGCCTCGTGACGAATCCGCCAATCTTCTTTGCTTTGTTATACCGGGAGAACAGCCGTTTGCACTTCCGCACATAACATTCCATTTTCAAGGTGCAGATTATGTTGTTTCAGAGGTGACTTCTCTATTTATACGGATCCATGATAATATGTGTTTACTTATGGCGAGCTATGATGCTGTTGGTACGCCGGCTTTGGTTTTAGGAGTACAACAACAAACTAATAAGAGGATATTGTACGATAATTTCAATATGAAACTCTCGTTTGTTGATGAGATATGCAAATTAGATTGAAGATGAAGAGACAACGCAGAGAAGTCGGTCTCCGTTTTAATGTTTAATGAGCATGCATGTGTTCTTCCAACCAAGAATAAAACATATCGATCATTTCTTTAGGAATTTAATAAATTTTATTTCTTAACTTCTTTTCATTCTACGTACTCCCATCTTCATATAATTCTTTTTGCTTTTCTTTCTGCTGGATGGAAATAATGAATTTTGACATTTTTTGCAAACATAAAAGAGTTTAGACACCACAACTAGTACAGAGTACAGCATAAAAAAATGGGTATTTACAAAAACAGTCCCACTTACTAATACCGGTTCACAAATAGGTCACACTGTTACAAAGTATTTGCAAAACAGTCAGTTGGCTGTTTGTTTCAGAGTTACTGACAAGGGGCCCCACGAATCAGAGTTAAATCAGGCCCAAAATTACCTACTTATCCCTGAAACCCTAAAAGAGGCAAAAACCTCTTTCATCTTTGTGCGTCCTTCTCTCGCCCCTCTAACTCACGCTCTGCAATTCTATCTACAAAAAAAAAAAATTAAGAAAAAATGATTCGATGATGTATAAGGAGATGATTATTGGATGTTTCCATTAACAGTTTGGAGTGTTGTTGATGTGGTTGAAGATAGAAGTAATCGTGTGAATAATTGTTTGAAGACAGAACCTAATTTGATTCTGTGATTTTGAAGATGGGAGATGAAAAAAGGTAAGACCTAACAAACCCTAGTTTTATTTTGTGGTTTTGAGTCATGAATTCGATGATGAACTGTAGACTCAGTTGAAATTAGGTTGTTTGAATTAAGAATTAGGAACCAAAAATAGGTTTTTGTGAAATTGTTGTGGTGGTACTGAAATTGATTGAATGGCGGGGGATTAGTCGAGCAATTGCAGGTTGAATTTCTCGATTACAGAGAAGAAGGAATTAGAGGTGGTTGTCTATGGTGGGTTACAAGCCGAGAAGACGGTGTTGTTGCGGTTGGAGGTGGCGGTGCATAAGAGCTGAAACTGGTCCGTTGGGGGTTGTTGATGGAATGAATCTGGTGATGGCTTTGAGCTGAGTTGTTAATGGATCTGGTTACATATGAACAGTGGTGGTGGTGTTTCTTGCAGGTGGTGGTGGTGCTGCGTGTTGTTGCTGCTGCTGGTGAAATGGATCAGGATTCTTACATGGTACCGGAACTTCAGCCCGCATTCAGGATCCTTACATCACGTTCCTTAGAGGGTTCACCATCACCTCTCCTGGTATAACCCTGCACCGCCGCCACCACCACCAGTTCATCACCATCATCTCAACAATTCCGGAGGGGTGTTTAAGACAAAAGTCAGACTGTTTTTCTCAAAACAGTCAAGTTGGATGGGAAAATACCAATTTGTAAACACTAATTAAAGTTGTGATCATTTTGTAAAACTAATTAGGATAGTGTGACCATTCTGTAAAACACCCTAAAAAAATAAGGAAAGCTAAATGCTTAAATGGTGATATACACCTGATGAAAACAGGGAAGGGTCCGGATGATTTCACCCTCACTGACTAGCCTTCTTCTTTACCAGAGACTTGATTACTCTGTTTAATGAAGAAAAATCAATACATGAACAAAAAAACAAGATACGGAGACATTTTTTGTAACGGGAAAATGTTCTCGTAAAATCACCCAAAACTATCCAAACCTAGAAAATATGGAATTACAAAAATGAACTCCAATTAACATTTACAAATTTGTGGATGATGCCACCAATTTCTGCACCCACAACATAGTTAAAGAAGCGTTTTTTTTTGGGCACTATCCTTTTTTTTTTTTTTTGGTGGGGGACTACTATGTTATAAGAATATCACCCTATAGTTATAAGGGGTGTCTCAAAGTGTGGAAATGACTAAACTATTCTTAACCTAATTTAATTTAAAACCAACCTAATAACTATATATATATATAACCACCACCTCCTTCCACCACCACCACCGACCATCACCTACCACCTCCGACTACCACCTCCACCTCCAACTACCACCACCACCATCACCACCAATCACCACCACCTCTATATATGTAACTTAATTTAAATCATTAACATAGATATTCTCACAATCCCATTACTTGTCATTCGTTTTTGGTTGAAAAAATTGAGAAGTTGAAAATGGAAGTTGCAGAGAGAAGTTCGGCTAGGAATTATGTGAAAAATTTTGTCGAACTAGCCGAACTCAATTTTAATGGAGTTTTTCTTTTTTCAGAGAAAAGCTCGGCTACGTCACAAAAAGTTCAATTTCGTCGCAAAAAAATTCGGTTTTGTCATAAAAAGTTCGATTACGTTACAAAAAAGTTCGTCTACGTCGAAAAAAAATCAACTACTTCGCACAAAAAAACAGTTACGTCGCAAAAAAAAGTTACGTCGCAAAAAGTTCGATTTCGTTGCAAAAAAAATTCGGTTACGTCGCAATTTTTTTCTCCTAACCGAACTTTTCTTTGAAAGAAAAAACTCCAGTAAAGATGAGTTCGGATACCTGTGTTTTCAGAAACATTAGCCGAACTACACTTGCAGATGAGTTCAGCTACCTAAAATTAGGCCAAATTGAAAAAGTGAAAGTAACACTTTTCCAGAAACGGATGAAGTATAAAAAGTAGGGGGTCTAAAGACACACCAAGTTACGAAGCTGTAAACCCCATGCGCCCGCACCTAGAGGTGTAAATTGGGTACTGTGCCACACGAAGACTGACCCAAAGACAAAGACGCTAAAATTTGAGCACACCCAACCCGAAAGACGTGACTTAGCCCGGAAGACGGACAAAGACGTTAGTTAAATGGGATGTCTTTGGGTTTGACTAATTGGCACAGTAGCACAGCACAACACGCGGCATGGATAAGCACGCGGCCCAGCCCAGCCCAGCACGTTAAGAGAGCACGTCATAACATGTACAAATACACCATATAACAAGGCATAATACATCACATTTTTTGTATATTTCACAAAAGAGTCACTATTCTAGCTAGTTTTTAACATTTTATGTTGGCTTATTTATAACAACACATATAATACCTTAATATTTGGAAAATATATTTCAATATCGTTGTTATAATGCCGTCACCTATATTTAACTAGAACATTAATTTACATGACAATAATCCAATTTTATATTTGATGGGCTATTTCTTTTTATTGAATAAACTTGTTAATTTTATTTGAAATAATTTCAAATGATATGTTGTCTAATTAAATTCTTGTGATAATGTCCAGCTTAATGTATACATTAAGTGATTTCAAATTGTTTATAGCACGTGTGCCGGCCACGGTACATGCAAAGACAAAGACGTTTATTCGTGTCTTTGTGCTGCAAAATTTTATCTTTGTGCCTAGTTTTGACTAGTAAAGCACAACACGGCACAACACGTTTAAATCGTTAGCCTGACACAAAGCCACGACACATGGCACGTGAAGCCCACGCGACTTCGTGTGCGGGTTGTCTTCGGCCGGCACGTTTTACACCTCTACCCGCACCTATTATTAGACATTTTCACTTTTGGGCTGACTCCTGACTGGACTTAAAAAGGGGAGAGCATAAAAAATGACGAGTCCCATGCGAGCAACATAAATACGCGGACATAACAAAGAAATTTAGTAAAATTGGAAAAGAGAGAATTCTACTAACCAATTCATTGCAAAAAGAGTATCCGTTTACATTAAATAAGATTACATACTTAATTAGTAAAGATTTTGTATATAAGTAACAAAAAACACCTTTTTTTAAGTATAAAATGCACTTGACAAGCAGATCTTTATCAGCAAGAGTTAACTTCAGGATTGCATGTTGCGTCCATCAAAATCCTTTCTAGCTCACAAAATGGGTAAAACAACACCCACTCTTTTCATTCTTCTTCTAACAATAACTCATGTTTCACTACCTCTTAATGGGTTTACTTTGAGGATGATTCACAAAGACTCGAAAGAATCACCTTTGTACGATCCTACTGTTGATATTCATTTGACAACAGAGGATAGGATTCAAACACTCATCAACCAGTCCAAAAGTCGAGCACTTTACATCAGCTCACAAATATTAGTTCATAGCCAAAATGCAACAACCACGATGATGGATCCTGATGCTGTACGTGTGATGGTAAGTTATGATCCAACAATGTGGTACCTTGGATTGCTTTGTATAGGTTTGTTTCCTGATAAAACATGCATGCCTTACTATCTGCTTATTGATTCGGCTAGTGATGTTACGTGGGTCCAATGCAAAGGTGCCACAAAAACTTTCTTACAAGAATTTCCTCTTTATCCTTGGGACAACTCACTGACATATCGACCTCTTCCTTGTGCGGATCATAGTATTCTCTGCCCTGGAAACAAATGCAATGACAATGGAGAATGTATTTACCGACTAGATTATATGAATACTGGATTTACATCTGGTATTTATGCTCAAGAAAGATTCACTACATTCTCAGATGATGGTGGCTATGAAAATGTTCTACTAGTCATGGGCTGTGGTTTTCACCAAGAAAATTTTGTTGATTTCGGTAATAACCATTTAAAGGGTAAACCTGATCTTATCGCAGGAGTACTTGGTTTAGGAAGAGGAGAATATTCTTTTCTAAAACAATTAGGTGGTGCTGGACAAGATAAATTTTCCTATTGCTTGGAGATATATAGCGAGAACATTTATGCAAGCAGCACATATTTAACTTTCGGTGAAGATGCGATAATTGGAGGCCAGGTACGTAAAACTCCCATAGTCGTGAACCCCTTTCAGCCATCGGGTTATTACTTAAACCTAGAGGATATCAGTGTTGCTAAAAAAAGTGCAGGTTTTGTAAGCGCCGATTTTAAGATTAAAGATGATGGATCAGGCGGTTGCCTCATAGATTCTGGGGCTCCATTTACGGTAATGTATAGAGATCATTTTAATAGAGTTGCAACGTTGGTGGTGGAATATTTTGCACAATTGGGTATGTCTCTTGATGCATCTGACGGTCTTCTTTGTTTTGTTATGCCGCAAGCACCGTTTACAACTCCATCCATAACGTTCCATTTTCAAGGGGCAGATTATGTTGTTTCAGAGAGGGCTTCTTTATTTGTGGAAATGCGTGGAAATATTTGTTTACTTATTGGTGCATTGGAAGTTACTACTAATATACAGACTGTGGTTTTAGGAGCATTACAACAAACTAATAAGAGGCTTTTGTACAATAATATGATTCTGGAACTCTCATTTGCTGATGAGATATGCCGATTGCAAAAATGAAAAAGAGACAGCGCACGGCTCACAGTCTGGACGGTTTTAGTGTTTAATGAGCATGCATGCAGTGTTCGTTCTTACAAAGAATAAAACATGTTGTTCATTTCATTAGGAATTTAATAAAATTGGAGTAGGGTAATAAGATTTTTTTTTTTTTTTCCTCCTCCTCTAGAAAAAAGAGTTTCCTTCTTTTATTACTGTGTGGGTGACAAACACGTGATAGACTGTGAGGAATCGCCATGTGGTGAACTTAGATAAAAACTTTTTACGGTCGCAAGTTAGGGTTAAGGATTCAAAATGAGCGAAGAACCTACTAAATCAAGCCATGTTTAGCTAGCATGACCGGATGAATATGTGGCCGGGGTTTTTGAAAATACACCATAGTGTATGGTAGAGCAAAGATGCATGCATCCTACTTTGTAGCTGCTGCCAGTAGCATCATGTGTTAATCATCTTCGGTATCATTTTTGGAAAAGTTAAGACACACTAATTCTAGCTAACTACTCTCGCTTCACACACTAAATTGTTAGTAGTTTACGTGTAAAACAGGACGACCCAGCTCTCTAAGGCTTTCTTGATCATAAATTGAATGCTAGAGCTTTTGGCAATTAATGTGGGGGGTCTTTGAATTAAACACAATCAGTGTGTTTAAAGTTTAATTATAAATGGCCCTTAAATTATTGGTGTACGTACTGAAGAAACAAGTGGCTATACCACCTAAGGAAAATAATGACATATACTAACTACCTTCATTTCTATAAAACTATAAGTGAAAGTAACACTTTTTCTGAAACAGAGGGAGTAAGAGTTATAAATTAGCATAAGATGCAACAGCTTATAAGTTGGCCGAAGCAACTCTTGGTTGCAGCCAGAACAAGGCCAAATTGGAGTTCTGTCGCTAAAGAGTTGGATGGCATCGAAAAATGAGCCAAAAAAGTTGAAATCGATCAAGTTCACGAATTTCAAAAAAGAGTTTAAGAGCACAAACCGGAAAGTTAAAGATGAGGAGTTGGAGTTGGACAAGAACAAAGTAAGTCAACCTAACAAATCTAAGATTGCAACAGAGAATCCAGTAAACAATTCAATAAGTATTCAACAGTAACTGCCAAAAATAATAAGTATGTTTCATTCAAAAGAGTAATCCATTTTAATTAAATAAGATTCCATATTAATTAGTAAAGATCTTGTAGATATGTAACCAAAATCCATTTTGAGCTAATAACTTTTATACTATAAAATGTAAAAATACAGCGTCCATCAAAATCCTCTCCGGATCACAAAATGGGTAAAACAACACCCACTCTTTTCATTCTTCTCCTAACAATAACTCATGTTTCACTATTACTAAATTCAGTCTTTGCAATTTATACAAAGAAAGGGTTTACTTTAAGGATGATTCACAAAGACTCGGAAGAATCACCTTTTTATGATCCTGCTGTTGATATTCGTTTGACAGCAGAGGATAGACTTCAAAAACTTATCAACCAATCCGAAAGTCGAGCACATTACATCAGGTCACAAATATTACTCAACAGCCAAAACGCAACAAGCTCGATGATGAATCCCGATATTGTGCGTGTGCAGGTAAGTTATGATGCATCAATGTGGTACATTGGATTGGTATGTATAGGTTCATTTCCTGATAAATCATGCAAGCCTTATTATCTGGTTATTGATTCCGCAAGTGATATTACGTGGGTTCAATGCGAAGGTGCCACAAAAACTTTCTTTCAGGATTATCCTCTTTATCCTTGGGAAAATTCACGAACATATCGACCTCTTCCGTGTAAGGATCATAGTATTCTCTGCCCTGGCAATGACTGCAATGACAAGGACGAATGTATTTACCGAGCAAATTATTTAAATGATAAATCTACGTCTGGTATTCTTGCTCAAGAAGCGTTCACTACATTCTCAAATAATGGTGGATATGAAAGTATTCAAATAGTCATGGGCTGTGGTTTTCAACAAGAAAATTTTGTTGGTTTTGGTAATAACCATTTAAAGAATAGGCCTGATCTTATCGCAGGGATTCTTGGTTTAGGACGAGGAGAAAAATCTTTTCTGAAACAATTAGGTGGTACTGGACAAGATAAATTTTCCTACTGCTTGGAGTCATATAACGAGAACATTTACACAAGCAGCACATATTTAAGGTTCGGTGAAGATGCGATAATTGGAGGGCAAGTACAGAGAACTCCCATTGTTGTGAACCGCTTTCAGACATCGCTTTATTACTTAAATCTAGTGGATATAAGTGTTAATCGCAAAAGCGCAGGTTTTCGAAGCACGGATTTTAAGATTAAAGAGGATGGATCAGGCGGTTGCCTCATAGATTCTGGGGCTCCATTTACGCTTATTTATAAAGATCACTTTGAAAGAGTCGCCTCTTTGGTGGTGGCATATTTTCAACAAATTGGTATGCGTCGTGATGAATCCAGCATCCCCAATTTTCTTTGTTTTGTTATACTGCCAGTACCGGTTATAACTCCGTCCATAACATTCCATTTTGAAGGGGCAGATTATGTTGTTACGGATACTGCTTCTCTGTTTGTGCGAAGAGGTGGAAGTATTTGTTTACTTATGGGTAGATTGAATACTGATAGGCCGGCTATTATTTTAGGAGCATTTCAACAAACTAACAAGAGGCTTTTGTATAATAATATGAATATGGAACTCTCGTTTGCTGATGAGGTATGCAAACAACGCTAGCTCACAGTCGATCGGGTTTTTAGTGTTTAATGAGCATGCATGCAGTGTTCGTTGTAACAAAAAATAAAACATGTTGATCATACAAAAGATCGAATCCAACTCAGGGTAACAAAGTTCATCTGATTTTTTTTTTTTTTTTTTTTTTTTTTTATGAATGTAGAGAAGATACTACACTAATTAGCACATCCTAACTTGCCTCAATCCACATGCAATTCCAGTGCGAAATGAAAGGAATCCAAAAGGGTTATCGAAAAAAAGAAGTGAAAAATGAAAACGGGTTTACTACGAGAAAACAACTCAAAAAGAATTGAATATTACTTACATTATCATGAGAAACTCCAGCAAATTTGCACATGAGAAGAACCCTACTAAAAAATCTGCTTTCCCCTAATTCTAACTTTAAAACCCTAAATCCTCTTCTTCTAGAAAAAAGAGTTTCCTTCTTTTATTATTGTGTGGGTGACAAACACGTGGCATCCAATGTGAAATTGCCATGCCGTGAATTTTGATGAAATCTGCCAAGGACTTACTAATCTAGGTTTAGCTAGCATAGACCGGATGGATATGTGGCCGGGGACTTTGAGAAATGCACCATAGTGTATGCTAGAGCAAAGATGGTACCTTAGCTGCTGCCAGTAGCATCATCTGTTAATCATCTACGGTATCATTTACATTCGAAGACTTTGAAAAGTTAAGATACACTAATGTGCGGGGTCTCTGAATTAAACAATTAATGGGTGTGGGGTTAAACCAAAAATGGCCCTTAAATTATTGATGTACTGAAGAAACAAGTGGATTAGCTTGGCTAAGCCGCCTAAGGATGATGATGACATAGAGTTATGGATAAGATCGATGCAAGGAGAATATAGACCAAAAGCTGCTTATATCAAGAATCAAAAACTCGATCTCTCATTTCAATGGCTTCTTCTTCGGACCAAGAAATTGTTTCAGAACTTCTTCCATTCGTTCAGGTATACAAGAACGGTCGTGTCGAACGTTTCCTCGAATCAGAAAGGGTTCCACCTTCAGTGCAAGACCAAAAACCGGCGTCTCTTCTAAAGACATCAAATTCTCTACTAACCCAGACATATCTGCTAGACTCTACATTCCTAGTAAATTCATCAACACAACTGAAAAGCTTCCTCTTTTATTGTTTTTCCACGGTGGTGCTTTCTGTATTGAATCCGCTTTCTCGCTTTATCACCAGCGCTACTTAAACGCTTTAGTTTCGCAAGCTAATGTAGTTGCTGTCTCAGTTGAAATTTATAGTTAAAAAGTAGTACATCAAAATTTATAGATAATTTGTTACCTGTTAAAATTTCCGAATTCCCTCACACCAAAATTACCTGGCTTGATTGGGGTATACTCAAACTAATTGGGGTATACCCAATTTTATAGGGACTCTTTTTTAAGGGCAAAGGGGGAGGCCAATGGGTAAAGTTACAAAATTACCCTTTCCCATTATAACTCTAATTACTACCTAAATCAGTTTTCATTCTCTTCATTTCATCTCTTCTCTTCTTCTTCTCCTCCACAACCTTACCGGCTCCATCACCCCCAGTCCCCCACCACCACCAAAACTCGTCGATCAATTCGTTAAAATCGTCGACTCGAAAACTCCGATTAGTCTTCATCAATGGATCCACCACGGAAGAAGGCAACTCGTGTGAAAGAAACTAATCGAAAACCCAATGAATATAACCCTGGAATTGCAAATTTGGTTGCTAAGAAAGTGAAGAGAAAAAAGGTTGAAGAAGAAGTAATTGAACCTGCATTGAAACACGTGAAATGGTACGCTTAAGAAAGTAAGGGCTTGTTTAAACTCACTCTAGTACTTGATTTCATGTTTGCATGTCAAATTAGGTCGAGAAAATTCGAATTTGTGAATTGGCGGTTGCGGCCGGCAAGGTATTTTGTTATCGACCTTGCCGGATTTTCATATTAGGGTTTGGTAGGCAAGCTATAAGGTTGAAGAAACTTGCCGTTGTATAGTTTTATAGAATCGCTACTAGCGGGGCGGCAAGTTATTCAACCGTATACCTTCTTAGGCGTCGAGTTTTTTTTAATGAAGCGGCATCTTATTGTTTTTTACACTGCATTTGCTTCTTTTGAATGTTTCTGATACCTAGAATTTTTGAATGGGAAGGGTATTTATATAAAACCATGCGGCGGTTTGTCGGCCAGAGCAATGTATGTGTAATGGACCTTCCGGCACTGTATAGTGAAAATTTCTTGTTTCTACTTTGTGTACATTTTTGTTGGGATGGGAAGGCTATTTTAATGATACCATGCCGGATGTGGCTTAGCCGCACGCATCTTTTAGTGGACCCTTAAAGGCCATATTTCCAGGATAGGTTAACCCCGCCTTAGGCCTATAATGTTTTTTTTTCTGAATTGCTCTTGTTCAGGGTGGAGAAGGCAAAGAAGAAAGCTCTGAAAGCTATTAGTCCTCCTTCAAGACCTCCTCATGTTGGTGGAAAACTCTTGACTTCACAACATCGGGGGGTATTCGTTAAGCTGGGAACGACAAATATCCGTAAAATTCTGGCCCAAGATAGTCGGCACGACAGTCAACCGTAAACTCTTCAACCGAGACAGTGCCGGCCGAAACCTGGTCGGCAGCTTATTCAAAGTGGACCCTGTCGGTTGAACATTGGTCGGCAGGTTACTCAAAGTGGACCTTAGGCCGCCGAAGAGAACCAGCCGCACCTTATTCAAACCACGACCTTGTCGGCCTTGGGCATTTTCAAAACCAAATTTTTGATCGAAATCGAACTCATAAGACAGATGAAAGGTTTAATTTACTGAATTAATAATTTCAAAATTTTAATCTAAACTCAATTAATTAACCTAATCAGAATTTTAGTGTTAATTAACCAAGGGCATATTAGCCATTTAGAAAATACAAGGTTAAGGGGTGGCTTCGCTTTACTTCATAATGACCTGATTTTGTCTTATTGGGTATACCCCAATTAATTTGAGTATACCCCGATCAAGCCAGGCAAAATTAATAATTCCCTCATGAGTTATTTCTTTCTTTTTCTTTTTATTCATTTTAGAGTGAAAAAAATTAATAATATGGATTTGTGAGAACAAAGTAGAAAAGTAGAAACAGAGTAGAGAAGTAGAAATTATCAGGTAGCATCAGTGAGCTAAGGCTGCTGCTTATATAATGTGGCTTGTGGGTTTTGTGTCATGGGAAGAAGCAGAGACTTTGAAATTGAATATATTCTTTGCTTATGCTTTTTTTTTTTTTTTCCTTTTCCTTTCACAGAAAACGTAGCCAAACGCATTTGTTTGCGGAAGTAATACATATCCCGCGGCCCAATCCCTTGGATTGTACCCAAAAGTGAAAGGTAGTGAGAATTTTGTGACTAGGAGGGTTAGTAGGAGTTGGGTTTTAGTGTGGGTCCCACCCTCTTATGTCATGTCGGTCCGCGGGATGTAAATCATTTTCGATTTGTTAGGTGTACAAACCAAGTTCTTGGATTCTTTTTCTTTGTTTTTAGACTGCCTAGCAAAGATGCTGATGGTATCAATGCTTATGATTATCAGTGCATTTTGTGTTGGATACCCATCCCTGCTGCTGAAAACCATTTGACACCAAGCATCCTACTCCATCACTACTTCTTACATTCTTGAATACGCCGGCCGGAGCCACCATCGGGATGAATGGTTCAAATCAACCATAAGTGGGTGGTGTACAATTTCTATATTTAATTGAGGTCGATGGGCCTAACTAACCTTGAACCACTTGCAAGGTTCCCATTAATTTTACCAACAATTAATCAACAGAAAAAGACATTGACATGAGAAAGAAAAAGTTCGGAACATATCATCTTCCACGAAACTTCCTCTCTGTAGCAAAACTGCAAGACGTTAAATATTAATTATCAGTATATTTCCTTTACTTTTTCTTCATTGGTGATGTAACCAAATGGCTGACAGTCAGCCGCTGACTCATGAAGCTCAATTTGGCTAGGCAATTGGGGGACCCGATCCTGGCCGGTATTAGGCTTAGTCCTATGGGCTAGATATTTAGCTGCTAGATTGGCCATCCACGTTAGCCTGGCCAACCTACTAACCCCTATGGGATGGCCAATCTAGCGGCAAATTTGAGCGGTCTGGCGTTAACGCCGAATGGAACGGCGTCCAAATGAACGCAGGCAACAGCGTTTGACTTGGTCAGCTAGGTTGACAACGCTGAACTGTTCGGCGTCCAAAAATCGTGTTTTCTCAGCGCAGAAGCCCCTTCTTCCTCAGTTCTTCCCATTTCATTTTCTTTCTCAAACACACCCGCAAAGTGCAACACAATAAGAAGCGAAGTGAGGAAATATATTTCATTTGTTAGGCCATACTTCCGAAACAAACCTTCGGGGATGAACGAGTCGGATTATGTAAGTACCTCAATTTTTCTTAATGTTTTCTTTCTACCGTTTTGTTATCGTTCTTTCTTTCTCTAAATTTTTCCTTTTATTTTTTCCCCAGTATTTTCGTGGAAAACAGAATTATGAAAATATTTGGAAAACCTTGGAGGTACGAATCGGTTTTCCAGATCTGAAGACTTATCAACCCGATTACAACCCGGCGGTGAATAATGATGATGGAGTCGGTACTTCCACTCAACCTAGTCAACAAACTCAAGCTACTCAAGAAAATGAAGATGATAATATGGATGAAGATTTGCAAAATATGGCAAGGTTTGGTAACACTTCATCTACTCATAATTCTGAAACCTCGGACATATCAAAGAGAAGACGCTATTTCGAACAAACCGATGATGTTAGAAGTGACGGTAGAGACAAAGCAAAGAAAAAGGCTCGTGAGGCTAAAGCATCGCAGAAATCAGATGAAAAAATGGATAAACTCATCGAACTTCTTGAAAACGCACAAGCACAAAGAGAGGCCAAATATGAAAAAGAGGAAGAGTATCTAAGGAAGAACATGGAAAGCTCTTCAATCTTGGCACAAACGCAACAAAGAGAATCGGAAATGAAGATCCTACGACAACCCTTGGATGAATTACAAGAATGTGAGAGACCCATCTACAAAATATGGAAGAACGAGATTTTAGCCCGTTATGGTTTGGACCTTATCCCCTAAACTAAAGTGATATGGGATTTCTAAGTTATTTAGAAGTAGGATTTCAATTTCAATTTAGTTTTTTATGTTTTAAGTTATTTAGAAGTAGGATTTCAATTTCAATGTAGTTTTTAGTTTCTTCAAAAAACATTGTAACTTTGTTTTGCAATGTAATCGATGGTTACAAATTCTCAAATGGCAACATTTACTTTGATAAATTTCCAAATTTTGAAACCCAAATTTTGAAACAAAATACGATTGAAACAAATTACCAATCATGTAGAAATGGAATTTGGAAAAAAATAGCCGTTGGTTAAAAAAATAGGGTCAAGCGCTGGATGGAGCAGCGTTGAATCCGAACGCCGAATGGAACAGCGTCCATTTTAGCGCCTAACCATTCGGCGTTATTCTCTGGAATATTCGCACAACGCCGAACCATCCAGCGTTTGCATCACTTTTTGAGCGCCGCACCATTCGAGCGTTTCAATCTCGCTCGATAGTGCGGCTATGAGCAAATGCTAGGCAATAGAAGTAGCAGATTTAGTGTTAACTTTTTCCCACACTTTTTTCATGATTTGCAACACTTTTTGGCCAATCTAGCACTCCAATCTAGCCCATAGGACTTAGCCTTACCAATTCTTTTATAAAGAAAAAGAAAAAGTAAATTCATTACACCTATGGAAGTAATGCATTTCTAGTCGACTGCGTGTAGAGAGAGCTTCCGTGACGAGGAGAAGGAGCGAGTGAGTGATCGTGAAGAGCACGGCGAAAGAAGGACACCACATACACATGTGGAAAGTAAAATAATTGATCACTTATTGGAAAACACTACAACAAAAACCCCTTTGACAACGGATGTACTACAATGTTTCTCCCAACGTTGTAGAAAATTGACCCTTTCACAACAGTTTAAATTAATAACCATTGTTGAATGCTAAGGCCGCCTACCATCGGTTATAAAAGATAAATATTGCACCAACATTTTATTAAAAACGTTGTCGTACTATCAAAAAAAAAACCATTTCACAACGGTTATTGCGTATTGTCAAATTGAAACTTTTATTTGGAAAATAAATTTTAGTCGTTGGTGAGAAAACCTCGGATAAATTTAACTTTTACATTTAGGGGAACAAAAATTAGAAAACATACCACATGACATTTTCTGGTTAAAAATCTATGGTAAAAACATGGGCGGCAAAATTTTTACTTGTGACAGCATGAGCGGCAAACTTTAACTTTGTTGAAATTGCGAGCGGCAAATGTGAGCGGCAAAGCTTTGCTTTAGTGAATTATGAGCGGCAAAAATTAATGGTCCTAATACACGGGGGCCTTTATATTTGGGAACCAAGGATAGAGCATTAAACTCTTTTGAGAGGTGAGAGGATAGAACTAAAAGTTAGGTCTTGAGAGTAAAAGCTAAGAACCCCTCTTTCTTCGGCTGTGAGGGCGAAACCCCTTTTACTTCGGCTGAGAGTTGGAAGGTATAATAATTCATTTTCTCTTTTTTTTTCTCTCAATCAATACTCTATTCTTTAGAGTAAAAACTAAAAACCCCTCTGTATTCCTTGTTCTTTTCTTTCTCGATGTTCCTATATTCTTTTTCTAATTCGAAACCCTCATTTTAATGACTTGTGTTGTAATCGTTTTTTATCAAATTTTGATTTTTATTTCATCAGAGAGTAGAATAGCACTTCATGGTCTTTTTTATTTCTCCGTTCGATTTTCACACATGGTCATTTTATTTTTCGATTTTCTGAAGAAAAAATTAGGGATTTTGGTAGATCTGCTACGCATGTGTATTTGAGATCATTTTATGATCCGATTTCAACTGTGATGGTCAATCCTGAGTTAAAAAATGACGATTTCAAGCTTTTTCCCTTTGATTTTTACTATCGTTATGAATATTATTTTGTTAGATCTGCACACATGTGTATTTGAGATCATTTTCCGATCCGATTTCAACTGTAATGGTCAATCCTGAGTTGAAAAATGACGATTTCAAGCCTTTTCCCTTCGATTTTCACTATCGTTATGAATATTAGGGATTTTGTTAAATCTGCAACACATGTGTATTTGAGATTTTTTTTTGATCCGATTTCAACTGTGATGGTCAATCCTGAGTTGAAAAGTGACGATTTCAAGCTTTTTCCCTTTGATTTCCTAGTTGTTTACCTATTTGAGGTTTGATTTTTACTATCACTAAGAATATGCCGTGTAAAGCATATTTAAAACAATCAGAAAACAAGGGTTTTGAATTGGGTATTCCTAGTGGGTCAGATCTTCTCCTATTTTCATTTTTGTTAGATTTTAGAGATTTACATTTTTGTTACATGCTGTTTTATGCTAAGATTTGGTCTAGATCTTATTCTCGTTCACTTAAGTGATAAGACTGATAATACTTTGTTGTTGTTTAGGGATTTGATTTATGGGTTTGATTTTCCTTGTCCTTGTTGTTCTATTATGGGTTGAAAACTGAAATTAAAGTGGGGATTTGTTGCTTACAGAGCACCACAACAAGGAGTACAATCAAGGAGTACAATCAAGGGAAAGCTTATTGTCGACAAGAATTTTGAATTTTGTATCAGGTTGCTAATTGATTTATTCTTTATTATATTTGTGTTCATTTTGCTATAGCTATATTAGATAAGTAGATTTCAAAATCTGTTTCCCAAAATTTGTTTCTTGTTTCATGGATGATTGCAGCTGCTCTGAAGTTCGGCGGTCACTAGCTGAACAATTTTAGAGGCAAGTTTGATTTTTATTTTTTTTGTGGTGCCTGTTTTAATTTTTTTTTTTTTTTTTTTACTTAGGTTCATGATATGTAAGTTTGTTTTTTGGTTTTTATTTGGTTGCAGGCTTTGAGATCTGCACAACTTGTTGTAAGTTTCACAGATTTCTCTTGAAATGCTTTTGTGGTTTTTATGGATGATTTGAAATGTTTCATTTGTTGTCAATTGTTGTGATACCTGATAGATGTATTTGATCCTGTAAGAGCTGTTAAGGTATTAACGTTTGATACTATGCTGATGTGCAACTTCTTTTTGCTATTAATACTAGCTAGGTTGAACAGTGGTCTTCCTATGATGGATAAAGACTGGGTTCATTTGCCAAGGTTTTAAAGCTAAACCTGTTGTGCTTTGCTAACATGCTTGCTTGTTTATGTTTGCCAAGTCTGATTGTGTTATATACGTATGTTAATGTAGATCAAAACCGGAATATGGTGTTGCATTGGCAAATTTTTTAAAAATTGCCAATGTGAACCTTGGCAATCCAGCGTTGCTGAAGTGTCCTTGTATTAATTGTAAGAATTTAAATTATTTACCCAGGAATGGGGTGTATAAATACTTGATCCTTAGGGGAATGGATCCTACTTACACTGAATGGATTTTTCATGGTGAAGAACATGTTAGTACATCTAGGAAAACTCACGAAGACCTAATAACACCTGATGGTTATGCAATGTTTTTTGACACATATTCAAGATGATCTGTATGATTTGAATGATGACCATGCTGTTAATGAAAGTAGTAATGAAGATCCATTACAAAAAATTGTTTAAGATACCGATATTCCATTATACGAAGGTTGCACAACATACGCTAAGTTGTCTGCCGTAGTATCTTTGTATAAGCACAAAACAGTTAGTGGTTTATCTCAAGTTGATTTCGATGAACTTCTTAAGACAAACCATGAGATGCTACCCAAGGATAAATGTCTTCCTGTTACCACTTATGAATGTCGAAAGTTCATAAGATCAATACTATTTACTTTTAGGACAATTTCCCCTTCATTAATCATCTCTTTTCTTGTTTAGGCCATTGGTGCATACATGTATGAACTGAGGCAAAGCCATACCGAGCCACTCGGCATTAGTCGTCGTGGGTATGCTAGGCTGGAAGATGATCTGGTAAAACTCATATAATGTTAGGTTCCGTGATTAGTTGGTGTATTGGTGCTAATATTTTTTGAGATTTTTGCAGAAGAGGGAAAGAAAAACAAATGAGAATATACCTAGAGAGGAATTGTGGTTAGAAGCTCGTAAAAATATGGTACAAGGAAATGGAAAGGCCATTGGTGCATACATGTCTGAACTGAGGCAAAGCCATACCGAGCCACACGACATTAGCCGTCGTGGGTATGCTAGGATGGAAGATGATCTGGTAAAACTCATATAATGTTGGGTTCTATGATTAGTTGGTGTATTGGTGCTAATATTTTTTGAGATTTTTGCAGAAGAAGGAAAGAAAAACAAATGAGGATATACCTAGAGAGGAATTGTGGTTAGAAGCTCGTAAAAATATGGTACAAGGAAATGGAAAGGGAAAAAATACTAACTCAATTATTGCACGAAATTGGTAAGAATATACGTGTATCAACTGTTTTGATTTTTTTTTTTAATTTTGCTCAGTGTTTGTACTAATTTTTGTGTTCATATAGGAAATGAAGAAGATGTTGCAGATACAAAACAATGGCCAGTCCTCTTCAAGACCACTTGACGAGGACCTTCTTGCACAAGCTATAGGTGTAGACCGACCTAGCAGAGTTACTGGTTTAGGTTTCGGAGTTACACATACAAAATTTAAGGTCCAGAGGCAAAGTACTAAGGTTATCATTACCCTTGTAGCGCAAGTCGCTTCTCTGGAATATGAAATGAAATTGCTAAAAGAGGTAAGAATTTTTGAGGAGGGTTAATTTTCAATATTATGTATTGATTTGTTATTAACTTAGGTTTCTCACAGAGTAAGAATCGGGAAAATGACCACCGCGCATGTAGTGATCAGCCACAAGCAGGCACACCTCAAGTACGTTTATAAAGTCAATATGTTTGTATGTTTTAACCCGGAGCTTCCAAGTTCTAACTTGTGTATTATAATGAACTATGGATAGTCAAAATATGATAGCAATGCTCATAGTGCATTGGGTATGCACAAGCCTGTGGAGAATCAACCCTGCAAGCTTCTTAATTGGCAAGGTCAGATTGTTGCTGAGGGGAAGGTAGCATTTGTAGGTGCTGAAAGAACAGTTCATGGATCCGTATTAGGAAATGATGCATGCAGCGTATGGGTGGATAATCCAGTGGTCCCTGAAGCTCGTTTATGGAAAGAAACTAGTGAATTGAAGACAGTTGGGGATGCTCATGGAACAACTACTATATGGCCTATATTATATCTTTCGTTCAATGAATAAGAGCTAGTTCATCTGATTAGATTCAGTGTAGTGGATCTTTTTGCCGGTGTAATCATTTTGGACAGATCTTTTTGCTGGTATAATGCATCCTGATGTGTGGAAAGTTACTATTGAATTGCAGACGGTTGGGGATGATCATGGCTAGTTCATCTGATTAGCTTAAGTGTGGTGTTTAGACATGTTTCGGACGGGTTTTTTGTTGCTGGTATAATGCTTCCTGATGTGTGGAACAAATTGCCAGTTCTATCCCTTTTGTTTTTTGCTGGAATGCCTTCTTTTTGGCGAAGTTTGAATACTTATTTTGTAGATTTTGTAATGTATGAACAACTTCTTGGATATATATATATATATATATATATATATATATATATAATATGATGTTATCTATTGTAGGTGACCCCCTTTTTAACTCCGCCAATGTAAATGATTATACATTTCATTGCCGGTCCCAAGCCCGGATAAAGGAGGAGGGGAAAAGGCAATTATTCAATATCATTTGAAGGAGGAAGATCTTGGATACTACACTGGGTATGTAAGGTCAGTTTATCATCCATATTTACAATTAGTAAGTTAAGGATCTAACTTGGTGTCTTTACAATTAGAGCAATAGAAATACTTAGCAAATCTTACCGTTTGTTTTTTCTATCAATTAGGATATGTTTACATGTTGGGGAGAGCTTTAGTATCTGCGTTGTGGGGAAATTTAACTGTGATTGGTTATATATGGTTGACGAGTTGGATTCTGAGGTTTATCCGGATTATGGAAACTCCCTAAAGGTATGTTTGGCTATAACTGAGTTAATTTTTTAGGTTTTGAAATTAGTTAATCTAAATTAAGGATTTTGAATTAGTTGATTACAGCCTTGTTTCAGATTTATTTTTGTAGTCTCTCTTCATTTTTACGGTTTGGTATAGTAGAACTCAGTTATGAACAACTATTTCGTGTTAGTTATAGAATGATAGGTTTATAAAATGTTATCACCACCATCTTTTTTTCTGACTTTGAGTATTTCATGTCACCAGTACATACTTATCTTTCCATGTGGTGGAATTTGTTATTCATCCCATTATAGTGTGCTTTCTATTGTGGAAGTTAAGTTATGGCTTCTGACTTTTGGTATTGCTGTTGTTTCAGGACAACCCGTTGGGAAGATAGATTTAACCAGGTTTGTTCGACCAGCTTCTCCCAAGTTTACAGTTCGGACAAGTCGAAAACCTTCAAGAGAATTATTAGGCATTACCTGATCACGTAATTGGTATAGTAGAACTCAGTTATGAAAAAAAATATTTCGTGTTAGTTATAGAATGATAAGTTTATAAAATGTGATCACTTAAACACCATCTATATTTCGGACTTGAGTATTTCATGTCACCAGTACGTACTTATGTTTTCATATGGTGGAATTTGTTATTCATCCCATTATAGTGTGCTTTTTATTGTTGAAGTTAAGTTATGGCTTCTGACTTTTGGTATTGTTGCTGTTTCAGGACAACCTGTTGGGAAGATAGATTTAACCAAGTTTGTTCGACCAGCTTCTCCCAAGTCTCCAGTTGCTAGCACCAGTTCGGACAAGTCGAAACCCTTTAGGGAATTATTAGGCATTACCTCACCGGTTCAATGAGGTTTTGTAATTCTGCTATGTTTTCTTTCTGCAGTTTATTTAGTAATTACCTGAATTTTGTATTACGAGACATTAATTTAATGTAAATTAAACATTGAGTCAAAATAATATATTAATTCTCAATTTTGGAATATGAAAATTGATATTTTTTTTTTTAATTTTAAAAATATTTCAACAACGTTTTAAAAAAATTGTGAGTTACCAATTTAACAACACAACTATACTATTGTCATCACGTAGTTCACAACGGTTTATGTTTGATGCGATTGGAACATCATTTTTTGTTCAAAAAATAACAATGAAAAAGTACCGTTGTGGTCTAATAACTCACAATGCAAAAGAACGGTTGTTGTTAGCTGACGTATGACAACGTTGCTTGCAATGGTGAATAACCATTGTGGAAGCTATGACCCTTTTCACAACACGCAGGTACACAACGACTTGAAAAATGTTGTCATACCAATTCGACAACGGTTTCGTCGTGTTGTTACTGGGCATTTTTCTTGTAGTGAAATTTAACTTTTTCCCAAACCTAAATGGCTTTATGGAATGAAACTATTCGGTTTTCAAATTGAGACAACATGGCATGGTGTGGGGTGGGGGTGGGGGGATGCATGTGGCGTAGGGGAGCCTACTAGTGCTCTCGGTAGTCGTCATTAGGCGTTTTTGTGCTGTGCTGATTTTGGTTTGGGATCCCGTTACATCTGCTAAGCAAGCAAGAGTTTCCTTGCGTATAATTCACTCGGTACCATCAGTTACATGCTTAATTAGGTATTTGATCACATTGGTGATGCAGATACACGTACACCATTCAAGTCTATTGTTAAAAACCTAAACAATAGATAAATAAATAATCCAAAGTTGTGACCGAGTTGATGCCAAAAGCTGAGTCAAAAATCTATAGGGATCTGGATTTGCCAAATCACACTGAGTTATTAATTGCTGACTCGGTAACGATAAAAGGGAAGTAGCTAGTCTCTACCTTGTTTCTCAGTAAGAATAACACTACTGGCAATACATTAAAGATGGTTCATGAAATCACAATGGGTTGTTGGACACTGTAGCTCACAATGGGTGTTGCCACTATTCTTGCGGAAGTATAATACTTTCTTAAAATGAAAAGCTGAGGCAGATAGCTCTCGAGTCTTGACTGATTTCTATTTCTTGGACGACGAATTCGAAAAAGTGTTGAAGTTTGAACTTTCGCATCCGTGATCGATGATTCTCATTACTCAAATCCTTGGTTAAGTCAAGCCGTCGAGAATTGTACCTGAAAGTTGATTACTCATCGGAACCATCTGAATAGCATGCCTAAATGAAATGCAGAGGAGAGTTATTAGAAAACGGTATGATATTATTATCATAATTAAGAAGAAAAATTCAGAAAACATGGTAGCAGATGGAAACTATAAATTACCTGTCATCTTTCCGGTTCCGCACATACCAATTAACTGGGATATATCTGGTTGTTGTTTCCTTCTTTTCTTTTTCTTCATTTTTCAGAGAAAGGGTTTTAGAAAGAAACAGCAGATTTGTTGAAGGATTAGGTTAGAAGATAGTAAAGGATTTGCAAGATTGTTGTTGTATTGATAAAGATCTAACTTCTGTGTTTTATACAGAAATTTGCAGCAAAGAAGAAGAAAGAATCTGTTATTAACGGAATCGATATCACCTTACCCTAACTGTCTTCTCTCTAACAGACATTATAACAGAATCTTTGAAGAGCCGTACAGCTGATCTGTCATTCATAATCATGACACGGTAAAATTTTGGTAGATTTTTTTTTTCATTGAATCCAAAATTCAAAAATTCCATAGGTGTTCATTCGACATCTGGTGGGAAATCTCATCCGTCAATTTCTCCTCCCACTAGTAATATCTTTTTTTCGTGGAAGTTGTGTTGGGGGGCAATGCCCCCTCCTTGGGTGTTCTACCATTTCCTTGAAAAGGACCGAAAATTGAAAGCTTTAATAGACAGCAGGACCGAAAATTGAAAGCTTTAAAAACTCATTCATTGCTCTCTAAATATAGAGAGAAATTTAAAATGTGAAAGACTCCTTGAAAAATGAAAAATGGATGGTCATCATCAGGATTTAATTATCACATGGGACTGGCCAAGTCCAATAACCGATTATGCAAGATGTATTGCGCACCATTTGAACAATTTAGCTATGCGGCCAGCGGCTGAAAATGTTATCCGTGGAATTTTCCTTATTCACCCGTACTTCTGGGGGTCTAAACGTATTAGTGAGTTCGAAATCAATACGGAGCTAGCTACTAAGATGAGGTTATTTGTGTATCCTTCGGCTAAAAATGGAGTTGATAATCCGGTGTGTAACCCATTTGCAGATGATGCACCAAGTATGTCTAGTCTTGGGTGTAAACGGGTTTTGGTGAGTGTTACCGGAAAGGATCCGTTCAAAGATAGAGGCCTATTATATTTTGAGGGTGTAAAGAAAAGTGGATGGGAAGGTGAAGTTGAGTTGTTTGAAAATGTGGAGGATGAACATCAACTTCATCTCTACAATCCTGACGGTGGAAGTGCTCAACTACTTTCTAAATGTATTGCTTCATTTCTATGAGCAGTTCCTATGGAATGAACAAACTCAGAGTTTGTTCATTTTGCTCCCACTATGGAATGAACAAACATGAAAAATGGATGTTCAAATCAACAAATCTGTTGATTAGAACATTGAGTCGGAACATCCAGCGTGCGTCTGTGTTAAAGAAGGGCGTCCTTGCTACCAACGCTGGCGTCTGAAGACATAACGTCAGCGTGTGTACTTCCAACGTGCGTTTTTACTTATAACGCCAGCGTCCGTATCAAAAACGCCAGAGTCTGACCCAATGGCGCCAACGGCTCAATCAGAACGGCTGCAAAAACCTTTGATCCAACGACTACATTTTTTGAAATCTATAAATACTCCTCATTTCAACTCTAAATTCACACATTCTACACACTCTTCCCTTTCAAATCATCTACAAAAATGCCTCCCATAGTTCGTTTTGTTAGATTCACTCAACAAGAGGATTTAGCTATTTGCAGAGCCTACGTTTTTCAAACACAAGATGTTTCCGCTGATGTTGCTACCGGTAGGAATGTATCACAATCGACGTTCTGGCAGAAAGTTTTTGAAATGTTCGCTGCAGAAACGATGAACATTAATAGGCGTGATTGTCACAGATTGGCACATCGTTTTAGTGTAATTAGTTGTAATATATCGGATTTCATCTCTCAACTAATGAAGAATCACAAAATAAGCTCAACGGTGAAGCCGAACATGAAGTGGAACCCAGAACTCTAGCAATGTGGAAAGCATCTCACCGCGGTCGTCCTTTCGACTTCCATGCTTGTTTCAACATTCTTAGGGTGCTCAACAAATACGATCCCTACATCGCCCAAGGAATTCCACCACCCGCCGAGAACTGACGCCGCATATGTAATAGTTGTTTTAATCTGATGTATTTCTTTTATTCTCATGTATGGTGTGGTTGTTCAATGCAGTATGTTTTTATTTATGAAATAGATGGTAAAATGTTTAATCGAGGAAAAACTTAAATTACTTGATATTTATGGTTTTAGATAATCGTAATAACACAAAATAAACAACAAATTAAATAACATAATACCATAGTGAATCGATTTGTCCTACAACTTCAATCAGCCCACACCACCAAAAAACACCTGCGACATTCCCAAAAATGCCTTCCATATGTGTCTTCTTCAGAAGAAGTTCGAAAATGCATAAAAGTCATGCAACCGGTCTTTGAGCATGAACTGATTCTCTGTGGACAATGTTTGTATTCGTGATCTTCATATCCACAATGCTTGCAGTGTAATATACTCCTTCTTCAATTTGGCTTTAAGTTTGAAGTTTTTGCAGAGTGTTGCAATCTTTTCTTCTTCTTCTTTTTTAATCTTCATAGCATCATCTAGCATATGTGGTTCCTCTGGACAATTGGGATCTTGACATTGAAAATACCTGAGCTTTTCCGGTTGTGATTCAATAACCATTCTGATGCGTGAACAACCTTCCCACGGACACTTTGAATACATCCAAGGACATTGCATAAGATGTGGTTATCCATGAAATATAATGGACAAACCTCTTTTGCTTCGTCACATAATATTTGCTTCGCTTTGCCTTAAGAAAACATGGTGGATGATGAGAAAGAAATCGGTTGGTTTGGTTTAGAATAAAACCTAGTGATGTCTTCATAATAGAAAATAGGCGTTGGTAATTCAAACGGGCGCTCAAAGGAAAGTCGCGGGCGATTTTACTATAAACGCTAACGGATAAATTTCCATTTCCAATGGCAAACTTTTCTTTCTCGACCTATAAATTTCATTCCCCCCATCTCCAAAATCACATCTTCTTCTTCTTTTTTTCCCCTAAATCTCTCTCCATTTGCAGAAATGTCTGTTAGAAATCGTGGTCCCAAGTTTACTCAAGAAGAGGATATAACTCTATGCAAAGCATATTTCTTTCATAGTGTAATCACTGGTGTTGTTATTTCTCATGACGGTTCTTTTTGGGAGAACGTTTTTTCAATGTTTGTCTCACTTACGGGAAATCCAGGAAACCGAGATGCTCGTCGATTGCGTGCTCATTTTCAATCTATTGGGCTTGTTGTCCAGTCGTTTGTTGTTCTGGTAATGGAAATTGATCGAGAGAAGTTCAGCGGTGTAACTAAAGATGAAGTGATCCAAACAGCTCTTGATAATTGGGAGGAAGCTCACGGTAAACCTTTTCGTTACGAAGCGTGTTTCAGAATTCTAAAAGATTGTCCATCTCAAGCACATCGTTATTGCATTCGAATGCCGCTGCCGGAATTTACAATGGGAGAAGATGTTGCTCTTGTTCGATGTTGGTTACATCGTATGGTGAGACCAATGAACAATGACAATTTCTGGGAAAGAGTATTTGGACATTTTGTAGCATCGCGAAACGAAGCCGTAAGAAACAGTAAGAGCCTAGAACTAAGAATTGCATTCATCACTAATGAAGTCAAATATTATACGGAAGTATTGTGGATGGTTCATCGTAGCAATTCTAGATTATCCAACGAAGAACTGGAAACCATCGCTCGGACCAAGTTTATCGAAGAAAGCTGGAGAGAGTTTAGGCATTTTGAATGCTATGAACTTTATATAGAGAATGTCGCTGGATTTGATGTAGTTTGATGTTTTTGTTGTGGTTTATTAAAATGTAGTTTGATGTTATTTGCAAGTTTAAATTGTAATAAATTTCACTTAATCTGAAGTGGAAATCTATTTTAAAATATAAATATTTTCATTCATTGATATTACTGCCAATTCTTTTACAAGATATAAACTTAGACAATAATAAAAACTTCAATAAAAATCAAGTACAGGTGTTGGCATTCTGTTTATCTTCATTTGACGTATTTTCCATTCAACACGCTCTTTGACAGTTTCACCTTTGTTTTGAATTTTTTGTTGTTAACTTTCAAAACTGGAGCTCTTATTTTCCTTTTAGCGGAACATTTTCTTGGAGCAACTTCTAAAACTTGCACTTCCCTTTTACAATTTTCAATCTTTTTAAAACTGTCACATATCTTAGAAACAACAGCTTCAAGTTTTGCATCGCAAAAAAATGTGATCGCCTTTTCAGCCATTTTAGAAGAAAAAATTCAAGTGAATTTTGGTGTGACTGAATTGTTTGAAGATGGTGGTAATTTATAGAGGTAAAAGTGAAATTTGAATTTAAAAAACTACCCGTTGGCGTTACAAGCAAAAACGCCGGCGTTATATCTTAAGACGCCGCGTTGGTTCTTCTGACGCAAGCGTTTTTTCCTCCAACGTTAGTGTTTGATTTACGGACGCAAGCGTTTTTACCTCGATCGCACGCCTATTGATCTAACGCTCAATGATTTACCATAGTGGGAAACTTAGTTTGGCCATCCACCTAGCTCAACAAACGAATGGGTTTGTTCATTCCCATAGGAATTGCTCTAAATAACTAAAAGAGTGTTTTATATATGGTTCTTTTGTGTATTTTTGGTAGATTATATCTTCTTCTTACCTTCTCATGGGTAGTTGTTCTAAGAGCATCCACAGTGGGAGACCAAAACCAAAATTTTGGTCCAAAAACCAGACGCAGTGGAGAAGGAGTAAAGATCAAAGACCAGACTAAAACTAAAAACCAGACCAAATATAGTCTTTAGTTTGGTTTTAGTCGGGCGTAACTTAAAGTTGCACCCGAACAGGCGTAATTTATAACTCCGCCCGTGGATAGAAGACAAAAAAAAAAAAAAAATTGGGGCGCAACTAAGAGTTACGCCTGATTGGGGCGTAACTCAAAGTTACGCCTCATTGAAGAAAAAAAAAAAAATATTAATGGGGCGCAACTTTAAGTTGCGCCCCATTTGGTTTAGTCTTTCTCCCGTAGTGTGTGAACACGGACTAAACCCAAAATTTAGTTTTTTTTTGCTCTTTAGTCTTTGTTTATCTTTTTTGATACATACAAGTCGGACGCAAGCCCCTACCTATTTTTGGTGATCTAATTTTAATATATCTGTCCATATTAATTTTTTGTTGTGAGAGATGAATTTTGTTTTTTTTCTGATACGAATGTCGGATTCAAGCCCCTATTCAAAGCCATTCAGCTGGAATGGCTTCACCGCCGTACACAACCCGCCAAACCCAACTAAAAGCCGTATCCAAATTCCTACCCGAATTTATTTTTGATTATTTAATCTATCTCCCTGTGACCCTGTCGCATTCGAATGATTGTTGACATGTATAGATTTTATTTTTCTGGCAAGGCTAGATAGCTGACACCTTCCGAATACCCAAAAACTGACTAAACAACTATTCCTGAAAAATTCTGGTGGGTTCCCCACAAAATTATGATATCCTTTGGAAAAAGTAACATTATTAATAGGTCGGTTTTTAAGTATTTTTATTTATTTTTTTTTGCTCCGTTTATCATTTTTTCCCCTCAAAATAAAAATTAAAAAACTTAAAATCAAAAAACAAAATCATATCTCATTTCCATCTCCACTTCTTATTAATCACTTTCAGGGTTAGAGCTTTGAAACCCAAATATTCCCCATTCCCTTTCAAATTATAAACTCTCCCCACTCTTTTTCAAATTCTCTTCTCCTTCTCTCAGGCTCCTCACTTTGGAAACTTATTTTTTTTTTTTTTTAATTCGGAAGTGATGAAGATCATCTTGCAAGTGATGAAGACCATGCCGGAATTGATGAAGACCATACCGGAAACTGGTGCCAGCATGATTGGTAACTAACATTCAATGCCGTAACTAAGTATCGGCATGCTCGATAGAAATCTATCAATGCCGGTAGTCAAGTGAAAAAAAAATTTAAGTTTCCTGGATACTTTTCATCATGTGCATAAGCATAGAAATTTAAGCAAAATACTATCTTAGGAAAGATCTTGGCATGCTCGAAAATTGGATAAGCGTCTTGGGAAGTGGATCGATTAAAACTAGAAAAACTCAAAACGGAATATTTTTTTACATCATAGGAAGTGATGAAGACCATGCCGGAATTGGTGAAGAACCACGTCGGAAAATGGTGCCGGCATGCTCGATAGAAATCTATCAATGCCGTAGTCAAGTGAAAAAAAATTGAAGTTTCTGGATACTTTTCATCATGTTCCAAGCATAGAAATTTAAGCAAAAACCATGCGAAGTAGTTAGGCATGCTCGAAAATCGATAAGCGTGCTTGGGAAGTAGACTAATTAAAACCAGAAAAATAGGTTTTGAAGATCAAAACCAGAAAAGTTTCAAAGAACGCCCCCGAACCCCCAGGATAGTGGCAAACAATTTATGAAAATTTCCAGCAAATCTTAGGCATGGTTTTTTGGTTGAATACCATACCGGCACCAAGCTTTTTCAGCTGCAACAACGGTGGATTCAAAGAAAACAAATCAAATTTTCAACCTCTTAGCAACAATTCTCTCTTCACAATCATCCTCCACTTCCACCAAAAAAAGTTCCCTCTCAAATTTTTTTTTCCATCTTTCTACTCTCATCTCATTCACCCAAATACAAATACACACTAATCATTTAACAAATACTTCAGATTTTTACTAATTATTATTAACCACTAAACCTGATTAGTGAGGGGTAGATTAGGATTTAAAAAAATACTTAGATAAGGGGTGACCCCGAATTGATATTTGGACTTTTTTTTGTCCTTTTCCTATATCCCCCAATTCCTTTTTTTATCCCCCAATTGTGGGTTCCTAAATTGGGGCCTATGCCACTTAATTGGGGCCTATAAAATACACGACGTTGTACAGACGTGCTCGGAGGTTCATTGACGAGCATTTGATGTGTTAAATTCTAGAATTCCCATATTGAATCCTATATGTATTGCGCTAATTTCCTAAACTATGTAATAAATATTTTGTTTCTGAAAGTAAGGAATAATCGGATTATATAGATATATATAAACACCGATTTTGGGAATCGGTTTATTTGGGTATTGTTCAAACTCCGATTCTGGGTTTACTTCGTCACTTGAAAATACTCAACCCATAATTGGTTTACAAATTAACTAACATAAACCGATTCTGGATCGAGTCTTTCGAAAGAAAATTAAAAAAATTTGACAACGGTTGATTATGCATTAATGAAAATTAATTTCAGGATTAGCTTGATTAAATATTATTTAATAATCCGAATTAGCACTAATTTAACAAGGGTATATTAGGTATTAACATAAATAGTGGATAATGGGTTTCTATGAAATATTTCTTAATGACCCTATTTTGTCATCTAGCTATAGGCCCCAATTCAGTGGTATAGGCCCCAATTTAACTAGGTTTTTTTCTTCCAAAAGCAGTTTAACAGCTTCATTACTTTAATCAGGAGATCAAATAATGTAATTTCATTAAGTTAATAAATCAAGTTAGGGAAATGTGAAATCCGTTAATTGTGTGTATAAATTCGTTCTAGTTTTTTATTTTCATTGAAAAGATGTGATTATTAGGTTAGACATTTATATCTTGGTTTGACTGAGACGTATTGATGATTTACACCGATTGATTTAACCACATTCTTCTTAAGCAAACAGAAATTTGTAATACTATATTTGATCCATGAGTTTTCTAGCAGATAAATGACGCAGAGGCTGTTCCAAAGAAAATCTATGAGCTAACAAAATGTCATTGTTTTATCTTTTGCATTTGTATATATATATACTCATTTATTTATTTTTATGTTTTCGGTTTACAATAATTTGGTACCAATATAGTGTCTAGGGTCTTCTTCGTACTTGTATGTAAAGGAATATATTGGTGTAACACATTGGATGATGATCAATAGAATTCTCTCTTTGCGTCTCCATCTTCTCCATATTTCCCACTGCAAAATTTGGTATCAGTAAGTTTGAAAACACTACTGAGGTATCACAGCAGAAAAAAAATTCTCCTACATAAGATGTTGGAGCAAACTGAAAAGATAATCATAAAGTTGGTTAAAAAGACCAAAATCAATAATTCCTGGGTGAAAAAGACATTTAGATTTTGATACTGTTTAAATGGACACAAATATAAAAATAGTCAGGATGTAACCAGTTTCATCCTACCCATTTTCAAATTCTTTTTCTTATTTTTAATTTACATTAGGATGCATCCAGTTTCATTCTCGTTATTTCTTAAGTTTAAGCCAGGATGAGTCCAGTTTCATCCTTCCTATTTTTTTTGTGTCCATTTCACCTAAAATAATTTTTACTCGTCCATTTGAACCATGTTTTAAATTTTTTTGGACAAATGACCCATTTTCCGAAAGATAATCAGCCAACCATCCCGGAGTGCCATCACTTTTGTTGGAAAAATTGGGTAAAAACGGAGGATGAAAACACTAAAAGAAATTGTTGTACTCCAAACTTTCAAGGCTCGTAAGATTTCTTTTAGACGATTATTTCTACCCTCCCAATATCAATTGGCGATTGCCTTGGTATGCGAAATAATGCCTTCGGGATACAATGAAAGCCCTACAACAGAAAATTGGATTCAAGGTTTGCACCCCTTGACCCAATCAAGAACACACTAGAAAGAATTCTGATGATGCTTTAGAAAGAGAGAAAACAGGTTGAATTTATTGTTTTTGGAATGGGAGAATGCCTTCATTATTTATACGGATATTCATGCCTATTGGAGATGCCTCTTTACTTCCAAAAGACACATAAGGTGTCTATTGGGAATGGTTGTATTTTATGAACCATCACACCTATTAAAGGTGTCCCTTCATCTCCAACTAACATCCATTGTGTTTATCCAACACAGAATACTTCCCCGTCATATAAACAAACCAAAACAAAAGAAAACCATTTAATTTTCTAAGATATTGAAAATATCCAACAATCTCCCCTATTTTCAATAACCAAAAACATGAAAATAAAAACAAAACTTTTAAATCGAGTGGCCGCATCACACAAGTGATCGCCTACGTACCCGAGTGGGATCAAGCCAACGTAGTTCAAGCTAAATTGAGACTAAGCATCATCGTTGAAATCAACACATAAATGATAGGTATCTTTTGGATTTGAACCTTCACTTAGTGCAAGAAACTCAAAGCCTTATCGAGATTCTATGGTGAAACCAGTCTTGAACCAAGTATCCCTTATGATAAAACCGGAGTCTCCACACATATTGATTTCATAAATCATGTGTTCTGTAGCCAAGCACGTTAATGGCCATGTGCTTATATCCTTGATTCATGAGTCTTCTTTAGAGAACGGTCTTCTTCTCTTAGGAAACGGCCTGATTTCCATACTCATATAGGTAAGTCTCGAAGGTGTTTCTGCGATACACCTTTTACTAATCACAGACTCATTAAGGATTTACATCCATCCTATTTTCTTGCAGAATTCCTGCACTAAACATAAATGAGAAGTTTTTACTTAGTGCACCATAATCACATCCATAGTTTGTTGGCACCACATTGAACCTTGTTTATCCTTTTCAAAACATAGGTTGGGTTTCTGCTATGGGTGATCAACCTTCCTTCACAGACCTTAGTCCCATTTCTATATACTTCATTGAAAACATTTCCTTTGGGAGACTTTCCATAAATATGTCTGCCAAGTTTTTCTCCGTTTCAATGGCTAAAGCGCAATTACTCCTTTCTTGAGTAATTGACTTACCGTTCAATGTACAAGACTTGTATGTCTTGACCTTTCATTATAAGTCTTTGTTAGAGACGTTATAGATCATAGCCTGATTCATAATTAATCAAGACCGCTTGAGATGGCTTCTTCCAAAAATGGGATCTCTACAAGTTAGGTTCTAAGTCATTCCTCCTCATTAATTGCATCCATTTATGCAATCAATTTTGAAAACATTATTAAAAATGTTCCTATTTGATTTTACAAAATAATTGTAACTTCTCTAGTGATCGTAATTAACATTTACGGTTGATTCACAAGAAAGTCATTATACATACACTTGAGGCATATAAAATTTGTAGGCAACTTGCTTGCTATTTTAACAAGCACATTATTACAATGAGTAACTCCTCTACTCATGCCCAATTCTCTACAAATTTATACCAAAAAACATAGACAATGTCTATTTAACATTTTACATTATGTAATGCAAATGTTCGTAATTTATGCATCGGTAACATCGTAACACCTCATCGTTGGATATTTGGTCGCGCGCCCAATCTTCCAAAATGTTACATATAACCGGTATTCCACCCCTTTCAATGCCATTTAAGACATGTCAACTTCCAAAAATTTGGAACCTATAATTCTTATCGCAAGAACTATGCTCGTACCAAAAATTGTAGTCTCAACAATCATTGGTGATCTCCATTTTGGTTCTCTAATCTTAGAGCATTCATGACAATACTTTTCTAATGTCACGCGACCAAAAGATTTAACACTTCTTTGATTGGTGAGTGTTTCATGCATGTCTGACATGGATTAATTTTCTAGTGCACTCCATATGCGACCAAGGATTTGATGCTTACCGTCCTCAAGAAAGGAAAAACTGCGAAGGAGATTTGGGATCACCTTAAGTCTCTTTTTCAAGACAACAAAGGCAGCCGTGCTGCACATCTTGAAAGTAAGTTTGTCAATCTTAAATTTTCTGATTGTGCTAGTGTTGATGATTATTGTGACAAACTAAAATCCTTTGTCCGATCGTTTGAGTGATCTTGATTTCCCAATGAACGACAAACGACTTGTTATTCAATTGGTTAACGGTCTTGGGAGGAGTACAACACCGTAGCCTCGTTTATACTGACAGTCCATGCCTACCTTTGATCTTTGCACGATCTCAACTCCGCATCAAGAAATCGACGAGCACGGCATTCAATCGTACTGCTCCAATGCCCTCGCAGCTCGCTTCTTCTCCAATGGAACGTGCCAACTCACGTTCTCATCATCAACACTCCGACAAACGTGGTCACAAAGGCAAGTCTTCCGACAGACGCTCGGATCCGCCCAAATACGTCTTCACATGCGAACCCACCACTGCTGCCGACTCCAACTGGGATACGTCCGTCCATGCCAGCGTACCCCCCCTACTGGCCTCCTTTTTGGACTGTTCCACCGTGCCCATATCCAACTCAGTCTCCCTGGCAGCCGTTTGAGCATCATCGCCGACCACCTAATACCAACTTCCGCAACAACCAACGTGGTCGTTCCCCTGGAAATGGTCGCGGCCAAGCATACCTTGCTCCTACAACTGAGTTATTGCAACCCACGGATATCGCCGAGGCGTATAGCTCAATGCACTTACAACATCCTGATGATGCCTTCTACATGGACACCGGTGCTACTTCGCATCTTACTGCTGATTCAGGTACTTTACAAAACGTTTTCAATTCTAGCAATGTACGATCCATCTTAGTTGGCAATGGCAATAGCATTCCAGTTACTGCTAGTGGTACCAAGCTCATAACCCTTCCTTCTCGCACTCTTCAACTCAAAAATACTCTTGTTGTTCCCGATATCATTAAAAACTTAGTTTCCGTTCGTAAGTTTACCACTGATAATCGTGTCTCTGTTGAGTTTGATCCTTCTGGTTTTTCTGTGAAGGATCTGAGTTCGAGGAAGATTATCCTTCGATGTGACAGTTCTGGGGAGCTCTACCCTATCACCAACTCTGCCGTGCCACCTACAAAATCGTCCCAGTCTTCCCCCATTTCTCTTGCTGTTTTTTTGCCAGATATCTGGCATAGCCGCCTTGGCCACCCTGGCAAGGCCATTTTAGATGTTTTACGCACAAATAAATCCATTCATTGTAATAAGAATAAATCTTCTAAACTTTGTCATTCATGTCAAGTTAGCAAACATGTTCGATTGCCATTTTATGAATCTAATTCCATTACTTTTGCACCTTTTGATATCATTCATAGCGATTTATGGACCTCTCCATTACATATCGATACCGGTTTTCGTTATTATCTTATATTGCTTGATGATTTCACCAACTATCTATGGGTCTACCCTTTAAAATTCAAGTCCCAAGTTTATAGCAAATTTTTGGAATTTCGTTCTTTCGTTCAAACTCAATTTGAACGTAAAATAAAATGTTTTCAATGTGACATGGGCCGTGAATTTGACAACTCTTCCTTCCATACCTTTGCTCGTGACAATGGTCTTATTTTTCGTTTCTCTTGCCCTCAAACTTCCTCCCAAAATGGCAAGGCCGAACGCATGATACGCCGTGTCAATGATATCACCCGTACTCTTATGTCTCACGCTTCCGTTCCCCCAAAATATTGGGTCTACTCTCTTCATATGGCAGTCTATCTTCATAATCTTCTCCCCACCAAAGTCCTTAA